>OX422224.1:160613989-161213989 GCA_949130495.1 Sambucus nigra | reverse complement strand
TGATTTTTACAAATCATCATTATACTCTCAAACCGGGAGAACCGGGACTACGGGATCAGTTCCTACAAGTTACATTGGTCCCGTACGAGGTGTTCGCGCCTCCTACGAGGTCGTTGGGGGGGCTGGTTTGGGTTTTCACCCATTAACGACATGTTATTAAGTCTAAGTGTGATTTTTACAAATTATCATCATACTCTCAAAATCGGACACGCGAGACTACGCGGTCAGTTCCTACAAGTTACATTGGTCCCGTGCGAGGTGTTCGTGCCTCCTACGGGGTCGTTTGGGGGCTGGTTTGGGTTTTCACCCTTTAACGACTTGTTTTTAAGTCTAAGTGTGATTTTTGCAAACTATCGTCATACTCTCAAACCGAGAGACCCGGGACTACGCAGTCAGTTCCTACAAGTTACATTAGTCCCGTGCGAGGTGTTCGTGCGTCCTATGGGGTCGTTGGAGGGATGGTTTGGGTTTTCACCCTTTAACGGCATGTTTTTAAGTCTAAGTGTGATTTTTGCAAATTATCGTCATACTCTCAAACCGGGAGACCCGGGACTACGCGTTCAGTTCCTACAAGTTAAATTAGTCCCGTGCGAGGGGTTCGTGCCTCCTACGGGGTCATTTGGGGGTTGGTTTGGGTTTTCACCCTTTAACGGCTTATTTTTAAGTCTAGGTGTGATTTTAGCAAATTATCGTCATACTCTCAAACGGGGAGACCTGGGACTACACGGTCAGTTCCTACAAGTTACATTGGTCCCGTACGAGGTGTTTGTGCCTCCTACGGGATCATTTGGGGGGTGGTATGGATTTTCACCCTTTAACGACTTGTTTTTAAGTCTAAGTGTGATTTTTGCAAATCATCGTCATACTCTCAAACTGGGAGACCCGGGACTACGCGGTCAGTTCCTACAGGTTACATTGGTCTCGTGCGAGGTGTTCGTGCCTCCTACGGGGTCGTTCGGGGGCAGGTATGGGTTTTCACCCTTTAACGGCATGTTTTTAACTCTAAGTATAATTTTTGTAGATTATCGTCAAACTTTCAAACCGAGTGACCCGGGACAACGCGGTCAGTTCCTACAAGTTGCATTTGTCCCGTGCGAGGTGTTCGTGCCTCCTACGGGGTCGTTGAGGGGCTGGTTTGGGTTTTCACCCTTTAATGGCATGTTTTTAAATCTATGTGTGATTTTTACAGATTATCGTCATACTCTCAAACCGAGAAACCCGGGACTAGGCGGTCAGTTCCTATAAGTTACATTGGTCCCGTGCGAGCTGTTCGTGCCCCCTGCGGGGTCGTTTGGGGGCTGGTTTGGGTTTTCACACTTTAACTCCATGTTTTTAACTCTAAGTGTGATTTTTGCAAATTATCATCATACTCTCAAACCAGGAGACCCGGGACTACGCGGTCAGTTCCTACAAGTTACACTTGTGCCTTCTACGGGATCGTTTGGGGGGTTGGTTTGGGTTTGTAAATTTAAGGGCATGTTTTTAACTCTACGTGTGATTTTTGCAGATTATCGATATATACACTCAAACCGAGCGACCCGGGATAACGCGGTCAGTTCCTACAAGTTGCAGTGGTCCTGTGCGAGGTGTTCGTGCCTCCTACGGGGTCGTTTGGGGGTTGGTTTGGGTTTTCACCCTTTAACGGCTTGTTTTTAAGTCTAAGTGTCATTTTTGGAAATTATCGTCATACTCTCAAACCGTGAGACCCGGGACTACACGGTCAGTTCCTACAAGTTACATTGGTCCCGTGCGAGGTATTCGTGCCTCTTGCGGGGTCGTTTGGGTGTTGGTTTGGGTTTTCATCCTTTAACGACTTGTTTTTAAATCTAAGTGTGATTTTTTCAAATTATCGTCATACTATCAAACCGGGAGACTCGGGACTACGCGGTTAGTTCCTACAAGTTATATTGGTCCCGTACGAGGTGTTCGTGCCTCATACGAGGTCGTTGGGGGGCTGGTTTGGGTTTTCACCCATTAACGGCATGTTTTTCAGTCTAAGTGTGATTTTTTGAGATTATCTTCATACTCTCCAACCGAGAGACCCGGGACTACGCGGTCAGTTCCTACAAGTTACAGTGGTCCCGTGCGAGGTGTTCGTGCCTCCTACGGGGTCGTTTGGGGGCTCGTTTTGGTTTTAACCCTTTAACGGCTTGCTTTTAAGTCTAAGTGTGATTTTTGAAAATTATCGACATACTCTCAAATCCGTGAGACCCGGGACTATACGATCAGTTTCTACAAGTTACATTGGTCCCGTGCGAGGTATTCGTGCCTCCTACGGGGTCGTTTGGGTGTTGGTTTGGGTTTTCACCCTTTAACGGCATATTTTTAACTCTAAGTGTGATTTTTCCAGATTATCGTCATACGCTCAAACTGGGAGACCCGGGACTACGCGGTCAGTTCCTACATGTTACATTGATCCCGTGCGACGTGTTCGTGCCTCCTACGGGGTCGTTTGGGGGGACTAGTTTAGGTTTTCACCCTTTAATGACTTGTTTTTAAGTCTAAGTGTGATTTTTGCAAATTATCGTCATACTCTCAAACCGGGAGACCCGACACTACGCGGTCAGTTCCTACAAATTACATTGATCCAGTGCGAGGTGTTCATGCCTCCTACGGGATCGTTTGGGGGTTGGTTTGGGTTTTCACCCTTTAACGGCTTGTTTTTAAGTCTAAGTGTGATTTTTGCAAATTATCGTCATACTCTCAAACCGTGAGACCCGGGACTACACGGTCAGTTCCTAAAAGTTACATTGGTCCCGTGCGAAGTATTCGTGCCTCCTACAGGGTCGTTTGGGTGTTGGTTCGGGTTTTCATCCTTTAACGGCTTTTTTTTAAATCTAAGTGTGATTTTAGCAAATTATCGTCATACTCTCAAACTGGGAGACCCGACACTATGCGGTCAGTTCCTACAAGTTACATTGATCCAGTGCGAGGTGTTCATGCCTCCTACGGGATCGTTTGGGGGTTGGTTTGGGTTTTCACCCTTTAACGGCTTGTTTTTAAGTCTAAGTGTGATTTTTGCAAATTATCATCATACTCTCAAACCGTGAGACCCGGGACTACACGGTCAGTTCCTAGAAGTTACATTGGTCCCGTGCGAAGTATTCGTGCCTCCTACAGGGTCGTTTGGGTGTTGGTTCGGGTTTTCATCCTTTAACGGCTTGTTTTTAAATCTAAGTGTGATTTTAGCAAATTATCATCATACTATCAAACCGAGAGACTCGGGACTACGCGATCAGTTCCTACAAGTTACATTGGTCCCGTACGAGGTGTTCGCGCCTCCTACGAGGTCGTTGGGGCGTTGGTTTGGCTTTTCACCCATTAACGACATGTTATTAAGTTTGAGTGTGATTTTTACAAATTATCATCATACTCTCAAAATCGAACACGCGAGACTACGCGGTCAGTTCCTACAAGTTACATTGGTCACGTGCGAGGTGTTCGTGCCTCCTACGGGGTCGTTTGGGGGGTGGTTTGGGTTTTCACCCTTTAACGACTTGTTTTTAAGTCTAAGTGTGATTTTTGCAAACTATCGTCATACTCTCAAACCGAGAGACCCGGGACTACGCGGTCAGTTCCTACAAGTTACATTAGTCCCGTGCGAGGTGTTCGTGCGTCCTATGGGGTCGTTGGAGGGATGGTTTGGGTTTTCACCCTTTAACGGCATGTTTTTAAGTCAAAGTGTGATTTTTGCAAATTATCGTCATACTCTCAAACCGGGAGACCCGGGACTACACGTTCAGTTCCTACAAGTTAAATTAGTCCCGTGCGAGGGGTTCGTGCCTCCTACGGGGTCATTTGGGGGTTGGTTTGGGTTTTCACCCTTTAACGGCTTATTTTTAAGTCTAGGTGTGATTTTGCAAATTATCGTCATACTCTCAAACGGGGAGACCTGGGACTACACGGTCAGTTCCTACAAGTTACATTGGTCCCGTACGAGGTGTTTGTGCCTCCTACGGGGTCGTTTGGGGGCTGGTTTGGATTTTCACCCTTTAACGACTTGTTTTTAAGTCTAAGTGTCATTTTTGCAAATCATCGTCATAATCTCAAACCGGGAGACCCGGGACTACGCGGTCAGTTCCTACAGGTTACATTGGTCTCGTGCGAGGTGTTCGTGCCTCCTATGGGGTCGTTCGGGGGCAGGTATGGGTTTTCACCCTTTAACGACATGTTTTTAACTCTAAGTATAATTTTTGTAGATTATCGACATACTTTCAAACCGAGTGACCCGGGACAACGCGGTCAGTTCCTACAAGTTACATTGGTGCCGTGCGAGGTGTTCGTGCCTCCTACGGGGTCGTTGAGGGGCTGATTTGGGTTTTCACCCTTTAATGGCATGTTTTTAAATCTACGTGTGATTTTTATAGATTATCGTCATACTCTCAAACCGAGAAACCCGGGACTAGGCGGTCAGTTTCGATAAGTTACATTGGTCCCGTGCGAGCTGTTCGTGCCCCCTACGGGGTCGTTTGGGGGCCGATTTGGGTTTTCACTCTTTAACGGCATATTTTTAACTCTAAGTGTGATTTTTGCAAATTATCATCATAGTCTCAAACCAGGAGACCCGAGACTACGCGGTCAGTTCCTACAAGTTACATTGGTCCCGTGCGAGGTGTTTGTGCCTTCTACGGGGTCGTTTGGGGGGCTAGTTTGGGTTTGTAAATTTAAGGGCATGTTTTTAACTCTACGTGTGATTTTTGCAGATTATCGATATATACACTCAAACCGAGCGACCCGGGACAACGCGATCAGTTCCTACAAGTTACAGTGGTCCTGTGCGAGGTGTTCGTGCCTCCTACGGGGTCGTTTGGGGGCTGGTTTGGGTTTTCACCCTTTAACGGCTTGTTTTTAAGTCTAAGTGTGATTTTTGGAAATTATCGTCATACTCTCAAACCGTGAGACCCGGGACTACACGTTCAGTTCCTACAAGTTACATTGGTACCGTGCGAGGTATTCGTGCCTCCTATGGGGTCGTTTGGGTGTTGGTTTGGGTTTTCATCCTTTAACGGCTTGTTTTTAAATCTAAGTGTGATTTTTGCAAATTATCATCATACTATCAAACCGGGAGACTCGGGACTACGCGGTTAGTTCCTACAATTTATATTGGTCCCGTACGAGGTGTTCGTGCCTCCTACGAGGTCGTTGGGGGGCTGGTTTGGGTTTTCACCCATTAACGGCATGTTTTTCAGTCTAAGTGCGATTTTTAGAGATTATCGTCATACTCTCAAACCGAGAGACCCGGGACTACGCGGTCAGTTCCTACAAGTTACAGTGGTCCCGTGCGAGGTGTTTATGCCTCCTAGGGGGTCGTTTGGGGGCTGATTTTGGTTTTAACCCTTTAATGGCTTGCTTTTAAGTCTAAGTGTGATTTTTGAAAATTATCGACATACTCTCAAACCGTGAGACCCGGGACTACACGATCAGTTCCTACAAGTTACATTGGTCCTGTGCGAGGTATTCGTGCCTCCTACGGGGTCGTTTGGGTGTTGGTTTGGGTTTTCACCCTTTAACGGCATATTTTTAACTCTAAGTGTGATTTTTCCAGATTATCGTCATACGCTCAAACCGGGTGACCCGGGACTACGCGGCCAGTTCCTACATGTTACATTGATCCCGTGCGACGTGTTCGTGCCTCCTACGGGGTTGTTTGGGGGCACTAGTTTGGGTTTTCACCCTTTAACGACTTGTTTTTAAGTCTAAGTGTGATTTTTGCAAATTATCGTCATACTCTCAAACCGGGAGACCCAACACTACGCGGTCAGTTCCTACAAGTTACATTGATCCAGTGCGAGGTGTTCATGCCTCCTACGGGATCGTTTGGGGGTTGGTTTGGGTTTTCACCCTTTAACGGCTTGTTTTTAAGTCTAAGTGTGCTTTCTGCAAATTATCGTCATACTCTCAAACCGTGAGACCCGGGACTACACGGTCAGTTCCTACAAGTTACATTGGTCCCGTGCGAAGTATTCGTGCCTCCTACAGGGTCGTTTGGGTGTTGGTTCGGGTTTTCATCCTTTAACGGCTTGTTTTTAAATCTAAGTGTGATTTTAGCAAATTATCATCATACTATCAAATCGAGAGACTCGGGACTACGCGATCAGTTCCTACAAGTTACATTGGTCCCGTACGAGGTGTTCGCGCCTCCTACGAGGTCGTTGGGTGGCTGGTTTAGGTTTTCACCCATTAACGACATGTTATTAAGTTTAAGTGTGATTTTTACAAATTATCGTCATACTCTCAAACCGTGAGACCCGGGACTACACGGTCAGTTCCTACAAGTTACATTGGTCCCGTGCAAAGTATTCGTGCCTCCAACAGAGTCGTTTGGGTGTTGGTTCGAGTTTTCATCCTTTAACGGCTTGTTTTTAAATCCATGTGTGATTTTTGCAAATTATTGTCATACTATCAAACCGAGAGACTCGGGACTACGCGATCAGTTCCTACAAGTTTTATTGGTCCCGTGCGAGGTGTTCGTGCCTCCTATGGGGTCGTTGGGGGCTGGTTTGGGTTTTCACCCTTTCATGACATGTTTTTAACTCTAAGAGTGATTTTTGCAGATTATCGTCATACTCTCAAACCGAGAGACCCGGGACTACGCGGTCAGTTCCTATAAGTTACATTGGTCCTGTGCGAGGTGTTCGTGCCTCCTACGGGGTCATTTGGGGGTTGGTTTGGGTTTTCACCCTTTAACGGCTTATTTTTAAGTCTAGGTGTGATTTTTGCAAATTATCGTCATACTCTTAAAACGGGAGATCGAGACTACGCGGTCAGTTCCTACGAGTTACATTGGTCCCGTGCAAGGTGTTCGTGCCTCCTACGGGATCGTTTGGGAGTTGGTTTGGGTTTTCACCCTTTAACGACATATTTTTAACTCTAAGTGTGATTTTTCCAGATTATCGTCATACGCTCAAACCGGGTGACCCGGGACTATGTGGTCAGTTCCTACATGTTACATTGATCCCGTGCGACGTGTTCGTGCCTCCTACGGGGTCGTTTGGGGGGACTAGTTTGGGTTTTCACCGTTTAACGGCTTGCTTTTAAGTCTAAGTGTGATTTTTGCAAATCATCGTCATACTCTCAACCGAGAGACCCGGGACTACGCGGTCAGTTCCTACAAGTTACATTGGTCCCGTACGAGGTGTTTGTTCCTCCTACGGGGTCGTTTGGTTGCTAGTTTGCATTTTCACCCTTTAACATCTTCTTTTTAGGTCTAAGTGTAATTTTTGCAAATTATCGTCATACTCTCAAATTGGGAGACCCGGGACTACGCGGTCAGTTCCTACAAGTTACATTGGTCCCGTGCGAGGTGTTTGTCCCTTCTACAGGGTCGTTTGGGGGGCTGGTTTGGGTTTTGACCCTTTAAGGGCATGTTTTTAACTCTAAGTGTGATTTTTATAGATTATCGATATATACTCTCAAACCGAGCGACCCGGGACTACGCAGTCAGTTCCTACAAGTTACAGTGGTCCCGTGCGAGGTGTTCGTGCCTCCTACGGGGTCGTTTGGGGGCTGGTTTAGGCTTTCACCCTTTAACGGCTTATTTTTAAGTCTAAGTGTGATTTTTAGAAATTATCGTCATACTCTCAAACCGTGAGACCCGGGACTACACGGTCACTTCCTACAAGTTACATTGGTCCCGTGCGAGGTATTCGTGCCTCCTACGGGGTCGTTTGGGTGTTGGTTTGGATTTTCATCCTTTAACGGCATGTTTTTAACTCTAAGTGTAATTTTTGCAAATTATCGTCATACTCTTAAAACGGGAGATCGGGACTACGCGGTTAGTTCCTACGAGTTACATTGGTCCCGTGCAAGGTGTTCGTGCCTCCTACGGGATCGTTTGGGGGTTGATTTGGGTTTTCACCCTTTAACAGCATATTTTTAACTCTAAGTGTGATTTTTCCAGATTATCGTCATACGCTCAAACCGGGTGACCCGGGACTACGCGGTCAGTTCCTACAAGTTACATTGACCCCGTACGAGGTGTTTGTTCCTCCTACGGGGTCGTTTGGTGGCCGGTTTGCGTTTTCAACCTTTAACGTCTTTTTTTTAAGTATAAGTGTGATTTTTGCAAATTATCGTCATACTCTCAAATCGGGAGACCCGGGACTACGTGGTCAGTTCCTACAAGTTACATTGGTCCCGTGCGAGGTGTTTGTGCCTTCTACGGGGTCGTTTGGGGGGCTGGTTTGGGTTTTGACCCTTTAAGGGCATATTTTTAACTCTAAGTGTGATTTTTGCAGATTATCGATATATACTCTCAAACCGAGCGACCCGAGACTACGCAGTCAGCTCCTACAAGTTACAGTGGTCCCGTGCGAGGTGTTCGTGCCTCCTACGGGGTCGTTTGGGGGCTGGTTTGGGCTTTCACCCTTTAACGGCTTATTTTTAAGTCTAAGTGTGATTTTTGGAAATTATCGTCATACTCTCAAACCGAGAGACCCGGGACTACACGGTCAGCTCCTAAAAGTTACATTGGTCCCGTGCGAGGTATTCGTGCCTCCTACGGGGTCGTTTGGGTGTTGGTTTGGATTTTCATACTTTAACGGCTTATTTTTAAATCTAAGTGTGATTTTTGCAAATTATCGTCATACTATCAAACTGGGAGACTCGGGACTACGCGGTCAGTTCCTGCAAGTTACATTGGTCCCGTACGAGGTGTTCGTGTCTCCTACGGGGTTGTTGGGGGGATGGTTTGGGTTTTCACCCTTTCACGGCATGTTTTAAACTCTAAGTGTGATTTTTACAGATTATCGTCATACTCTCAAACCGAGAGACCCGGGACTACGCGGTCAGTTCCTACAAGTTACATTGGTCCCGTGCGCGGTGTTCGTGACTCCTACGGGGTTGTTTGGGGGTTCGTTTGGCTTTTCACCCTTTAACGGCATGTTTTTAACTCTAAGTGTGATTTTTGAAAGTCATCGTCATACTCTCAAACCGGGAGACCCGGGACTACGCGGTCAGTTCCTACAAGTTACATTGGTCCCGTGCACGGTGTTCGTGCCTCCTACGGGGTCGTTTGGGTGTTGGTTTGGATTTTCATCCTTTAACGGCTTATTTTTAAATCTAAGTGTGATTTTTGCAAATTATCGTCATACTATCAAACTGGGAGACTCGGGACTACGTGGTCAGTTCCTACAAGTTACATTGGTCCCGTGCGAGGTGTTCCTGCCTCCCATGGGGTCGTTGGGGGGCTGGTTTGGGTTTTCACCCTTTCACGACACGTTTTTAACTCTAAGTGTGATTTTTACAGATTATCGTCATACTCTCAAATCGAGAGACCCGGGACTACGCGGTTAGTTCCTACAAGTTACATTGGTCCCATGCGCGGTGTTCGTGCCTCCTACGGGGTCGTTTGGGGGTTCGTTTGGCTTTTCACCCTTTAACGGCATGTTTTTAACTCTAAGTGTGATTTTTGCAAGTCATCGTCATACTCTCAAACCGGGAGACCCGGGACTACGCGGTCAGTTCCTACAAGTTACATTGGTCCCGTGCGCGGTGTTCGTGCCTCCTACGGGTTCGTTTGGGGGTTCGTTTGGGTTTTCACCCTTTAACGGCCTATTTTTAACTCTAAGTGTGATTTTTGCAAATCATCATCATACTCTCAAACCTGGAGACCCGGGACTACGCCGTCAGTTCCTACAAGTTACATTGGTCCCGTGCGAGGTGTTCGTTCCTCTTACGGGGTCGTTTGGGGGCTGATTTGGGTTTTCATTATTTAAGGGCATGTTTTTAACTCTAAGTGTGATTTTTGCAAATTATCCTCATACTCTCAAACTGGGAGACCCAGGACTACGCGATCAGTTCCTACAAGTTACAGTGGTCCCGTGCGAGGTGTTCGTGCCTCCTATATCGTCATATTCTCTAACGGTATGTTTTTAATGAATTTAGAACGTTTATGGATTTTAGAAAATTTTAACATAGTTTCATTTGTTTATTCTTTAAATCCAACATGTTTTAACATTTAAAATAAACTCAACAGGAACAGCAAATTCCAAAACCAAACCACCAGCAAGTCCCTTCCACCAATTTAACTAAATAAGCTCATAAAGTAAGCCATGAAGTGATTTTCAAACTTTAAAAGGAATGATCAGATATAGAATGAAAAAGATAAACTATAAATATTGAGTAGAAATAATTCATTGCATTTTAAAACGTTAATGAATGGGTACTAAATAATAGTTACATGTAGTAACTTGATTAAGATTGGATGGAACTGGGCAGAGTTGAACATTTGTAAAACAAAACCAAACAAATCACTGGCAGCCTATGCTGGCCTTTTGATCTCCAAACCTCCCTAATACCTGCATTCAATTCCCACCGAGCACTGGATCAAAATCTTTAATATTACAGTACCCATATATGATTATACACACACGTGTGTGAAATTGATAACATGTCCCTTTTATGAGTATAATTATGTATCATTATGTGCCATTAGGACATGCATTATATTGTGCTTTATTATATGGATATGTATCGATATAAATTAACACATTTTTGCATATAGTGAATAATCTACCTTTGATTGTGCTTAAGATGTATTGAATTGATCTAGAGATCAAATATTGTGATGGAAGATGATCATGGTTAATCTTTTTAAGAAAGTAGTCTATGAAAGAACTTGGGATCTCCATTCAAGGTTCTCAAAACAAGAAGCGCAATTCTTTGTATGGTTTTGCCTTCAAATAAAAATTTGGGATCTCCTTCCTACTCACAAAAATACATATGCCCATTACATATAAGAACATATCAGAAAGGAAAATGGATCAATATATAATGAAATAAATAAATATTCACATTAGTTTTTCTCTCACCTGTAAATCAACAATGGGAGGCACTTCAATCTCCTCCATTTTTGTTGCTAGCGAGAAACAGGCCACAGCTAACAATTGGACTATCCAAGCTTTACCCCTCTATGTGCACATTAACATTGTCACAAACATGAACAGGCACAATTAGCATTTAAACACTTAAATATTAATATGAGATTATTATGCCCTAAAATGCATTTTGTGCACATTGAACAATTTTTGTGCCAAAAAAAATGCATTTTGTTGCAAAACAAAAAACCCATTCAAAAAATTAATATGAGAAATACCTCAGAGGGGTGACAACAGCCTTGGAGGGAGTGTGCCCTGACTGGGCCTTTGAAAACACAATCACCTCACGTGCTTGGAAATCCCATCACCCCCATCAGATCTTGCCAAGAAAACACAACCACCTCCTATATCACCCACCTCAAGACTACAAATGTTAGTTGCACATGGCTTTATCTTTCCTAAACTGGACTATTGAAAAGTTATCTCCACATTCCAAAAATCAGTATATATTAGATTTAATTCCACCTCAATATATATATATATATATATATATATATATCAGTATATATGATATAAATCAGTATATATGATTTTATATTTATATATCAATATATATCAGTATATATGATATAAATCAGTATAGATGATTTTATATTTGTATATTAGTCAGTATATATGATTTTATATTTATATATCAGTGTATAAATCAGTATATATAATATATATATATATATATATATATATTACTTATAAATAAGGAAAGAAATTACGACACCGGATAAAATACCTCAAACGGAGAAAACACGAGGTCGCCGGAAGGGACACCACGACACCGGAAGGGAGCGGGGGAGGTGACCCGAGGAGGATAAACCGGGAAAATAGGTGCGACAGCAGGGGATAAACCCAAGGGGGAAGGTGACCCGATGAGGAATAGGGCCGACGCAGTAGGGGGTAGGGCTTGGGTTTTTGGTGGAGAGAGAGGGGAGAGCGGGGGAGAAGACGAAGGAGGAGAGAGAAGAGGGAAACTAAAATGTTACAAAATTTTTAGGTATTTTATATCCTAGTAAAGTGTACTCAATTTTGGCACACTTTAAAACAGTGCCAAATTTTGGCACGATTTTAAAGTGTGCGAAATTTCTATTAAACCGTGCCAAAATCTGGCACAGTTTTAAACCGTGCCAGATTTTTAATATCAGGGTGTGCCAAAATGCTGTTTTTGGTGTAGTGATTCTTCCCAAATTACCTTGTTTGTAGAGGTAATTTGTTTATTTGTTATCACTTTTTTAAATATATTATAGTTAAGGCCTAATTATACTTATTTTGGACGAATTCAGATAAACGTTATATGTGGAACCTCTTGACAAGAAATTTGTTATTTCCTACCATTTTCTATTCATAAATCCAACTTATGTGAAATCCCCCAAATCTAATTTCTTCAATTTCGTATTGGTTCTATTAATTTCCTCATTTATGTTTTGGGTGTTTCCTGTATTTCACACCCACGATACTCTGTTTTTGTTTATAAACTCTGGAAAATGGTAGAATACCCAGAAAGTAACCATTCCATGGTGGTAAAACCTCCCTAGACACATGTTGGAACGGGCAACTAACGGGGGATCTTGATAACCCTGGCTAAGGGCCATGAGGCAATATAGGAGAGCGTAAAGCAGTTGATACAGACACTCTAAGCTAGGCAAAAAGGCCCGAGGCGGATCTTATTACCCTAGTGGGGGTGACATTTCTATGCGAGGGGTGAAATTCTACCTCGTGTCCCAATAGAGACAGGTGGTAATCCTACCACGGTCGTGTACGAGAAAACCTAAGGAGGGTGAATTTGGGTTCTCAGGATGACGAAAGTAGATCTAAGTACTCCCAATCTCATGATGATAGGTCATGCCACCCAGGGGACACTCCTCCCTCAGGATAACTGATTTTGGCGATGAAAAAACTACTCCAAGGAGAGGCCAAGAATGTTGGAAAGGCAAAGAAGAGGCTATAGGTTTGATCTTTTGGACTTATTAGTAGTATAAGGGAAATATTGCATACATACTAGGGGTCTAGAGAATAGGGATATGATCTAAGGAGATTTGTCATAAGAAGGACAAAATGCTCAGTCATGTCTTGGATGAGTGTACGAGGATCGTCCCGAGCCGAGCAAACGTAATTAGAAAAAGGTCATCAGAAAGTCGAGGCCAAATAAGAAAGTCCACTATAGTTAAAGCCAAGCAGGAAGGCCATCCTTGGAAGGGTGAAATTAATGGCTAGAACATCACATGGGATAAATTAAAAAAGTGAAGAATCAGTTACGCAAAGGGTTTGTGAAGAGATCTCCATGCACTCAATCCACTATGGGTTACCCTATGCCCACAAAGTTCAAGCCACCAGTCATAACCCTAAGGTAAGACGGAAAAACTGACTCTGTATTACATGCGGAGTAGTACTAAGATCCCACCTACAAGTATTCAGTTCCAAATTATATGTATTGTCGTGCCTTTTCCAATACAATCATTGTATCAACACATATTTGGTACAAGTGTTTCTCACGGGTGTAGATCTTGAACTTTCAACAACTGACTAAACATTTTTTCAACGACTTCTATTTTAGGTCAAATCATGGTAAAAGGGTGTCTCCCCTTTTTAGCGTCTTCCAAAAAGTCAATAAGATAACATACAATTTTATCACTAGCTTTAATAACGGGAAGATAGAGGTGATGGACTCTGATGTGAAGACAAAAATCACTGTGCTAATGAGAGGTTTATTGAAGGGGGAGTTGTACTAGGCATTATCTAAGGATCACCCAAGATAATAAGAAAATTATTGGCCAAGGCATATAAAATTATGAAAGCCGAGATGATAATGGCTACTAAGTACTTGAGTTATTCCAATGTCAATACCAACAATTGATAGGAGAGGTAATGATAAAAAAGATAAGAAAGTTGACAAGCCAAAGAGATATAACGAGTATACTCCTATAACCATTGGCATTCACCATATCCTCGAGGAGATTTATTGGATTAAGGACCTGAAATGGCCAAGAAGGTTGAAATATCTAGCAAATAGTAGGGATAAAATAAAGTATTATGAGTTCTGCAAGGATCATAACCACGACATAGATAATTATCTGGCCCTGATATACTAGGTTGAAAACTTAATCAGACAGAGCAAACTATTAAAGTTTGTGCACAAAAGAGGGAGTCCAAATTAGAAAAATAAGAAGTAACCCAGGATACAATAAGAGTCCCCTTGTAGGAAGGCTAACAAGAAGAAAAATAACTGATATGATAATTCAAAAGCTGATCCAAATATTCCCAAAAGATTTAAGGAACTTGTGCATGAGGTTAATTATATGTCTTTTGGGTGTAATATTATTACTAGAGGGAACGTTGAGGAGGAGATGGACATGTAGAGAGGAAAGCCTATCTCAATGAGGAAAAATCTTATGCTTACATCAGGTTAATCGTCCTGATCGGCATCCTGGATACTCAACCTACAAAGGTGAAAGATGATCATTAGAAGTTGTCTTCTCCAAAGATGACTTGTTATACATACTTTACCCTCACGATGACCTTCTAGTCATCACGATGATGCTATAGGAGGGATAGGTGGTGTAAATTCAAATTGAGAATAGTAGCTAGTCCGATGTCTTATTTTAGAATTGTTTCAAGAGATTGAGGACGAGGAATAATAAACTCGAGGATTATCATAGGCATATCATCGATTTTTGGGGGGAGAGAGTGTAACCTTTTGGAATAATTGAATCGAAAGTTATGATCGGCACTTGGCCTACATGCCTAATCGAAAAACTCTATTTGTTCATTTTAGATAAGAACATTCATTCGACGTATAACATCATATTTAGCAGAGTAAGGTTGAAGAAGTTTTTAGCCATCCCTTCCACGGTGCACCAATGTTTGAATTTTCCCACTCACTATGGGTAAAATGTAGTAAAATGTAACCTGGTCGAAGCTATAGAGGGCTACTACATCTTGGCGAAGTAGGAAGAGCAGAAGATGACCTATCAGATTGAGATGTAGGACCCTCGAGATGAAGAAAGTTAGTCAAATCCTAGATCGAATTCTCTCTAGATTCTTTCTTCAAAAAGGAGATAACAAAATTTTTAAGGGAGAGAAATTTTTTACTGATGTGGAGCCGTGAGGACATTCCAGGAATTGATACAGAGTTCATTTGTTATAAGTAAAGCTGAGTAAAGGATGCTAAACTCGTAAAGCATAAATTTTGTGTCTTTAGTCAAGAAAATAACATGGTTGTATAATAAGAGATAGGTAAGTTACAAAAGGCTAACTTTATAGAAGACATCAAGTACATGAAGTGGCTCTCTAATGTGGTCATGGTCAAGAAGAAAAATGAAAAGTGGAGCATGTGTTTTGACTTCACTCACCGAAATAAAGCTTGTCTAAAGGATCATTATCATCTACATAAGATTTACTAGTTGGTCGATTCTACTTTAGGGCATGGGTGGATTTGTTTCATGGATACCTATTCAACGTATAATAAGATCATGATGAAACCAAAAGATCGAGAGAAGAATTCATTCATCACTAGTTGAGGTACCTGCTGGTATAATCTCGTGATCTTAGGGCTCACAAACACTGGAGAAATATATAATAGGCTAGTGAACATAGTGTTTGAAGACCAAATTGTCAAGAACACAGAGGTGTATGTCGATGATATGCTGACAAAGAGTAAAAAGGCTTCCAACCACATGAGAGATTTAGGGCAAACTTTCAAGAAACAACACATGAAGCCCAACTAAGAAAAGTGTGTCTTTGGGGGTAAAAAAAGGAATATTACTGAGATTCATAGTGAATTAGAGAGCCATCGTGGCAAATCATGATAAGATTCAATTATTATTTAATGTTGAGTCCCTAATAAAAATTAAGGAAGTTCAGAGGCAAACAAGGTGGGTAGCCATGCTGAATAAATTCTTTTGAAAAGCGAAAAACAAGTGTATAACTTTGTTAAGGTGATACAAAAGACTTTATAATGGAACAAAAAGTGTGAGGATATGTTCTTAGAATTGAAATTATATTTGTGGTCTACATTGCTTTTAAGGAAAGTGTTGGGTGAAAAGCTTTATCTATATTTGGTGTGTCTGAATCTATAGTAAGTTCGGCTATAGTTTGACAAGAAGATGGGATGCAAAGTCCTCTGTATTACATCAGAGAGGCATAATGTGGAGAAAATATCTAATACCTAAGGTTGAAGAAGCTTATACTGGCCTTAATTGAAGCCTTGAGGAGGATGCAATCGTACTTCAAGGCTCATACCATTGTCGTCCATACAGAGATATCCCTATGCCAAGATATTCATAAACCTGAGAAATTGTACAGACGAATAGCTTGGCTCATAGAATTAGGAGTGTATGACATCCGGTATAAACCAAAAATGACAATCAAGGTGCAGGTAATAGCAGATTTTGTTATCGAGATCACATATGAAGAAAAATCCATCGAGAAGACTTGTACGGGAGATAGATAAATGGAAAATGTGGAAAAGCATAAATCTATGGAAGATATTTTATCCCCAATGTAAAATTCATTAGAAAAGATCTCACCATTTCAAACAAGTGAGCATACTTCTACAAAAGATAATTCAATGGTTGACCTAGCCGACCAAATCATTAACGTACCGAAGTCATCAGTCAGTCAAGAGATTTCTCTCGACCAAAAGTGAATGAAGAAAGTGTTTAAACATAGAAGTTTGACTGACAAAAAGTTTAAAGAGGGGAATCCTATTTGGAAATTATTTGTAGATGGATCGTCTTGATCCATTGACACTGGAAAAGGATTAATAATTATAACGTAAGAAAATATTGAGGTAGAGTACACCTTCGGGTTACAAATTGAGGCATCAAACAATGAAGCAAAATATGAGGTGCTCATAGTAAGATTAGGTCTAACATTGTATCTAAGGGATAAATAGCTACTTGTGCACAAAAACTCTCAAATCATAATATACCAAGTATTATGTATGTATGAGGCGAGTGATGAATCTATAACGAAGTACCTGGCCCAGTTTAAGGGATTGTTGTCAAAATTCCTTGTGGTTAGAATGGTCAAAATCCTAAGGGCAAAAAATGCACGAGAAGATGCACTCGCTCATCTAGCACCCACTAAAAGAATAAAGTTATGAAAAATAGTTCCAGTAGAAATCCTCATGCAGCGAAATACCGACAAAGAGAATTTTAGAGTAATGGAGATGGATTTTGGGTTGTCGTGGATGGAACCTATATGAGCATGCTTAGAGACTAGAATAGTAATAGAATACCCCAAAGAATCAAGAAGATTCCCGTATAAAGTACAAAAATATGGGCTAGAAAGAGGAATTTTATTTGGAAGATGGTTCATCTGATCATTGCTTAGATGTGTCCATCTAGTCAAAGTCAATGACTATATAAAAGAGGTGAATGATGGATCTTGTGGATAACATTCGACAGTAACATCATTAGTAAAGCAGGCGGACAAGCAAGGATACTACTGGCCCACCATGAAGCCACATTGAATAGACTATGCAAAGAAATGCGACAAATGACATAAATATGTCGTAATCCGCAAGACTCAAGGGGCATCACTTACGTTGATCACATACCCTTACTCTTTTGCAGTGTCGGGGACATATTTGGTCGACCTGCTAACAAAGACCATAGATATATTCAATTATCTACTTATGGTATTGGATTCCTTAACTAAATGGGTAGCGGTTGAGCCCCTGGTAAAAATTCCATAAGAGAAAGCCTTCCACTTTATTTGGAAGAACATTATTTATCGGTATGGGATGAAAATGCCTTCATTATTAACCATGGCACTCAGTTCGATAACAAAGAGTTCAAAGACTATTGCATACTCTCTAAAATCTAGAAACTACACTCAACATCGGGTCATCTGCAATGTAATGGACAAATAAAGGTGACTAATAAGACCTTACTAGTTGGGATGAAGAAAATATTAGACAATACAAAGGGGAATTGGATTAATGTGCTCTAGAGTGTCCTCTAGGAATACAAACAATGTTGAGAACAACAACGGTTAAGACACCTTGTATGTTTGCTTTCATAACAGAGGCAACGATCACATTAAATATTGGTTTGCCAAGTCACCGCGTCCTTAATTTTAACTCACAAAGGAGCAACCTGATGAGCTGGTTGGATTTAGATTTAGTAGAGGAATTTAGATATCATGGATCACTTCTAGTGGCATCAAACCAAAAACAAATTGTTCGGTTTTACAACAAAAGAGTAAAATTGATCACTTTAAAGATGGGAGATTATGTGTTGGAAAAGATCATTCAGAAAAGGAACAAGTTAAAGCTTGATTGGCAAGGTCCGTACAAAGTATCTACTTTTATCTGACAAGAACTTACAAAATTAAAACATAGGAAGGAGTGTAGTTCAAGAACCATTTCAATGCCGATAACCTAAGAAAATACTACCAATTTTATCAAAAATATAAAGTCTTCCCATTCCTTATAATTCGTTCAATGATAAATAAAAATATTTGATTGCCCCGTAAATGTTATCATTTTGAGATTCTTTGGTTTTCATGGGAGTGGGATATGTTCTAAAAGACTAGGTCAAAGACATCTCAGCAAATCATTTCGGTGGGCATTACTAGCATTAAAGTTCATGTATGATCTCGTCTTCGAATATGTCACAAATGAGAAGTTTAACTTCGTGTATGATCTTGTCTTAAGACAGATCGTGAACAAGAAGTTTACTAAATATAAGACATTTGTTTCACTCATAAGAAAGACAAGATGTTGAGAGAATTGATTAACGAAGGGATATATCCTATGTAATTGGTCATCTCAGATAACCGACTCTATAACATGGTCAGGATGGCAATAATTTTCCGTAAAACTAGTAAGTTGGCATAAGAATCCGTAGAACCCAGGATAGGATAACCCATGTTCATCCAATAATTTTAGCTAGTATGGAAGATTAGTTAGGAAATATCCGACCATGTGATCTTAGGACTAAACTACTAGCAAGACCATCTCAAGTACCTAATGATTAGTAAGTCGAGATGGCCAATAGGTTAATGATGCTATAATTCAACATGACTAAAACTAATTAGGTCATGAATATCCCATCATATTTACTTGTCAAAAACATTTTGATGATAATAATTATCACAGGAACAAGTTTCAAACATCCGGATGAGCAAAAAATGTTGGAAAGAAACACATATAATTAGCATAAATTTGCAAAGGGAACAATGAATGACAACAAATATCACAAGAAGCACAAGTAAAGGTCTTCTGTGGCTATCTTGATGTTGGAGGGGGGGGGGGGGGGGAGGGGGTTCTTCGGAGGTGGACCCTTCCTTTATTCCACCTTCTTTTTTTGGCATAGCACGAGATTGCGTCCTTTATTTGGGAACTCGACCGTCGTAGATGTGGGGTGATATGTAGAGATAGAGTCGCCAACCTATTTTTCAAAAAATAAGGAAAATAAATTTTCCCTCTTTGAGAGAACGACATTGAGGACAATACCGATGTTTGACAAACTATGTAGTTCAATGATCTCGGGACTAAGTTACGGAATGGAAAGGTGTTAGGAATCTATTCCACCCTTTTCGAATCTCACGGGAATGTGTTAATATTCTTTTATATAAATCTGTGATGTGTGTGCTCATGTGCATAATATAAATGGAGGATGTAATCGCTCAGCTCGCGTCATGGACAAAGGCGGAGTGAGTTCATCCTTAGGAGTATTCCTAAAATAATAATAAAAAATATGATGCACGTTTTTGTCAATTCACAAGTCATAATGGAATAACGATTTCATATATTAGACAAGACACAAGCAAACAAGCATATAAAATGTATACAACCTGAATATAGGGTGAGAATAAGATAACAAATATAAATGGGAGGACTTGAGTCAAGGGATTTACCCATGATGCATACGTTGCCCCGGGGCATCAAATTCCACTTACTTCGAAGATGATATGAGGTGGAGTTTAACCCATAAATCCAATCGGAGACTTTATTACATGTGTGTGTAGAAAAAGGTTTTTTAGTATGAGAAAGTGTGATGATAAATCCCCTTTTGGAATTACGAGTGAAACCTCTTTTTCTTGGTTTTGGGTTTTTTATATGAAAATAAAGTATTTGCGAATACAAATAATAAAATTTTAGAAGTGATGGTGATCTTAGGAGGTGGGTGGGAGTTTACTCAAAAGAGTATGAAAATGATGGAAGGAGTGTGGGATATGGGCTTTTTGGGAAATTATAACTCTGAATTCGAGTGAATTCTCTAGGAATTGATGATAGGGAAGTTTAATGGTGCTTTCCAAAATGAGATCATGGCCTATATTTATAGGGCCAAGGGGGTGACACTCATCATGGTCCTAGACCTGACAATAGGCATAGAACCCTAGACACACTTTCGATATGTAGGGTCCTGGGGTTTACATTCGACAGTCAGAGGAAGATTTAAAAAAAAATGGTCATAAAATGCGAACCTTATGTTAAAATGATGCACGGGGTGAACCTTTGGAAAGGGTGTTCAGATACATTAAAGAATACACGGGTTCAGGAGTTAAGCAAGGTCAAAAGGGGCCCTAAAGTGTCTATTGGTCACTAGGCAAGAAAATTTTGGAGGAAAACAGGTCTTTCTTTTGAATCGTAAGGCTGACTCACACACGGGATGAACTATTGGAAAGGGTATCCAGAGTCGTTCGAGGATTCATTCAGTCGCGTTTGGTTCTGAGAATTGAGCTTGGTTGAGTGGGTCTAAAAAGTGCCCGTGACCCTGCATTGTAAAATGGGTCCTTTATTCATACCATAAGGCTAATTTACGCATGGGGTGGACCGTTAGAACATGGATTTAGATCCCTTAAAATATTCATTCAGTCTCATTCTAGATGAAGAGATGACAGGAGTCAAATAGAGCCCAAGAGTGCCTAGTGGCCTCCGAAATTATTTTTTAGGTAAAATGGATCATTCATCCTAATCGTAAGCCTGATTTATGCACGACAAAAACCATTGAAAAGGGTATTCATATCCTTCAAAGATCCATTGAGATTCTTCGCAAGCGAGGAAGTTGATTGGTGTCAAAACAGGGCCCGAGAGTGCCCAGTGGTCTCCAAATCAGTCTTTGATAGTAAAATGGACCATTCGTTTGAACCAAAAGGTTGATTTGTGCATGGGGTAGACCTTTGTAAAAGGAATTTAGATCCTTTCAAATATTTATTGAGCTTTCACTCTGACGAGAAACTTGACTGGAGTCAAATGGGGCCGGGAGCTCCCGATGCCCTCTAGATCGGTACTTAGGCTATGACCCAAGGTTTATGATGAATGGGTGAGTTCTAGGGACCTAAGGAGGTTCTTAGGGGGGTCCTAGGATGGGGTGTCTAAAGATATTCCCTCGAAGGGTGATCTTGGAACAAGTGATGGCGTTCGAATTATAGACACAACATCAACATTGGGAAATAGGTTATTATAGGTTCATTATGAGGACCTACAGGATTAGGTTGATCGATTATGCAGGTTGAGGTCAATTATGATAAACTAGGGGGATGAGGATTATGGATTCAGCCAGTCGAGGTCAGTTCTAAGAACCTAAGGAGGCTAAGGTAACCGATTCAACGGGTCGAAGATATGCTAAATTCGTCTCTCAAGGGATAGGGAGACCAATTCGGTGGGTCGAGGTTAATTCTAAAGTTATGTTGAGGATGAACAATTCTAAGAGTCAAGGTTGAATCTGAGCACCTGTTTCTTGTAGCGACAAATTCTAAGGGTCATGGTAAATTTTGAGGACCTAAACTTGTAGCGACCAATTCTAACGATCAAGTCAATTATGAGGACCGAAGGTTATAGAGATAAATTTTGAGGTTTGAGATTAATTCTGATGATATAAAGTTGTCACGACCAATTTTGAGGGTCAAGGTCAACTATGAGGACATAAAGTTATAGCCACCAATTCCGAGGGTTGAGTTCAATTATGAGGACCTAAAGTTATGATGACCAATTCTGAAGGTCGAGGTCAATTTTGGGTACCTAAAGATATGACAAATGATTCTGAGGGTTGAGCTCAGTTATGAGCACCTAAAGTTTTGACGATCAATTCTGAGGGTTGAGGTCAATTCTGAGGACCTAAAGTTATGACGTGGAATTTTAAAGGCCGAGGTCAATTCTGAGGACCTAATTTATCTTAAGGGTGTGGATGAACCTATGGTTCTGCTAGGGATTGTCTAGCTTTGGTACTTTATTGGGGAAGGATTTATCATTGAAATATATGGCTATGGATTATGTTGTCTTGATATTCCATAAGGGGAATTGTAGTACATTTAGATACGGCCGCATCGTTGGTTCTACTTATGGAAGATGTTCAAGATAGGTTTGAAATGTTTATCCGGATAGGGATTTATGCTGGAGATAAAGATGTAAGATTAATTCGGTGGAGATTTTGATAATTTTTAAGGGGCATGGTGTTGAGAACATGATTTTCTTGAGAAAACGAGGCTCCATATTTTTCTAGAATTGTAGGGAATTTTTGATGAAATCTTTGGGATTTTTTTTGGAATTTTTAGTACAAAATTTGGAGGGGGTTCCGATAGGAAGTTTTGGGGGTGCCAATCACCAAAGGAATAGACTCCTGGGCTTTTTTCAAAAAGGGAAAAGATAACTACTGATCGATATGGTTAGGTGGGTTGTCGATCGACAGGCCCCTTAGCCTTTTATAAAAAGGGGGGAAAGTACTCCCCTTTTTTCACACTTCAAGTGTTTGAATATCTTTATTTGTCTCTCTAAAATTGTCTCCTTAGTCCTTATTTCTTTAATAATTCAAATGGCATTTTCAAGTGAGGTGTACGACAATACATGGTTGGCCATCGATCAATAGGCTAGCCTGGAGTTGAAATCTAGGGTACCTCCTGCCTTGGGTAATAAGAATGTCTTTGATCTGTTTGAGCCTATGGATGATGACCATACTCTTATATGAGAGATGGCGTGCCATCATTCATCTAGGGTGAGGAACCCTAGTGGCTATGTAAGTGAAGTGACTTTTGGCATTCCATTTCATATTTCTCTTCTGCTTCTGTGCTAGTGATGGATTTTTCTTCGTTTTCTTTTATAGACTGACATTACTCCTTTGGTTATCTGGTTTTGAAGGACGAAGGGGTTGAAGGAGCTTTGGGAGAAGCTCGTTGCTGTAATAAACTGGACGGTTTCCTATGTGGGTTTTGGTCGCTTGACGGAGGCTTTGGATAAGACAATGCATTATACTGCGGCTTTTGTGCTTTGGGAGAGAGGTGAGGGACACTACCCACATTTTCTATCTTGGCTTTGGTGAGATGACGATGACTCCCATATACTTTCAGTAGATGATAGGGGTTAAATGTGAGGGGTTTCAGGTAGTGGTGGATCCCACATTGAGGGTAACACTGAAGGCGGTGCAGGCAATGTTAAGGGATGTGAGTAGGATCGTTTTTTAGGATTTGATCCATATTTATTCTTTAAAAGTGACTCTTTTATGTGATGATGGGCGGTAGATGAGGTAGACATCCCGTATATTTATTTTTCTTCTGTTGGGTAGTTTTCTGGTGGCTAAGAGTGGCAACGTTGTCCATCTCTCGTTCTTGTCGTATTTGCGGACGATTTTTTGAGGTCCAAATGTACTATTGGGTGAGTCTGACCTTGGCGTGCTTTTATTTTTATTTGTATTCTTTAATCTGGTGCTGGTGGCACATTTTGGCAGGGGCCACATATCTTTTGGAGGTAATCTTGATTTCATTTTCCTTTTTACACAATTTTTTACTTTCTTTTTTGGTTTGTCTTTGTTGATTCTTATCTTTTTAGATGTGGTTATATGAGGTGATAGTGTGTAATTCAGGGTTGATAACCCTAACGATGATAAATTGGAGGAATTATGTCACATGTTCGAGTGGCACAAGTCTAGCCAGAGGTCGAATCAATCATTTTCCACAGGGGATAAGGGACGGGATCTGAATGTCCTAACGAGTTATTTGAATATGTTTATTTCTTTTTTAAATCTTTTCATTTATTCATTCCTTTAGTAGATACTGATTTTCTATTAGGATTGCAGGTGACCTTCTACCCTGGGTTAGAGACTCTGAATGACATGGGGGTGATGGGCCTACATGTGCAAATGCAGTGGTTGATCGGGCATGAGTTCAGGTATGTCTAGTACCTAAGGGAGAGGGTGGTTAGGCAAATTGTAGAGGAGGATGTAGCTATCCCACCTTAGATGCCTCTATGAATGTGAGGCGGGTGAGGGATATATTGGATTATGCCTGGATGGCAGCGATGATCATTGAGCCTTACACGCTTTATACTGATATGATGGTGAGCTATGACTATCTAGATCCGTGATGAGTTGGTTGGCGCCCTCATGTATCTACGATGTGGAGAACATTACTCCACCTGTTACAGCTTCAGGTATGGGGACTAGTGCACCAGTGGGATCAACCCATAGCAAAGGTGGTGGCACATTTGCATTGGCATAAGAAGAGGCTCCGATTATTCAGGTTACTCCCCCTTCTTAAAATTTCCAATACAGAGCGGGGATTCACTGAGCATGCCGCATCGTCCTCATGCATCGGTGTCAGATTGATTGGGCTTACGGATGATGCCCTCCGACCAGAGGTATATCCTTTTCCATTTCTTCTTATTTTGTTTAATATACATGGTTTATTGAGTGATTGATTTTCCATTTTCTATTGCTCCTTTGCTTGCATTATGTTCATGTGTCCACCACTTGGATGAGGGATATTAAGGATTGGATGTCCTCCGTGTCAGAGTGTATTAAGAGCTCGAATTCTTCATTCTTTGTGCCACGTGCCACTTCTGAGAATGGATCGAGAACTGGGAGTTGAAGATCCACCACTCGCCATTGGGGAAAGCACGTCCATCGTGGGGGTTGAGGGTTAGAGAGAGAGGGAGAGAGAGAGAGAGAGAGAGAGAGAGAGAGAGAGAGAGAGAGGTTTGTGGGTTCGGGATGAGTCCCGCTATTTTTCTCTTTTTCTTATCTGCAAAAATGTAACTCAATGAAGCGAAATATATGCCTTTTTCTTTTGGGATTTGTTTTTATCTAGCGACTTATTTTATATGCACTTTATAGTTTTATGCTGAGACTGTTTATTTTTATACAAAAATATGAAAAAGCATGGAATGGAAAATGAACGGCATTAGAAATGTTATTAAAAGGAGTAAAAGTGATTGACTAAGGGAGACGATTTTTGAGTTTGAATTTATTTTTAAGATAAAAATGATTCTCTTTAAGAATAAAAAAATGAGTAAATAACTAGGGGTATTTGTTTTAAATGAGGATTTTTCTGAAATTGATTTTGATAAAAGTGGAAATATGGAATTTTAAAAAATAGGCTGGTTGGAGATCTACAAAACCCCTTGACCCTCCTACCAATATGGGGGTCCATTCAAATCATCCCTAGGTTTTTATTACACTTTCCTGCACTACAGAATACATTAGTGGGGTTGGATTTTTGTCAATTTTCTAAGGCCCTTGTCTTTAGCCAAATCTTTCAATTGTAAAGGGGGGGGGGTGGTATGATTTTTTCCTCCACCAATACCCACATTAGTCTTTCTTACTTTAAATTCCTCCTTTTCAAATGGCAATTCCCATGCATGACGGATTTGCTTCATATCTTAAAGGTCTGGAGAACATGACTTTTATAATGTGAATTACGACACTTTTAACCTACATCGAGCTTCATTGTGGCGTAATTATGTTATAGACTTCTACCTGTTGGCTGTAGCAGGGAAATTTGGGTACCCCGAATATCACTTTTTTATTTCGACCTCGATGAGGTCCCTCTAACTTATGAGGCGTTATCGTCCATGTTGGGGGGTCAGCCCAATTGCGGCGGCGGCTATGCATAATTTATCTCATCCTCCCCAAGTTTTCTTGTCGGAGTTTCTTCACATTTCTCCCTTAATGCCTAGATCGTTGTTTACTATAGGTGCCATTTGTCTCCTGGTGGTTATATATTCGACACATATGAGGGGTTTTCAGGATGTTGGCCTTATTGGGGCTATCACCTTAGGACTTACTGTGAGGCTATTATTGGTAAAAGGGGAATTAACTGAAGATCCCTGATTTTCTATGATAATGTCCTGGATGTCTTAACCCCATAACCCTGTGGCGGTGATGCTGACTAAGACCTTGAATGGCTTGGATGCTTGGAAGGAGGGTCATTCTGACATTCTGAGGGGGAGCCCTGTAATGTTATATATGTTTTTGAGGAGAGGTTTTTCTTGGTTGCCCCTCATGAGTACCCATTGGTGGTTGGTTCCCATTTATTTGTCCGACCTTCCTGCATCTTCGTCCAATCTATGAAGAGTTGGGTAAACTAGTTTATAGACCATGGAGCCTAGTGTCTTCACTGGTTAGTACCCTTGTGGGGGACTTACTTCCTATCTTGAAGCTTGGAGATTATCGATTTGTACGATTAGTGGGCCTTTGATAGACTTCTTTTTAATTCCCCTGGGGGCTCTGGCGCCATGTCAGGTTGAAACAAATCATGCCTCGTGGTATAAAAAATTTATTCTCAGTGCTGGATTTAACTAAGTTTCTAAGAATGATGTTGCGATGTTTGTGGAAGCACTATCGGACGTCTATCTATCCATCACAGTCCATGTGAGGGGACTCACATGTATTTGGGGATTTACTAAAATGGCTATAAAAGCGAGTAGTAGAGAAGGACTTGGTGAAAGAGACCGGTCAAAGGTGTTTCATGGCCTTTGACACCATGGAAGACGGTGTTATAGATATGTCCATATTTATTAGGGCATACCGATCCATGAATCGTATACAAAATTCCATTAAAAGTGGGAAATTTGGGGACCTCAAGTGTCTTGTAAGGAGGATGAAGAAGGGCCATCGGATAGTTAAAGGAATCATCTTGTGAAGCTTTTGGTGATTTTTATGGAGCTATGGTGATTTGGGGGGGGTTTTGTATTTGGGGATTATTTTGTGTAGTTATGTTAGGTTTAGGTTTGTTTAGGATCATTTCAATTAGCGGAGAGGAGTGGTTAGTTTGACTCCCTTCGCTGATACTTCGTGTAATAACGTCATTATCATTAATCAGAAATAAAAGTTGATTTTGGACATATTTTACCGTTCCTCTTGATGAGTTTTACATTTGAATTATCTATACTAATTGCTACGGCATACATAATACTTTTCTTCTTGTAAATAATAAAATGAATCACCATTATCGAAGGTAAGAAAAGAATAGCATTCTGTGAAAAAAAAGCGGACCGGAACCATATATGGCGTATGGGCTGCTTACGTACTTCTGTCGATTTTGAAAAAATTTTGAGTGTCATTTTGAAAGAATTTTTTTAGACAATTAGGTCCCATATAATTCTGGGCAGGGGAAATGAAGATTTTTTTAGAATAGAAGGGGGGAGAAGATTCGTGGCGCATTGATATTTGGAACTAAGTGTAAAATTTATTGATGCGGTGTAGGTTGAATGGATGCCCCAAGTCTTCTCCATCATGGTCTGTTGTAACACCATGTAATTTTGAGGATTTAATATTTAATTATTTTTGGGAGATATAAAAATATTTAAATTTGAGAAACTTAAATTTTTTATTAGAGAATTTATTTGAGTGGGAAGAATTATTTATAATTGGCGACTTTAAGTTAAATTAATCGAATTAATGTGTGTCGAATTTTGAGGTCGAAATTTGGAAATGTTATAAAGTATTTCGAATGACAATTATGAGTGTGCGGTTGAGTCCGGATGGGTTGAGATAGTCAGAAAAGAGTATCCGGGGGTAGTAATCGGGTCTCGGGACATTTTTTGGGCATAGTCGGGCCCACACGGGGTGATTCAAGCCATTTTAATTAGGCCCATGTGGCCAAAAACGGGATTAAGAGTTTTTAACCTAATTGAGGGACTTATTGAACGACAGTAAACAATTCTAAACCTAGGGTTTGATAGAGACACAGAGTAAACAAATCTAGAAGCAAATTGGGAACCTTTTTTGAGACAATTTAAGGGACAAATTGGGTGTTCGTCATCAAACCATTTTCTACACCAATGGATCAGACTCTACGAACAATCAGAGGCAAATGGTTAACTGTTGTGATTTTTAAATTGTGACAATCAATTCATATCATAGTATGCGTATAATTTTATTTTTTTTTGGTTATGGGTTAAATAGCTAAAAAGGGGGTTTCGGATTTGATTAGTATATGTAGGTTTGAGACTAAATTAATGGTGAATATGGATATGAGATTGCTGGAATCAATTGTAGGATTCGAATTAGTAAGTATTGGTGACAAATTTTGAATCAGTGTGACGAATTCATATCTCCGTAGGATAAACCCGGGTGAGACCTAATTCGGGAAAAGTTTGGGATTTTGATGAATTGATGATGAATGATTTAAGTCTTCTAGGAAGATTAGAATATATTTCTATGTAAATGAAATGTTGGTTGTGATTGGATAAGGGTTTGGAATGAAAATAAAAGATTGAGGGTTCATCATGGCCGAATAGAAGGCTGGAGAAGATGATGACCCGGTAGATCGATCAATCGACCTAGGGGGATCGATTGATTGATGATACGAAATTTTTGGCACTGACGCGAGTTTTTAATTACATGGGAGATATTTATTGAAAAAGGGTTCTTGGGCTGATTTAAATGATGAAAATTAAATAGGGGTATGACTCTTGGTAGTTTTAGGTAATTATAATCGGGTTTTGGGAGAAGGTAATGAGGGTCAAGTTATGAATAAATTTTGGGAAATATTAAGATATGGGCCAAGTGGGCGAGTCCGAGTATGTTGGTCGAGTGACACAAGGTAATAAGTTAATTAATGTGTAAATTAATTAAATTAGAGTCGAATCATAGACTCAGGCAAATATTATATAAATTAATGCGTAAAGTATTTATATTAGAGTCGGACCATAGACTCGGGGGAAATATTATATTAATTGATGTGTGAATTAAATAAATTAGAGTCTGACGATAGACTCGGGAAGATGATAAATTAATAAGTTAGAAAATTAATTAATTTGAGTCGGGACAGAGACTCGGGAAATTTCAGGCTAGTGTTACGGGTTTTTGAGTACACGGTAGAGCCGGGGTTTATATTATATATATACGGTGTGGTGATAGTGTGTGTATATATATATATATATATATATATATATATATATATATATATATATATATATATATATATATATATATATATATATATATATATATGTGTGTGTGTGTGTGTGTGTGTATTTTGTGTGCTATTAAATATCAGTGACTAGATATTTAATAAATTTATATACTCTAATGCTATCAAGGGAGGTTGCGCGATGTGGTTGAATCCCCTAGCTTGAGGAGTAAGGTGAGTATATCCCCAGGTCATAGCGTCCGGTACATAGATGAGGGGCTTATCTCACTTTCAGGGAAGGAATATGACCGCCTCCACTACGTTTATATTTTTTGGGCCAGGTTGATGAGCGATTCCAACTTGGGTAACTAGGTTATGTGAGCACACCTAGTGAGATAGCACTTTAGAGGGATCATCCGGTGAGGCTATACTCGGAGGGATGTATATACATATGAATTATGTGTGGATGTTTTAGTAAAGGTACGCATATCATGAGATGTAATATTATATGCGGGTCATAATACAATGTGTAATATACTTATTTTATATAACTTGTGTCACAGTTATAAGATATTATTTAAAAGGAATTAATTAAGTTAATTGGTGAGATAAATTATAACCCATAAATTATTATACTCGGGTTAGAGTAGTATGACAAGGGGAGATTACACCAGGACTAGTTGGACGGGGTAGTACAACTAGGTGGGGTTAAGATAACCGTTAGGTGTGCACATTAGTGGATGGGTGGGTATGTCCTCAAGAGAGTACGACACTAACTTAAATATGAAGCGCATTCATATATTTTTAATTACTGCAGTTAATTCACTTTCTCAATATTCGCAAAATGTTTTGGATTCTAACCCTTGCTATAAAATTATTTTCAAAACCTTTTAGGTGTCCAGCCACAGGGACGCCTGACTTGATATTCTATTCCAGGGACACAGAGTTGCGGCACATGAGGATGCTAGCAGGAATTTGGATTAGACGCATCATTCATTCCTTCCTAGAGTAGGAATCATTTATCAGTTTTAGTTTTTCTTCGGGCTTGTCGCCCACACTTTTCAGTACAGTTTTCATATTTATTTATTCAGGTGTTAGATGTTTGTATTGGACTTTTTACTTTGGTGACCGATGGTTTATTTGGCATGTAGTTTTTTATTTATTCAATTGATTTAATTTAATCGTGGTGTATGACTTATATTATCTTTCCGCGTATTATTGGTTGTTTAATTAAAAAGATAAAATTTGGCACCATCTTTTTGGAATACTAGGTGGTTAGTAAGTTTTAAAAAGTTTTTCGACAGTGATTAGAAGGATGAACCCACTGGGATTCCTGTTTTAATTTGGTATAGGAATGATCACCCGGTATTTTATTAGGAGGGGTGTCAGACCTATGAGCATATAGCAGTACATCCTGAGAGAATCTTTTTCACAATGTAGGGGGTGTTCCAATTCACATTTCCCAGGAGGGTTCTACGATATCTTTGAGGGGAAGGTCTCCTTTATAAACACCAAAATCCTTGATTTTCCTGTTGAACGATCATGTTATCCGGCGATGGTGCCCCTACATATGGTATAGAGCCTTCGGTCTCTTTTTATCCATAGGTGATAATTCGTCAAAGAATCTTTGATACCATTCTTCTTCGCCAACATTCCTTTTGAGTAATACGTGGTAGAAAGGTATTTCCATTTCAACTAGTAATACTGGTTCAATTCCGTATAGTAGAGAATAATAGGTAGCCCCACTAGGTCTTCTAATTGAAGATCGATAGCCCCAGAGTGCGTACGCCATTTGGTCAGACAAATCTCGATAACTCTAAGTCATCTCACTCATTATAGTCTTAAGACTTTAATTTTCAATTTTGATGGCACCATTAGTTTGCAGTCAGTAGGGAGAAGATTTGTTCCTCTGAATCCCCTACTCATCGATTAGTTCTGTGACCTCAACCTCAAAATGGAACCTATTATCTGATGCTAACTCGTGGGGAAATCTGTATCGGTCGATGATGTTCTTCATGATAAACCCGACCATTTTCTTGGAATTTAACACCACGTATGACTCGGCTTCAATACCTTTGGTGAATAATCAATGGCGATTTGGATGAATTTATGACCGTTTGAAGGTTTTGGAGTAAATTTCCATATGATTTCAATGCTCCGGGTGGACAAGGTCTAAGGAGAGGTCATGTTGTATAGCTCACGGGGAGGCAAGCATTGGAAATTAGTGAACTGTTGGCATTTGAGGCATCTTCAGACATAGGTAGTGAAAAATTGAATAAATGTTGTCCAATAGTACCCTTGATGGATGATCTTTTTGCAAGCATATGACCGTTTGCATGGGTCCTGCATTCCCCCCTATGGATCTTATTCATCATTTATTTAACATCAGCCCCTACTATGCAACACAAATAGGTTACATCGAAGTTTCTTTTGAACCATACTTTATCATAGATGATATAGTGGGTAGCTAGTTTCTGAAGAGTCACATGGTCTTTCTTATCAGCATTTGGGGCATACTTACCATGTTTGCGAAGACAGTAAATGTCAAAGTAACATAACCCGACCATATTATAATCTTACTCGATAGCGAGTTCAATGTGGTAGAAATAGGAAGGCATAGGTTGTTTCTAACTGAGGAATGGGGCCATTGCTATTCCCTCGGGCATATCGACCATGGAGGCCAGGGTGGTAAGAGAATCAACTAAGATATTCTTTGCATGGGGCAATTAGTGGAAGATGACAACATTAAACTGGGAGGCCAGTTCTTCTATGTGGGCATGGAAGGGCGTGAGCTTTTCATCTTTGACTTTCCATTTTTTTAGGATTTATTCGATGATTAGAGCAGAGTCTCTATAAATGTATAGGTGTCAGATTCCATTTTAGAGGGCGATCTTGATGTGGCTTATCGAGCATGCCTTATACTGGGTCATATTATTGGTGAAAGGGACATTTAGTTTGATGGAAACAGGGGTGTGAGAGTTATCAAAGGTGATTAGGAGTATCCCAACTCCGTATACTTTCTTATCGAAAGATCCGTTAAAAAACATTTGCCATCGGAGTCCTTCCTGATAAGTGTAGAGAATATCTTCATCTCGAAATTCAGAGACCCAAATATCGACTTCTTTTGTCGGTTAATCAGCGAGGTAGTCGGAGATGGCTCTCCCTTTCATAGCTTTATGTGTGATGTACACAATATATAACTCGAATAATAACATCAACCATTGGGCCATTCAACTGGACAGAGTGGGCTTTTCTAGAAAACACTTGATGGGATACATACGGGATGCAAGTCTGATGGGTAAGGCAAGCATGTAATGCCGTAACTTATGTGTGACCCAGATTAGGGCAGCACATTCTTTCTCCAAAGTAGTGTAGTTGAATTCATACCTGGCTAATTTCCAGTTGGCATAACAAATGGATCTTCCTTATGATATTCTTCAATGTATTGGTCTAACAAAACCCTACTGCCTTATCTTTCACAGTTACGTATAGGAGGAGGGGGATACTTGGTTGTGAAGAGATAAGCACCATAGGTTGGTTAAGGTATCGCTTGATTAAGTCAGTGGCCTAATGATAGGCCTCATTCCATACTTTGTTAGAATCCTTCCAGAGAAGTTTGAAAATGAACTCGCAGATAGAGGTCAGTTGGCTGATGAACTGAATGATATACATTAATTTTCCTAAGAATCCTCAAACTTGGTTGTCCATTCGTGGGAGTGAAATATGAAGTATGCCTTTCATATTGGTAGGGTCTGCTTCTATTCCTTTCTCACTGACCATAAATCCTAAGAGTTTTCCATTTTCGATGCCGAAAACACATTTCTATTGGTTTAACAACATCTAGTATTATCGAAGTCATTCGAAAAACTTTCAGAGGGCGGGAATATGACCTTCTCAACTCTTAGATTTAATAATCAAATCATCTACATAGACCTCAACCTGTTTGTGAATAAGGTCATGCTGGAAAGTTGTGGAATTCCTTGGGTAGGTAGCCATGGCATTCTTGAGTCCGAATGGCATGACAGTGTAGCAGAAGGTTACCCATATGATGATGAAGGATATTTTCTCTTGATGGTTGAGGTTCATCTTGATCTAATTGTATTCAACAAATCAATTGACAAATGACTTGAGGGCATGACTAGCTTTATTTTCCAGAATCATTTCGATACTGGATAACGAGTAATCTTCCTTGGGGGATGCTTTATTCAAATCACAATAGTTGATGCACATACAGACTTTGCATCCTAGTTTAGTTATGGGGATGATGTTAGTGTGCCGTGTAGGATATTTGACTCTGCGAATGAAACTTATGTTCAGTTGTTTGTCCAGTTCTTGTTTGACTTTGAGTGACGATTCGATGCGGAGCTTCCTAGCTTAAGTTTGATTGTCTTGCATTCTGGGAATGTTAGGATCTCTTATTGAGGTATTTTTGGGTCAATCTCAGGCCTGTCATTGTAGGACCATGCAAAGACGTCCATGAATTCCTTCAGTATCTCTTCAAATTGTTCACACTCATGTTCGTTAAGGGTCGACCCTATCCTAGCCTCGCATTAATGGCTACTAGAATCGAGATTAATAACAATAATTTTATTATCATTGATCTGAGTGTGGTTGTGTTGTTTATTATTCTCCTTATTAATATCAGTTGAGAAGTGTTCATTTGCAAAATCATCATCATCAAGATTTTATTAGAAACATGACAATTAATGTAAGGAACAACAAAATACTCGAAATCTTCATTTATTTTATTTTTAGGAAAAATAACATTAAGGACCTCATCAAAAGAGGTCTCAGTTGTATTGTTATTACAAAAAGGAATAACATAATTGGGTGAAGATATTTGGATAGGGTGGGCAGCAGTGTTGGTTTGAGTCTGGGCATGTAGGAAATACATGGCATTCTAGTTGAAAAGAGGCATGTCAACAGCTCTGATGTGAGTATATGGGTCTGACGGTGTGGCATATGAATGGATCATGTAGAAATTTGGCACCGTTATTTTTAGGTTAAATGAGTCCTCGAAATCACTTTCCCTAAAATCCTCGGTAACTGTCATGGCTTTCTCGGTGAGAGGTTGAAGTTGATGCTGGCAGTCTGTGGCCTAAGGGTTACTATCTTGAAAGAATATTTCTAGCCCGGTTTCATATTTTTATCAACGTGGTCATACCATGATTCAAGGAAGCCGCGAAAGGAAAATCTTTACCTTCCTTGATAAACCTTCCATTCAAAGCGTCTCTTAAAAATTCCTCTCTTCTTCCAAGCTTCTTTTCGACCGTGGCCACCGGAGGGATTTGAGTTCTTTTGGTGAGGGTTAGTAGCCCAGGACATATGGGGTAAAGGCCTATTTCAGGACTATGGGCTCAAGGATCCCTTGTTGGCGCCGCCCTAGCCCTATTTCATCCATGAAGTGCATGTTACTGAATATCTAAATTACGTTGACATTTTTGTGAGGGTTGTGCTCTGAACAGACCCAGTCTTTGAACAGGCCCAGTCTTTGAAACTATCCTCTGCTAAAAAGGGACGTGGATTAATTATAAATCCATAGAGGAGCATGTCATTCATCCCATGTTGGATTAGTAATCCTAAATTTCTAGTAATGGTTGTATATGAACTGTCACCATCCCCTAAGATGGTGATAACCTAACCATTATTGAACAATTTTAGTTTGTGATGAAGAGAATACGATACCCCTCGGATACTATGGATCCATGGATATCAAAGAAAAAAGTTAAAATATGCAGGTATGTCAATAACTAGGGACTTAGTTCCAGGATTGATAGGGACAACCCATATTATGTGTTTTATAGACCCCATTACATCTCGACTTGTATTTTCATAAGCATGCACAACGATGACAGTGGGAGTGAGATAACTGACATTCAAGCCCAAGAAATTAAAGGTTATAAGAGGCAAAATATTGACGAAAGATTCGAATCAACAAATGAGAGTGAAACTGCAATTCCTAATACTTCAACGGAGATGTTAAAGGAATAATTATGGTCAGGTCCGATCTTTTGTATCTCTTCTTCGAAAAAGGAGAGGAGTCTTGAAGAGATCAAGGACTTAACCATATTCACGACTTCTTCGGGAGTAGTGTATGGAGAGACTGTAGGCCCGATGAAAAGTCTTATCAGAGCATTTTAATGCTGCTGGGCGAACATAAAAAAAAAGGTGATGTTGGCTTGGGTTTTCTTGAGGAGGTCAAGGACTTTACCTTCTTTGATTATTATCGCTGGCATGGGAAGTTCTTCGGCAACTCCCTTTCACTTGTCTATCTCATCACATGAGGACATATATATTTTTGTCTCAATCACTCACTTGGTTATGTGATTTACTGAGGCGGGGAAGAATAGGAACCATGTGTCCTCATCTATTTTTTGTAGAATGGCTACCTTATTTATTTCCCCCAATAGATAATTTAAGGATATCATTCTAACCAAACTGGCTACTAGACTGGTGTCTTCCTGAATTGGCTCATCATCAGAGCTGTCAATGTCATCTCCCCATCCGTTGGTTACTATATTATCTTGATAATATAAATAAATGCAATTAACAACCTTGATGGCTTCACCATACAAATCTTTCCACTCAATGAGGAGGTGCAATAGGGAAGGGACCATCGCCCCTGAAGGTTTAAAGTGGTGAGTATCTCATTCATACTAAAAATTTCATATGTGTATAAAAATACGTCGACAATAATCTTCACTATGTCATCTATTATGACTTTATCAAAAGGTACCACCTAATCATTTGGCTCCCGAGACCATTTTTGGTCTTCTATAAGAAATCCATTGAATTTGCAACAATCGACGGTCATCTCTACGGCCAATTTCAGCTCGAACTCCAAGAGTTGGTTCTATACAACATGCAACTCCATATCCATCCCTTTAAACTGAGTACGCATGGAAATTCAAGTCATTATGAAGAGTGAAAAATCTCGGTTGGTGAAACAGGTAGGGTGTAGGAGAAAATATGGTCACATCTTGAGCGGTTTGGGTGAGATTATTGGTATATTGGGTGCTTTAATGGTAACAATTAGAGAAGACAGATCAAATTATGGGTCGTTCTCTATAAAGATGGAATTTTTATGGGTTGGAAGTGGGTTGTGACTGGTGTTGGGCTTAGGATTGGCTAGTGTAGTGATGATACACCGGTCAATTAAACCTTGTATCCTATTCTAAAGATTGGAGCATTGTTCAGTAGTATGGCCAGCAGACTGGTGAAAATCACAACGGGCTTTAGTTTTGAAAATTTTAATAGGTGGATTTTTTAATGGATGTGGGTCCAAAGTTTTGGCTCATCAAGTCGAGGTATACTTTGGATAGGGGAGCATGTAGCTTAGTGTACTCTTTCTTGGTAGGTGTGGGGTGAATTTTCGGTTCCCAAGAGGTAGCAGGTTGGGAGATGTCATTTATGGTTGATACTGTAGCACTGGCGAGTTCTCACGTGCGGTTCGTAACTCATCAAGACACAACAAAATCAAGTTATTGTAAGGTTTGGGGCTATAGAAATGCTAAAAACAAAGTTTTTTTATAAATACCAAACCCAAAAAACCAAAAAAACCCTATAAATGGCATGATCCTAGGCCAACCGACTTATTGTCAGTCTAAATGGTTAATGTTCCAAAATTAACACCAAATATAAATCGATTCAATAACAAAAGAGGGATGGACAAATAAAACTATGAAGAACTTTGAAAAATAGAGAAAAAATTCTAAAATCTTAAAGCTTAAGGAGTTACGTATCCTGCAAATCATGAAAAGTGTTGAAAACAGTTGGGAAAATGCTTATACTCTAATGTGAGATGGGAAGAAATAGGAACTTCACCAAAGATGGAGAAAACTAGATGGAGTCAAAGAAGTTTTGGAAGTTGGATGATACTTCTCTCTCTATATAGAACTCAAAGGATTTGAAATATTGTCTGAGTTCAAGCAATGAGGGCACCGTACATTATATAATTTTGGTCACAAGTTCATTTAATCATGACATCTAACGTCATGTTTGAAAAAGCAAAAGGCCAAGATGGTACAAAGAAGAGACATGCATATTTCCCCATATGCGTGTGATGATTACATGAACCGCCGATCCAAGTCATTCTACACGTGTCAATCGGCTATGAAATCCAAAAGGTTATAAGTGCATCACCTCAGCGCATGCTGAGAAGAATTTAAAGATGAACATCTTTTTATGGGCCAATAACATCCTACTATTTAATATTACCTCCATTTGTTTAACCTAACATCTTTTCTGAAGATCTAATACTCCAATGGACCTGCTACTGGCTCTAATCATGAATGAAGTGTTAGGGGATTTTATTATACCCTAAACATGGAACACCTTATGGGCCTCTCATGAGGTGACATGTGTCTCCATTAGGGGTATAGTGTGGGGTTAGATTAACAAAAAATCTGCTCGGCTTTGCTATATACTTTAATACATAATCACTATTAAGACGACGTTAGTTAATAGTGTTAATTAACTCTATCCGAGCCACCCTTGTACCAGTTTATATCACATGACATAATATATACAGTCATGTTATTTCATTCATAACGTGAGGAAAGATTCCACCCTTATCGAGTTTTAACCAACTCATGTTATCCATCCTAGGGAATGTAAAAGGTGTAACTGCCTGATCTATAAAGACATTCCCTATGTCCCACTAAACTCTCTATCTAATAACTACCTATAAATAGCACGAAATCCCACCGATAAGGGATCAAGAAAATATTCAATCTAATGGCCACACAGAATACCTTAATAGATACTTTTGATAGCCTCTATCCATTCCTTCCATGACGATTTCCCATTGAGATGTCTACAATCAACACTGAACCTTTGGATGTAGGCACTGTCTTTGGATGAACCATGTTATTCAATATTTTCCTTCTTTATCTCTCATCTGTCTCTATTCTTCCCAAATTGTCATGTTGGTAGTGGAAATTTCTTTACATGTTATTGCTTATTAGTAGTATATTACAGGTAAGGCCCAATAATTTATATACCAGTTTTTTACGATAATATTGATGTTTCTCGAAGCAAAAAGCACTTTTTCCAAAGTTCGAAGAGGAGTGGAATCTTATTTTTTTGAAGAAATATACTTCAAGGAGTACTCTACATCAAATGGAAGTCATCTTCAAAAAGGATTCTTGATCTAGAAGAGTTATACTTCATTAGAACTCTACGTCATAATGGAAAAGGAAATAATTTCCGATTTCAATTATGATTTCTTCATTATTTATTTTATCACGATTCCACTCTCTTGCATGTTGATAATTTCATGCACTAATTAATTTAACTAATTTGGATACCATAGTATTATGGACAACATGGTTATTTAATGTGATCGACCTAGGTCATTATTTTTTTCTATAAAATTCATTTCATTTATTCGTTTCTAAATCTAACTTCATTCAGTAATTAATTTAAAGGTATAAATAAAATTATTATCTTAGGGTTTTATTTTAATCTTAAAATATTATGCTTTTGGAAAAATAAAATAGTGAGTTTGAAAATTTTAATTTGTACAAGTAAATTAGAATTTTCCAAGGATTTGATATGGGATATTAGAAATGATTTTTTTTTAAATACCTAAAGTACTTAAATATTTAGTGTTGGAGGTGTTTCAACATAAGCCCCACGGTCTCCATTAGTGTTTTAAAAAGCGGCATTATTAATTCCTCATGTCAGCTTGATTTGGCCTCTCATCATATTGTTTTAGTGATTGTATCACAAAATATTAAAATTCTTATGTGATACTTCATTAAAATTGAATGTGAGTGAGATCGATCCTCCCCTCGAGGATGTTTTACATGAGTCACTTTAATTTCATTGAACGAAATGGAGGTATACATTTAGACAGAACTAATGATATCCTCCCCATCAGAGTCACTCTAATTTGTTACGAAATTAAAATTCATAGATAAAGATGTTCCGGAATTGTTTGGAGTACATAATTAAAAGTTGAAAGTGTGTCAAGCTCGTGATGATGTGATTTAAGCTCCCATCGAGAAATTTTACTTCATAAGCAAACTAGGATGTTCGACAAGATTATGTTTTTATCTAGTGATAAAGGGATACCAAATTATAATACAATCCAAGTTAATTCTCACATGTATATTTTGAAAAAAAATTCCATTTTCCAAAGTTATGATTCTCATATTTCAAAATGACATAAAATTTAACTCACTTGATTCAATCTTAAAGCAAAACAAGCTTGCTAGCATGAACTATATTTACTAAAAAATAATCCTAGACATTATCCCAACTACTGAGGACTATATGTTTTATTTTATCGAAAACCTCTCTTACCAAGCCTGATGGGGGGGGGGGGGGGGGAGGGTGCCCGAAATGGTTGACTAAGATTACTATAGGTGGATAAAGATTGATTAGATTGATTGTTGCAACATATTGGCCTCTATGATATGTTTCAACTCCTCTATTATCACATTTTCGATCCTTACGACATGATTGTTGACCTCGAGGAAATGTATTGAGGATCAAACTTATAATAAAATTCTAGATGTTATGATAAGCATTGTTAACACCAAGATGCTAAAAGGCACTCCCATATGCAAGCTCAATCTTTAGATGATGTCCATTTTGGGGTAACTAGAGGTTCTTGGATTTAAAATCGTTAGGGGAAGCTATATTAATTTTGTTCCCCAATCACTACTAGAATCCTCTAAACAATTTGACCTAAACTATTCTATGTATAAGTTTGATTGTTCCCAGGTCCAATTAGTTAAAGAACTTTGAGCTGTGGGGAATATCATTAAATATAAGGATGTGGTCCACGTTATAGATAAATTCTCACATTCTTGTATCACGTATGATAAGAAGAAGAAAATGGGAAGTCTCAAGCATAAAATGTGGTTGTTAAAACTAGTTTAAGCCTCATGTAACAAGAATGAAGCTGAAAAGCAGATGTTATGTCTTGAAATGGTTTGGTCATTGAAAAAAGTAGGGTCTGGTCTTCTTATCAAGGAAGAATGGAAACGGTAATTTCTCCATAGTCATTGAGAAATGTTTTGTGGTGTAATATAACAGTATTGATTTTATTGATTTAGGAGATACTAATCACGTTTGAAAATCTTTGCAGGTGTTACAGGCACCATGTAGATAAATAGTTTTTTTTCATTAAAAATAGAAAATCCCTTATCTAGTCTGGAACATTGGAAAATAATCTTTATATTATGAGACGCGTCTCACCATTACTTATTAATAATGAATTTAGTGGAAATAACCAAAAGGCAAAGTGACCTATATTATTAAAACGCTACGTAATTTAATTATGAACCATTAATTTCTCTCACCCAGGCAATGTGGGATACAACTCTCGGGTTACTAAATAAACCATGGATCCAGTTTCTTAAAAGATGAAAACCTAGTCTAGGACATATTCGAATATGGGATTGCCTAGCACACATATTGAGTATGGAGAGTGTAAGTTGGAGTCGAGGAAAGAAGTACGCCTCTTTGTAGGTTACCAGGAAGGATCCAAAGGCCATGTTCTTATACGAAAATGGTATTATTAGTGTAAACCATGTCATCAAAGCTATATTGAAAAGCAAAACTATAAAATAGAGTGAAAGAGAGATAAACAAGATATTGAAAGTGGTTCCTCCATAAAAATGAGCCTACTTGTAATATGGATTCTTATTCCCATTAGATCAATAAAACTTGCAGAATATTGGCAACCTATTATTAAAAAAAAGTATAGAATGAGATAAATGTAAAATGTACATGTGATGTGTTTTATAGATCGACGCCTTATAATGTAAACTTCTGCAAGTTTATAGTTGTTTCTTTCTAGGGTTGCCGGAGTAGGTGACTAAAGTGTGAACTCTAGTGTAGAGAGAAAATATAGAGAATTAGGAAGAGCTTCGCTAGACAGTTGTCATTTGCAAATGAGAAGCGAGGGCCTCTATTTATACTATCTAGTTTAGGACCTCATATGAACTGTTCACGTGACTTATGGTTAAGTATAGATGGTAAGGAATATTTCTAATGTTAGAATCTAGGCAGTCCTTGGCTGACGAGTAATGGTCTACGACATTTCCTTCTTGAGTCGTACATAGGTTAAGTTGTGGCTCGCTATTAGTAACTAAGTCATGGACTTCTTTGTAGGTCGAGTTATTTTATTAATCCTTGAGCATATCTAAATGTGTTTGTGTGGCCTTCCATTCCACGTGTCTCTTGATTACTAGACGGTAGATTTAAGGTACAATAAGTGGTTTATTTTATAATCATATATGTGTTAGAACAAATTATTGGTACTTAGAGGAAGATTATGTGTTAAACTATAAAACCAAGATAATCTTATAATATCTAAGAAGGAAATACTAAGTAATTTCTTCTGAACCACCTGTACAGGTAGAGATACAACTTGATAACGATAGTATGCTTATAAGTGGTAGGAGACTATCACTTATAGTTGACCACGAGTAGTGCCATGCTATAGTGGGAAAGTTGCGCATTAGCCTGAGGTTACTGTATTGGGTTCAACACTTTGGTAAAATCCTAGTGGAACACTAACTAGATCCGAACAACTTCGGTGAGGCACAACAAGTCAAGAACTTAGAGCTTTAGATAGAGGTTATGAATACCAAGATGGATTCGATGTATTCAAATCATATTTTGGAACTTTATACTTTTTGGATGGGATAAAATCCATCACTTGCAGTTGGATCTACAAAAAGAGAGGGGTCGATGGGAATGTGGAAACCTTTCATGCAAGCCTTGTTACGAAAGGACTTACTCAGAAAGATGGATAAACTATGAGTAAACCTAATATTCGATAGACATGATGAATTCTATTAGTATTATCATATCCATTGAGGATCATCTTGATCTTAAGATTTGACAGATGGAGGTTAAGACCATGTTCTTAAACCGTAGTCTTGATGAGTGTATATATATGATCACACCTAAGGGATTCATAGGAATTGGCTATGAAACAAAGTTGTGAAAGATGAAATAAGGAAGCTTCAATGTCATATAATATCTATTTTGATCATGAAATAAACTCTTTTGGTTTTGGTAAATGCCGGAATGAAACATGTGTGTATAAGAAGCATGGCAAAAATATGGTGGTATTTTTAATACTTTACGTGGATGATATTCTCTTAATCGGGAATGACGTGGGTGTATTTTCTAGTATAAGAGTGTTGTTGTCAAATAAGCTAGTTGTTAAGGACTTAGGATAAAAATTCACATGCTTGGGATCAAGATCATGTGTGGTCGGAAAAATAGGACGCTGGAATTATTCCAAGCCACCTATATTGATGATGTTTTCACGAGGTCTAGCATGCAAGATTCCAAGAAAGGGTTTCTCCCTTTCGCGCATGCAATTTATTTAATAAAGGATCAGTGTCATAAATACCACATCAACTAGAGAGGATGAGGAATATACATTTTTCTTTTGTGGTCGGTGATATTTCTATGTCTATGGATTAATAATATTTTGTTTAGAATAATTACTAATTTAGATTTTATGTTCGATTAAATATTAAGTCTATGATATAGCACTCTAGTTATTAGTCCCAATAATTGTAATTAGTTGAATAATTCATTTCATTCGAGACAGATAATCAATCGATATGAGAAAATTAAACATCAATCATAAAACATGAGATTTAATGTGGAACCCTTTTAGAGCAACCACAAAAAATTGCTTAAACAATATGTTCAGCATGACTATCAAGTGAACTCATTTGCCAAACATGTCCAGATACACTTACGACACAACTTGAAACACAAGTTACCCATGAAGTTCTTAAACAAAATATTCATAATAGGGGTAGTCCAGTGGGGTTTTGAGTGGGTCAAAGTACGTGGTCGGGTCATAATAAGTAGGCTATAGGGTTTTCAAGGTTCGGGTGTGACACCTTACTGAATTAAATATCGAGTAATCAGGCCTTTATTAAATTAAAACCTAATATCCAGATTGGTTCATTCTTAGTATCATTGCCAGAATTTTTTTTAACATTTACTAACCACCTTGTATTTGAAAAGTTGGTGTTAAAATTTTATCTTTTTATTAACATGCAAATATTTAAAACAATTAAACAAGCAAGTATCTCATTCACCATACTAATTAAATCAAACACCACAAATAGTGAAATACTAAACCAAATAAAATATGACGGGAGTAAACACCCCAGTCTGAAACTCTAATACAATAATCCATAAGAACTAAATCCACAACTAAATAATAAAATAAGTACAATGTCCCCGAAACAAATATGAATGGAAAATGGGCAACATGTCCGACTGAGATAAGTAATAAGTGCAACAGATCTGCAAGTAAGTGGAGGCGTCTATCAAACTAGGACCTGCAATCGTCGATAGTAACTACATCAATGGCAATTAGAAATTAACTCCTAAGCTAAGCCTCCCTATGGCTAGGCACCTAAAATGGTTTGCACAATGAAAAATAGATTTGTAAGAAATGGATCACAACCCAAGTAGAGAACAGAGTAAAACATGTCAGAAAGTATTTAAAATGTGTAAAAGCAGGTATTATATTCATGTTAGTTCACTGGATCTCACTTAAGAAGTCTCACCTTTCAACTAGTGTGCACGCCTAACGTATACTATTAACCCATCCTAGTTATGACACCATGCCTAACTAGTCCAATCATTTGTACTACGCATTCTAACATATGATGCTCCCCTGTATTGTCCATCACCCTTTTTCATTATTTTTCAAATCAATTAAAAATTTCCCAAATAGATGTTAAGTTTCCCTTCACTTAGGTTATTTTTCATTTCACTATCTTTCTTATCTACCAAGCACACACAATAGAATAAATTGCAAGTGTGTGTGTGTGTGTGTATATATATATATATATACTAATACATCACCCTTAGGCTCAGTTACGGTGCATCCATACTCTGCTATCACGTCCCGATACGTCTCGTATTAAATAGTACAATCGGTTCGAGATCACCCTCAAACCAAATAATAACAATTCGCACACAGTTGTAGACGAAAATAATATCGAGCCTATAGGATACGCACATACCTACGCACCCATATGACCGTCAACACTACCAGCTTCACCAATAGCCCGTACCTAGGTTCTATTTTCTGAGGAACCAGTCTAAAATCCCACCATATGACCGTCAACACTACCACCGTCACCTTAGAATTTCGTAGGTCCCTTTTCTCCAAAAGTAAAAATGACCAAAATACCATCCCGGGGTGTCGATTTGGTCTAAAACTGCCCAAAAATCCAAACCCCAAGTAGACTTTTCAGACTATTTTGACCCTTTCGGACACTTAAGCGCACTCTAAATGACCATATCGATGAATTATTCTTAATTTACTTTTCTATTCCATAATTTTAGTCCCGACATGACTAATAGGTGCATCCAGACACAATTACCGTAATTGCCATATTTCACACTCATAACATTTCTAATATCTTATTATCATTATTAGTGCTCATTCACTAAGTATTATACAACCTAAATAAATATTAACTCTTATCTCACTAATCAATATTCATTTCAAATCGGACTACAGTCACATTTTAATTTAATTAATCCATATTTTAAAATCATTAAAAACACATGGTATTATATACTCCCCCCCTAATAACGGAATTTTATCCCAAAATTCAAAAAAATAAAAGTATACCTAGTAAGAATAACTCTGGATATTTATCGTGCATCTCATCCTCGCGCTCCCAAGTAGACTCATTGGCACTATGATGCCCCCACTGAATACGTACATGTGGAACTACCATTGACCTCAATCGCCTCTCACTATGGTCTAAGATAGACACCGGTTTATCCTCATATAAACTATTAGGTTGTAATTCAATCTCCTCCAATGCAATGTGAGTGTGAGCCAACTCATCATATAGATACCGTCTCAATGCAAAAATATGAAACACATCATCGATATGATGTAAGTGATCCATCAACCCGAGTCTATAGGCCACTAGCAATCTGATCAATGATTGGAATTTGTCCTATATATCTTGGCACCAATTTCCCTTCCTTACCAAATCTCGTTATACCATTCATAGGAGACACACGTTGTAGCACATAATACCCCACATTAAACTCCACAAAGTATAACTTGGCATCGGCGTAGCTCTTTTGTCAGTCTTGAGCCACTTGTATTGGACTTCGAATCATCTCAATTGTGGCAGAGTTATCCTCATTCACCTATGTCTTAAGAAGCCTGTTATCCCCCCCATCTCTAGCCAATAAGTGGGAAAATGATAAGGTCTACCCTAGAATGTCTCGAATAGTGTCATCCCAATGATAACTTGATAGGAGTTATTGTAAGAAAACTCCACCAGTGGAAGATACTACCCCCAACCTCCACTAAGATCAAGGATACACATCTGTAACATATCCTCTACAATCTGATTTGTCCTACTCCCATCAGTCTGGGGGTGATAGGTCATACTCAATCACATCTCGTAAAATTGAGACATAAAAAATTTGTCCCTGTCGGACATGACCTCAAGTGGCACCCCATGTAATCTCACTATCCTAGTTTATGTCGTTCATCTCTTCCCGTTATATCTCTATAAATTGTATTCTTCTGTCCAAAGGTCACCATCCCATCTAGTGACTAATTCACTTTAGTCATCACATATCAAAATATTTCATCATTAAATCTATCAATTAACCTCGATGCCTATACAACACTTTACAATTTCGTTCCCGTTTGCACTTATTATGAGCCTCTTTACCCACGGCTAAAGTATTTCCTCTACTGGGAAAAACTTCAACATCCCCATGTGTCAAATCCCTTATTCATTTTCTCTTATTTCACATATGGTTCCATATCATACAAAAGTTTAGAACATTACCGTGTATGTAACCCTTCACTAATGGTATTCTTTAGTTGAATGGTTTGTACCCTACCATTCGTACTAGTGATCACTCCATTCGTAGAAGATATCTGCAATCGCACACCACTATTCACACCAGACTCTTATGTCTTTAGTTGGTTCTGACGTAACTCTCGTCATATTACTTTTTTGCACAGAGCATCTCCTGATTATCCCCAAAAATCTAAAATGTACATTTTGTGTATTTAAAAAAAATATAATCTCCCTTTTTCGTCCACTCTTCGGTTCCTGATGACTCGCCTCGCTCTCAATGCCACTACATTCTCTTTGTCCCATTTTGTTTCAGTTCGGTTTTTCTCACGCATCAACATTTATTTGATAAATTTCCATGTCTATTCATCGTGAATGATACTGAAAATCTCAACTAACTAGGGAGCCCATAAACCCTATGTCTTGTGCATTTCTACATAATTCTACTAAACGTAATGGACTTGTGTTAAATTAATTCTCGAATACTTGGCATGACTATATGGTAAGGTTGTACTTGACCAAGCTACTAATTGAAAATTAATTATTCTCTAGGTTTCCCCACCAATATACTCGTGGTATAAATGTTCTACACTAATTTTCACACCAACATTATTCGATTCTACCGTCCTTAAATGGTAATATAACTATCAAATCCCATTTACAATCACATATACGTATAATAACTAGGGTACTAAACCCGAGTCCTAAGGAAAAAACTTCTCTCAACCTCTAACATTCACTATGTTTCATCCGTGGAAAGTCTCACAAAGAAAAATCCAAACAAGGAATCCCCCCGATACACTACTACCTAACCTTGTCGGTCATAGAGATTTGTTAGGCCCTTAGTCCACAACATGTACCCCCAGAGTCCTGTCTAAAAACATAAGAAGTATACTCGTTCACTCTTATGTCACTAAAGACGACATACAGCACGACGCCTTTACTATCACCGGTTCTCAGTGCTATATAAATAACGAGTTATATATATCCGCTCGACAAAGAACACAACGCACCCTGAATCACATCAGTAAAATTCCCCACGCAATAGGATCCAATATAATTAGGCAACATGCTTGCATAATTCTATGATACAAGACAATTTAGACATATATATATGCCCCATCCTCTTTCAGGTGATGCCTCGCAAAACCATGCAACTCATCCTTAGATAAGAAGCATGATAGTCTTATGACACAATCTACTATCGCTCAAACCCTCGGTATGTTGCAACTATACATGTTGGTAATAATTCCTACTTTTTTAACTCGTAAGAGTACTAAATAATAATATAAAATTATTTTAGTGCCCATAACCATTCCCCTATAGGTGACACAAAAAAATCTTGCTACCCAACGGTAAATGTATTTATCATAAGACTGGTACCCCCAACGCATCCATTAAACTCGATTCTTCCTCGAATTGTAGTGTTAACAGTCATATATTGTGACACATTAATTTCACCAAAACTAATCCCATACTCTTAAGGATGAAAAAAAATATTAACTCCGTTTTCCATCTGCCTAAAATGATCGTCGGGTCCCTGAATAAAACTCTCAGGCCGAAAATGAGCCACGATATGTTGTAATGGTGTATATTAAGGATCTCATCATTTTGTTACCCATTGTCTCGCTTTGGAAAAACCTCATTAATGTGGTCTCCAATCCCATAAGCAATATTAATTCCAGAGAATCTATCTTTCTTCTGGCCCTACTAGCCTCCCCCGCTATTTCCTTAGCCCCAATGACCCTGAAAGGCGGGCGTGATGCTATTCTTGTTGAGGACTTCATTGGTCTTACCTGAAACTACCATTATCATGTTAGTAATCTTTGGACCTAAATCTATGAGTCCTATTCTCCTTCCAGAAGTCTCGCTCTTGCCGTTGTTGTGCCACACTAGCACCATTTCCACCAATTTTCCCAACCTAACTGGTCTCACTTAGTCGTTGTTGACACGTTCAGTACAAGTGGCCCTCCTCTCCACACATATGACACTTTATGTGACATCCCCCATGTATTTGTTCCTTCTGTCCATGTCGAGGTGTCCTTATCTTGGACCTGGTAGTCGTGTCCCCAATTTTCTTCCCCTCATTGTTCCTTAGTCTCCACTGGTCGTATGGAACTCGTTGTTGGTTTTGGCGTCCCTAACTGAATCCACCGTCATTTGGTAGGAGTTGGACTTAACAGAATCATTGAAATGGGTCCCCTACTGGTTATACCCTCTTGTGGGGCTTCACTAACACCATTTACTCCAGTCTTTCTTTTGGTCTTGATACTCAATACTCTTGGCTCCCTTTTCATGGAAGCGTTGATATAAGCTTACAAGCGTACGTCCTTGATGAAATCAACACTAGTCATCCTAGCTAGATTTCCGATCCGCGTTTGTAGATACTACTCATGCTGAAAGTCCATTTGCATCTTTGTCTCAACAATAAATGAAAAATCTCACGGTCAAACTGCACCCGAATTCCTCGTTTAAATCCACATATGCTCCTTTATATATGGTGACTGACTCTCACCACTCTATGCTTCTCCAATAAAATAAAAAAATTTCCCAAAATTTATTTATGGGTTTCATTTCCCTCGACCCTGCACTCATTATGCCTCTTTTCACGGAATTCTTATAGATGAGTCTTTAAAAGAGTCCATCTACCTCTCCTCTACCTACTATGCTGGGTGAGTTTGATTTTATACCACCATTATCTATGCCAATGTTAGGAAAACCTAATGCCTTTAAATGATCATCCTAGTGTAATACGCCGGAACAATAATTATGGCGACTTCTATCGCGATCCTCGTTCCCAGAATATTCCATGGATTTTGATGTGCCTTTCCACCCGTAGTCCTTCAAACGGCCTTCGTTGGTCATCCTATATCGTTCGGTGTACAAAGTCCAACTGAACTCGAATGAATCATAACACTAAATTTAATAGAAGAAAAACGTAAGTCATATACGTAGAGGAATACAATAATCATATAATAAGGCTCTATAACAAAGAACGCTAAGCTGAAATGTGAAAATCCACACAGATCCCAAGGACTCTAGAACCTGATTCTCTGATACCATATGTGACACCATGCTTAATTAAATACCAAGTGATTAGTCCTTTATTAAATTAAAATAAAATATCCAGATTGGTTCACTCTTGGTATCACTGTCGACAAACTTTTTAACATTTACTAACCACCTAATATTTGAAAAGTTAGTGTTAAAATTTTATCTTTTTATTAACATGAAAATATTTAAAACAATTAAACAATTAAGTATCTCATTCACCATACTAATTAAATTTACACCACAAATAATTAAATACCGAGCCCAATAAAATATGACGGGAGTGAAAACCCCAGTATGAAACTATAATACAATAATCTATACAAATTACTCCACAACTGAATAATAAAAGGAGTACAATGTCCCCGGAACAACTACGAATGGAAAATGGACAACATGCCCCACTGAGATAAAGTAATGAGTGCATCAGATCTGTAAGAAAATTGAGGAATCTATCAAACTAGGACCTTTAATCGTCCATTGTAACTGTAGCAACAAAAAAATAGAAATGAACTCCTAAGTTGTGCCTCCCTGTGGCTGGGCACCTAAAATGGTTGGCACAAAGAAAAATAGATTTGGAAGAAACGGGTCAGAGCTCGAGTAGAAAAAAGTTAAACACATTTTAGCAAGTATTTAAAATACTTAAAATATGATATTATATACATGTTAGTTCACTCGCTCTCACTTGAGAAGTCTCACCTCTCAACTAGTGTGCACGCCTAATGTATACTATTAACCCGTCCTAGTTATTCTACCCCGCTTAACTAGTCCAATCATTAATTTTACTACGCATTCTAACATATGATGCTCCCCCGTATTGTCCATACAATATTTTATCACACTTTTTCATTATCTTTCAAATCAATTAACAATTTTCGAAATAGATGTTAAGTTTAACTTCACTTAGGTTATTTTTTATTTCACTATCTTTCTTATGTACAAAGCACACACAGTAGAATAAATCGCAACTGTGTGTATATATATATATATATATATATATATATATATATATATATATGTGTGTGTGTGTGTGTGTGTGTGTGTGTGTGTGTAATAATCAATTATATATATACTAATAAAGAACCCCTAGGCTTAGTTGTGGTGCATGCATACTCTGCTATCAATTCCCGGTACATCTCATACTAAATAAGGACAATCGAACCGAATAATTACAATTCACACACAGTTAGAGGCTAAAATAATTCCAAGCCTATGGGATCTGCACATACCTATGCACCCATATGACCGTTAACACTAACATTTTAGAGATAGCCCATACATCGGTTCTATGTTCTGAGGAACTAATCTAAATTCCCCTCAATGGGATCATCAGGATAAGACTATCCCCTTTTAAAAACCTCCCATGATAGCAAGCAACGTAGGTATGTCATATAAATAAGAAATCATACAATAGGTATTCACACCTATTATATATTGTTTTATATATTATCAGTATAGGTGTAGACGTAACCTATAATATATCCAAACGTAGTCTTTATAGCTCTCGAACATCCTACATAACTATTATTTAACATAATACTTCTCATTGTATTATCCCGAGTCTTTCCCAGTACTCGAAAGGTTACCCAGTGTCCATAATTCTATAACATAATATGAGTAGGTAACTCATTCATATCCTACTAGTCTTAAGTAATCATTTTTCCTCGAATTCCCGTGACTCAGATTACTCTTCAAATAGATTTTTTCTCTCAATTAAGCCTAATGAAACTTAGCCGTCATAGGACCAAGCCTATACCCAACCTTAGCCTACTGGCGCTTCAATATAATCCTCATTATATTTTGAAATTAATTTAACAAATGAATGCCAAACATTTTCCAAGTGTTCTAATTGAAAGAGAAAAGTGGCCAAAAATCTGGGCAGCCGAATCAATTCTCCCCTACAGGAATTGTCTTCTTCGTTAAGGAACTAAGAGTTTCCCCATTTTTGAACACCAAAACCTTCATTAATCATCTCCAAAATCCCCAAAAAATAATACTAAACGTTATACCAACATATATGAATGATTTCTAATGTACAAGAATCATGAAATTATCAAGAATCATCAATTAATCAAATTCATTCTAATTAAATTCTAAAAAAACCTAGTTTATCACTTGTATTCAAGAATCATTATATAACCAAGATTTCCTCACATTTGGATAATCCCAATTCATCAATTTCGTCCTACATAACTCAAGCAATTTAACCTAACATGATTCTAACTCAAGAATATAGTTTAACCTTCAAAGATTGATTCAATTCTCTACAAATTCATGGAAATAAGCATCCTATTCTAACATGGAGACATTATATTCTTTTAAATTATCAAGTTTAAACACTTGCATTTAACAGTAGGTCTGATCGGTTGTAAATGATTGTATGGTTTCGAAATTCCTCTCTTGATCTATGCGATGGTGGTTACAGTGGTGCAAAAGTGGTGGTTCTTGGCCTTGGAACACCCTGGGCACCTCTCCTTCTCCCTCTTATGGCCTCTCTCTAGTTTTTTGTTTGGTTACCATAATTCCCTCAATGCAGATGAAGATATACACCTCAGAATTTCGTAGGTCCTTTTTCTCCAAAAGTAAAAATGACCAAAATAACCTCCCGGGGTGTCGGTTTGGTCTAAAACTGCCACGGAGCCCAAACTAAACCCTCAGGTAGACTTTTCTGACTATTTAGACCCTTCTTGACACTTTGGCACACTAGAAATGACCACATGGTTGACTTATTTCCAATTTAATTTTCTATTCCCTAATTTTAGTCTCGAGACCACCAATTCGCGCATCCCGACACTATTACTGTAATTGCGTGTAATTGTCATATTTCACACTCACGAAATTTCTAATATCTTATTTTCATTATTAGTACTCATTAATAAGTACGATACAACATGAATAAATATTAACCCTAATCTCGATAATCAATATTTTATTTCAAACCGAATCACTGTCCCATTTTAATTTAATTAATCCATATACTAAAATCATTAAAAACACATAGTATTACATCGAGTTCAAGCGGGGGGTGGGCAGACTGTGGTTTTAAGACCCGACAGGTGGGAAGGACTATTTTTGGTTTGGGATGGTGTGTATAGAGAGTGAACATGGGATGGTAAGGGTCTGAATGGGTTCCAGTCAGTTAGGGGAGGTTTTCGGCGTTATTTGGATGGGGTAATGGGTCGAGGTAGGTCATATGGTGAGGTGAAGCGTCGAAAGGGGGTAGAAGGGGTAGGGTAGTTTCCATAGTTTGATCGTCATTGTTTGGTAACCTCTTGGGTCTGCAATGGGATAACCTGGATATTTTTTGGCCTGGATAGTGGGTCAGGTGGGGGGTACACAGGTTTGGGTTGATCGAGGTTCGATTTTAGAGGGGGAGGAGGTAGGTTTTGAGTGGGTTTGGCACATCTGGTGGGGAAGAGGGTTTGGCTAGCAGGGTGTGGAGGGTGGTGGCTCCATATAGGGTATCTAAGGTAACCTCTTTCCCAGGCCGGAGATAGGTTGATTTCGGCAGCTCTTGCATGGTGGCGGGGGCTTGAAAGTTAGAGAAGAGTTATAAAAGAGAGTCAATTTGTTGTTATTGCCTTTGAGCGAAACCTTATATTCGACCTATTTTTTGCTTCATTTATTATGTCTCACCATGTTATTATTTGGATTTTTTGGGAGCCAATGAAAAGTAGTGAATGATTTTGATAAAAAAAAATGCACTGATACACTGACACCAATGTGGAGATTCACTCTCTCTGATACCAATTTGATGTAAATCACCTGTCAAAAGGATCCTAAAATTATCTAAACACGCTTTAGAGAGATAAATACTCTTTTTTATTTCAAAATTCAAGTCTACCTCGAATAAGTCTTACAAGTGGGTATTTAAATGGGAGGAGAAACTTAGGCTCCAAGCTAAGGCCTTGATTACAAAAATGCCATTGCAACTCCTTACCTGTAAATACTAAAAGAAAAGGCTATAACAAAAATAAAGAAAAATAGTAAAAATAAATAAAACTGCTAATATGTCCAAAAATGACATCAATTCACATCAAATACAGAATATAACGCAAAACATGAATACACAAAATCAGATAAGTTTATAATAGTTTATGAAGGAAATAGAGAGATACAACCGTGTCATAATAAAGTCCAGAAGTAAGAAAAAAAAGACAGAGGGCCAATAAAAAATCCATAATCAGTGATCACTAGGAAGGCGATGCTTCTTTAGAATCCAACGATAAAAAAAGTCACATTGTCTTACCTATTCCTTCTACGTGAGAATGAGTATCTCACTCTTCGTAGTGCATTGGTTGCGGGCAGTAACCTTTATACACTCATTAGAAAATCAAGTGTAACTGAACAAAGAGTCCACGAATCATATGAGGGAATCCTATTGCGTAGCCTGCCACTGAACAATGGTGGAAAACCTCTAAGGTTCTTTGAAAGTTGATCGATGTCTTGATGCATAAATGTATGAGAATGTTCTAGTATGGTGAAACTATCAAGTAGTGAATGCACTATTTGGGTCATCATACCAAGGTCACCTTCCGAAGATGCAAGATCCTCAATATCCCTACTAAAACTTGTATCCTAGTATATATTTAAGGTTAGAGTAAGTTGGCATGCTAAAAGATGAATAAGATGAGAAAAGGGGGCCGACCCTAATCCTCATATGGATGTGAAGTAGAGATGACACTAGAATTTGGTTCCCCGAAGTTAGATCTCTTAGTGGTAAAAAATTAATGACTAAAGTCATATAGGGAACTAGGTTTGATTTCATAATGGAGATATGGTGCGTCCATACGGAAGATAACGGTAGTTAAGGTCACACCTTAGGAGTCTCGAAATCGTATAAAATGATATCTCCCAATTATAATTATTTGCATATTGTTCAAACATTAGGTAGTTAAGAGAAACATGTCGATCAGTACCCAATGATAGGATAAGGAGCTCCATGTCATCGAGAAGGGTAGTCTCATGAGATTTGGGTAGTATGTTGGAGCAGAGAAGATGGTGGAGGAGATGATATTTGAATGTAAGGGATTTACTTTCACTAGTGTTATCCCTAACATACATAAATTGGAGATCCTTAAAAGTAGGAGAATTTTTTTTATTCAACACCCGAATGGCATGTAATTGAATAGGAAGAATATTTAAGAGAGTTTGGAAGTCGCTGGATGTAAGTTGACAATGAAAAACTCTTGAGTATGCATTAATTTGATCAAGGTTGTTGGAGATTATAGCCATAATAAATAAGTTTCTTAGCATCTTGAGTCTAGCATCCCCATTGATCCTGAAAAAATTATCCCAACCACGAGATATTATAACTCGATGAAGAAAGGCATCCTCAAATGAACCTAAGTTTAAATCACGGTAAAAAAAGGATAGTCCAATCAACAAACTTATTGCTTTGAAAGTGATGGTGGTCAGTACGGGAGGGCCATTAATTTTGGTGATATGGAATTTTCTTATTACTTTGAGTTGATTTTATGGAGGGTGTTTTTTGTCTGCTCCCTTTATCCCTTTCTTTCACACGAGAGTGTGTAGCTAACATTCGAAAAACTAGAACAAACACAATGGCTTGTAGTATTAACGTGTAGACCCGAAGGGCATCCCAAACCAAAAAAATACATAGAAAAATGACAATGAGATAGTATGTACAATTAACAAGTATATCTTAAATTAGCCAAAAATAAACCACAAGTGATTTTGCAAAAAAAAAAAAAAAATTCAATCAAGTAGATATTGAAATGATCTAATAAAAAAAAGTTCAGCCAAAATTATTTATAGAAAAGAGGACATGAATTTTTTTTGTATTTTATCTCGATATTTACAAGACCAAGGTGGAAACGATGAACAAATAGTGGATAAAAAGGAAATAAGGGGAAATGCTACCTTGAAAAGATAGATGCAGAGAAGAATGGATGTTGAATAGGAAACCATAGAGGTTATTGAGAGTCGATAATCACACAACACTTTGGGATTTCTAAGAGAATCAAAAGGTAAAGAGGAAAGAGGTTGGTATGAAAATCGTATATACAGTTTACACCCACATTCGTGGCGTTTATAATTTTGCTCGTGTTTTCGTACCCGCGCCCATAGTAGGCAGAAACTTGTGGTCAACTTGTGGCAATGTTTTCGGGCACACTGGTTGCACAAAGATTATTAGACCCATAAGGAAAATCCAAGGACTGAACAATCTTAAAAAACATAAGACAACAAAATAATACAAATGAATAAAAATTCAAAGAAAATACAGTGCAAATAAATCTAGTACGAAATTCAGTTTCGCTACAAATTACTTTAATCTCTTACAATAGCACATAATAAGTGGGGGGAAATGGATGATAGACCGTCGATTCATACCAGAAAATTTTTTGCATTTAATCTACACAATGAACACTTAGTCTAGTTTATAACCAACGTACTAATTGCCATGGAACAAAAGGAACAATGTTTTGGGTTCAAAACATTTCGACCTGGAGTGTTTTTCAAATCCATCCAGAGGAAACATTACACACCCATTGGTCTTCTACTTATAACTCCTTCAAAATTGATCTTGTTCACATAATTTATTTCTCATGAACAATATTAATTTCGAATGAGAACATAAGAAAATATTTTTTCCAATGGATCCTTCACCTCCCTTAGGGAGACACTTCCCATTGTATCTCTCATAATTTTTTATATGAATCCTAACAAGCAATGGTTCTTATAAGAAATGCTAAAAAATATTAGATCGATTGAGTGAAAATAAGAAAAATCGTGGTATCTTGTAGATAGGCATCAAGGATATATCCTAATCCATTTTGGTGTACATGTGTGAGGAATTTTAAAACTTGGTAAAATCCATTTAAAGATTGATTAGGTATAAAACAAAAATAACGAAAATTTAAAAACTTTGGTAACATTCTCTCATTAATGATAAACTAGAACTGAAATAGTAAAACAAATATGAGAAAATAAAAATTGAGAACATTAAATAGTCTCTGATACCAACCAACAACCGATACAATATACAACCAACTATTGAATAAAAATTGTAGCTCAACATATACTAATCATCTTTTATTACAAGTACCATGTGTACATATTATAACATGGGTCTACAATAAATTAAATAGGCACGAAGGATTGATGAGTTGTAGGTATAAGCTATCTCACATGTCGATGTACCACTAACGGTCTAAGAACATATATCTCAAATCAGTAGGTATAGGCTATCTCACACCATAAAAATAATATACATCCCTAGTATAAGCAATACATAAATACAGAGTCATAAGAGTATAAATCTACACATCCTTATAGTAGGATATATACATCTCTAGTGTAACACATAAATATGTACATCTTTGTCCAATACCAAAGAACATAATCACATAAAATGGAAGAAGACAATCCCTTCATCTAACATCCACACATAATTATAGTCCCTATCACGAATAAGTAAATCGTAAACCACATCACATACCACAAACATAAGGGCTATGCTCAAGTACGCAACCAAGGTATCCCGAACATAAAACCACATCACTAATGGGTACTAAGCATAGTTTTGGGTTATCCTGAACCTAAAACCTTATCACAACCAAGATATACATAACCACACCTACCCACCATTCATATATGCTGCCTTAGAAAATACCATATAAAAGAAATCTCCTCGTGAAATAATTTCAGCACGGGTACGTAGACGTGTCACCTAGGGGTAAAATGACCAAGGAAAACATATCTCCTCGTCGAGGCACGATTACGACCCCTGTCTTACATTTACCTATAAAGAAATCCCCCAAGTACGATATCCATGATATCACATATGGTATACATCACACATAAACACATAAGAAAATATAACCCTCGCTATGGGTTAAAATAAAAAATAAACATGTAAACCCATCGCTATCGGGTCTCACACATTGTCAATAATGTAAAGAGAATAATACACACATTAACCATAGGTCAATACCCATTAGCCCTAACTCTGAAGGTTCTCAAGTCTAGATATGGTATCTATCCTAACTTATACTTGAACCTCGTACGATAATTATAACCCATCTCATATAGTCCTGGAGGGACATCATTATGCTTAACATCTAAGCATTATCTCACCATTAACTAATATAAGAACATATATTTGACCTAATCCCAGTCACCCCTTAAAAATTACTACCAATACAAACATATCATAATGACGTTATTAAACTTGACCATTTAACCCCATTCTCTAAGCCTCCAAAATATCCCGTAACGATCGATCCTACTCTTGGAGGTTGTAAACTAATGCCTACTATTTGAATTTATGCCCTATAAGCATCCAAGGTCTAAACTCCCATCCACCCAAACACTGAAAACCCAAAACCTTAAAATCACCAAGCCACAATTTAAGTGTTGACCACTGCGGTGACAATTATTGTGAAACACAAATAAATAAGAAGAAAGCATTCACCAAGTGAGAACAAGGAATATAAAATGACAATAACACAACAAAGGATGTACGTGGTTCAGCAAAGATGTGCCGACGTCCACGGTGGTGCAATCGGTATTATTTCTATATACTCCGGAGAGTAATTACAGAGAATACAACTTCTCCTTTTGCCCCGAACCTAGGGTTTAATATATACATGTACATATAGGTAAGTGGAGGTGATGGGTTCCTCCATGTTTTCCATCTCCCCTATAACTTTCCTTCATGAGGACGTGGGGGGAGACCGGATCAATATAAGAGATGAGGGGCCTGGACTTTGGGCCTCCAGTACTGGGCTACTCGTTCAGGCCCATAGTTCTAATTTTGGGTCCCCACAATTGCCCCTAAATTTGTTGGGACATGTTTATGGGCTCAACAGATTTAAATGATTAGCCATAATGGCTGTTTTGCGATTCCTCGAAAGATGTGGAGTTGATTTTGGCGGCACCCGCTTCGCTTACTGTGCACTATGATTAGAATTTGAAGGCTTATTGGAATAGCCACTTTTCTCCCGTCGCTTCAGTCTTTCCAGTATTCTTCTATCTTCTGAGAGCTCTAGCGCCTCGTACTTTCTTCTCTCAATTTCCATTCCCATTGCTTCTTAGTTGTTTGAGATTGTGCTTCTTCATCACTTGAACCGATCTTCTATTTCGTAAGTTTCATGTGCCCTTTCTTTGTACTTTCTCTTTGGTTTGTAGCTTTTCTTGCATCTTCCAATGGCGAAGATTGGAAATAGGTCAATCTCTGAATTTAGGAAGTTTTACAACATCCCTGAGTGGGTAGATATTGAGTGCTGTGCCTCCCCTCCTAGGAATGTTAGGTATATAGATGATGCCCACTGGATCCATGTCTTGTTGCTTTCCCAGGGGGGACTCACTTTTCCTCCCAATGATGTGTTCCTACATTTCTTTGGCTATTTCAATATTGTTCCTACACAATGCTCGCCCAATGTGTGGAAAATAGTAAATGGCGTACATAGGATAAATCAATTGTATGGAACTAGGTTAGGGCTCGTCGAAATTTGTTTTTGCTACTCCTTTTCTCGGACTAGTTCTGGTGTCCTTTACCTCAAAGCTAGGAGTCCTGACAGGGTATTGGTAGTAAATCTACCTGATTCCCATAAGGACTACTGGCAAGAAGGTTTCCTTGTTAGAAATTGGCGGTATTCTCCCCAATTTCAAGGGTCGAGGTCTAAGAGGTTCTCTGTTCCCTTTTATGGGGAGGAATACATAGGTAAATATTGTACTGTTGTTTTGACTTTTGTTGATTTGTGACCTTGTTAATTCTTCTTTGCTTTTTCTTCTACAGCGAGGTCGAAGAACTTGGAACCTACTCTCAGCGAGGTTCATATCTCGGAGTTAGTTAAGGCTTGGAATATCAGGGAGCCTTTGGGTAACGGCGAGCATCCCAGGTCTGCTGCCTTTCGGCTCGAGTACAAGAACGTTGGCTCCAGCTGTGACACCCGCCTAATTAAATACCGGGAGATCACTCCTTTATTAAATTAAATCAAGGTAAACAGTTGGTTCATTCTCAGCATCACTGTCGATAAAAATAATTTTTCCAATTTAACACCCTAAATAATTAAGCTAAGTGTCAAAACCATTTTCATACATACTTTCCAAATTTTATTTAAAGAAAATCATTTATTTTATTAACAACATTCAATAAGTAAGAATCACACCACATTAAATATCTGCAACATAGTCTAATTAATTTAAAACATTCGTCAACCGAATGTCAACATGCGAAATATAAAGTAACACAATCAACTGAATAAAACCTATAGTAACAATACTGGAATTACTGAAATACAAATGTCCCAATAATAATGGAATAATGGAATAATGGAAAGAGCTACACATGCTCAACTAAATGAAAATACTAAGAGTGGATCCGAATGAACGAAGTCGTCTAATCAAGAGACCTGCAACTCCCACCTAAGCTGCAGCGCGTTCATTCCAAGAGATCCTAAGCAAGATGCCCCTGTGGCTGGGCACCTGTAATACATACATATATATACAAGAGAGAGAGAGAGAGAGAGAGAGAAACGGGTCAGAGCCCGAAAGTGTGTTTGATTTAAAATACGTTTAGCAAGTATTTAAATTGATACAGGCCAATGCAATAACATATTAGAGCGACACTCCCTCGAGAAATTCTCACCTATCTTCTAATGTGCACGCCTATCATACTAACCTTCCCAACGGGTTATCTTATCATTTTATCATACTAATCTTCCCAATAATTTCACTTATCTTAACTTACTCATAAGATTTAAAAAACCGAACGATATCATTGTTTAAAAATAATACTTCCAATTTGTAGCACAACTCTCGTTTTAGCTTTATTAATTTATAAAGTTTCCCAGTGTCATATTATACTTTCACGAAACAAGTATTTACTATTTGAGTCATCAACCATGTCCTACTTATCAAATCACAGTAGGCAGTTTCAAATTTCCAAATCTCATATATATATTAACTACTCGTATAATATATATAAAATAACAGCACCCCACATAAAGCTATGGTGCGTGCATAATTCTACAATCCAAACCCCATACCACTCATATCAAGTGGAATACAAATTCGTAATCACTCTCGAATTGTATTAACACATACACAAACAATATCGAGGCGAAGCATAGATTCCAAGTCTCTAAGAGGATGGCACATACTCGCGTCTCTTAGGACCGTCTGAACTATCAATTCGATAGCCTGTACCAAGGATATCTATCTTCTAGGGTACAAGTCAATATCCCCCATAAAGGTCCCATCGAGATAAGACTGCCCCAGCGCGGTAACCTCAAGGATAGCAAGTAGCGCGGTATGTTTTTCACATGTATATAATATGTACACACAATCATATAAATATAACACTTTCATCATATTAATATAGGTTCCTCTCGTCACCCATAATTACAACATTTACCCTTAATTTCACATTATTAGTATTACGTATAAGGTTTCATCTCTAACCTTACCTCGAAGGGTTTTCTCACTTATTTTGTGACACTCGTGGACTTTATTCTTCCAAGTAGAAAATTCAGTAGGTGTCGTTATTAAGTTTCAACGTAACTCTCTTACGCGCCTCACCCTTTAATATATCAATTCACTATCCCTATAGTAAATATCCCATAAATACCATTCTCGTCGAATATTAATGATCCCAACATTTATTCATACGCCCTACTGGTCCTCCATGTCTCCCAAATCATTATACTAAGAATGCCCAAGAATTATATCACAATAATTCGATTTTTAAATCATTTACAAAGGGAAATAAGAGTCTACCTGGAGGGGTCGATCGATCGAGGGTTGGGGCTCGATCGATCGATCAAGCAGGTCTGCGAAATCTGCAGAATTGCAGTTACGGGTTTCATCTCCAAATTTACACCAAATTCATATTTTCAAGTTACAATCATCCCAGAATGCTACTACTAACATTATAACAATTTATCAGATGTTTCCAACTTAAGGCATGGGTATTTCTATCATTTAATCAAGGATTAACAGCCCCAAAACTTAATTAATTATCAAGAACACTAAAATTCTCTTAAACAGGTTTCTAACCAATTTTCTTCAGAAATTCCTTCTTATAATTATCAAAATTTCCTGGTTACATCCCTCTACATGGCAAGGTTTCCAGAATTTCCACATAAATCAATTCTACATGGGTTTTCCTATCACAAATTGGGTTTTCTTCCATCTTTTTCATCTTTAATCATTCCTAACCAATATGAAAATTGCACCAACGAAAATACGCAAGATAAACACTTGCCTGGGATTTTCGAAAGTCTAGATTGCGGCTGATTTTGGTGTGGTTGCGTTCCCCTTCTCGCGATCTACGCGTTGGTGGTGGCGGCGGTGCAAACCGGTGACTTTTTGGCCTTGAATTGCCTTGAGAGCCTTCTCCTCTCTCCTCCAATGGTCGTACCAGGGTTCTGAATATTCTAACCTTAAATGGTTAACCTAAATGGCTGATATAGGTTGCTGAATTTCGTGGGTTTAATTACACAAATATGTAAAATGACTAAAATGCCCTCTCGGGGTACTAGTTAGGCCTAAAACTCCCCGAGACCCAAACTACACCCCCGGGTACACTTTTCTGACTATCTCGACCCTTACGGACGCGTTGGCGCACTCAAAATGACCATACGGGCAACTTATAAAATTTTCAGTTTTTATTTATCAAAATTTAGTCCCGACGCGACACGAGCACGTTCCGACTTAATTTTCCGAAATTGTCATTTAACTCACTCATGACATTCAATATAACCAATATAATATATTACTTTGCTCATTAGTAATATTCAACAAATTTTCCATAATTACTAACTCTAGTCATGTTAATAATTATAACATTATTAATTTCCGGATTTTTATTAAATAATTCATTCACATTAACTTTAATAAATCCCCAAATTAATATAGCATAAAAATACGGGGTATTACACCAGCTTCATAGCAAGGCCTCTGGATAGTATACCAGAGTTTGACTCCTTCAAAGAGACTGCTGCAGAGCCTATCCAGTTGGACGAGAAGGAGAGCAGCTCTGAAAGTGACCTCGCAGGAGCCGTGAGTAATTTGAGTGGAGGGAGCTTTGATAGTAGCAGTTCCTATGACCGTGAGGAGGTTTCTGAAGATCGGGGATCGTCGAGCACTTCTAGCAGTTCAAGTGAAGAGATGGTTCCTCCAAGGAAGAACTTGATTAGGGATGATGATGATGAGGACCATGTGCTTCTTGTACAGAGGTCAAAGAAGCAAAAAGCTACTTCTGGGGCCATGGCTACTGGTTCCCGGTCCTCCGCTCAGGAGCAGGAGAGGAGAAGGAAGGAAGAGGAGCAGGTGAGAGAGAGAGAGAGGAAAAAGGAAGAAGAGAGGAAGAAATTAGAGGAGAAAAGGAGGGTCGAGGAGAGGAAAAAGAGAAAGAGCGAGAAAGAGGAGGAGAAGAGGAGGGCGGAGGCGAGGACGAAGGTCGGGAAGGCCTTAGTCCCAGTGTTCGCTCTGCCCGAGGGGGCCTCTGTTGCAATTTCTCCTCAGCTGGCCCTGACCCTGCTCAAGAGAGCTATCCTCCCGGCTGATCGCCAAAGGGCAGTGGGGTCAGAGCATTTGGCCCTCCAGGCTAGTCAGAGGCTTGCTCTGGTAAGGTTTCTTTTTCTTTTTCTCTTATGTTTTTCTGATTTCCCTCATTTTCTTCTTCTAATGCCTTCACTTTTTCGCAGTTCGTTACTGACTTCGCCGTGTTGTATCGTTTATGCGATGAGCTGGTGAAGAAGAACAGTGAGTTAGATCAAGATAATTCTTCCCTGAAGGTGAAGGGTAAGGGGCTCGAGGATAATTTTAAGGCTGTTGATGCTGCTCGGATTTCATCCAACTTGGCTTTTTCCACCGCGAGAAAGGAGAAGGATGCGGAAGTCAAGGATCTGTAAGATCTGAGGCAGGCCTACGACCTGGTTTGCTCGAGAAAACTTGCTGTCGTGGAGGAAAAAAGGGTGCTCTCCGAAGAGCTGAAGAAGAAGAAGGAGTCTGAGGCTGTCACTGCCAAGGAAGACTCTTATAATTCCATCTGGGCTGCAGCATACGAAGATGCTGAAGTTCAGATTGGCTATAATAGCCTTCTGAACTTCAAGAAAGGATGGAACAAAGCTCTCATAGCCGCTGGGGTGGATGTTGCATCCCCACTCTTTGACGAGCACGACTTAGGGCCGAGGCTAGTCATGGATGAGGACCCTGCCCAAGCCGTTGAAGTCGCTGATCCTGCTCCTCAGGTGACCTTTGCTGATGTTTCTTTTGTTGAAGTGACAGTGACCACCCCTGCCGAGGGAAGTTCTCCTGTTAATGCTGAAAAAGGGTCATCCACTTCTGGGACACCTGAGGTGGCTAATTGATAGGATTGCTTTGTATTTTTTTTCTTTTTCCAGTCTATAAACTTTCTTTCTTCAGTTCGATGTAACATCAATCTTTATTAATGAAAAAGGCTTTATTTCTACTTGTACTGATTTATCTCTTTCTCTCCTTTATCTTCCTTTCATTTATAGTTAGTTGATGTAGATGATTACATTCCTGCTACTCCCCAATTGGGTAAGACCCTTGGTCCCAATGCGAGTCCTGAAGTTCGCCAGGCCTTCGTTAAGCTTTGTAAGTCCCTTAGGTCCAGAAATCATAAGTATAAGGAGCAATCCGAGATGGTGGCTAAGCTAAAGGACATGCTCCAGGAGATGGAGGATATTGGTGCTTCAGTCCAAGAGGATGTCAATGTGCTGAGAATAAGACTACTAGAGGACATCGAGATCAACCAAGTTGGGGAAGCTCTTCAGCAGGAGAATGAAGGCATGAGGAGATAAGTCTTACGACTTAGGGAGCATGCGCCGAGCACTATTCTAGCAGTTCTGCAAAGCTCCTCGTCATCGCGAGCTAGATCTGGTCATAATATCACTCCTCCGATGCTACGAGGTCCCACTCGCCCTCCCCTTCCGCGAGCTGGTAGGAGCACCAGGGGTAGAAACAGGGAAGCAAAAGAGCTCAGTGATAAGGAAATGGAGGAGCTCTGCGATGATGTTCAACGAGCATATGTAATTGCTTCTGGGCTTCAAAGGGACGTCACTCGGTTGCATCACTTGTTCAAGAAAGGTCCTCGGCAAGCGTGGGTTGACGGTTATGATCAAGGCTGGTCGGATGCTCCAACAAGGCTATCTGAGTTCGAGGAGCTTTCTTTCATCAGGGGATGGCTAAGTGCCTTGAAGGAGATGCAAGTCCCGAGGAACTCGGTGCTATGGTATCGTCATGAGATGTCTTCCTCCACTCTGATGACCAACCCATTCAGGAGGGATGATCGATGGATCCCCATAGATGCTATTCCTCGGTAATTATTGGAGTCGGATGCGAATGAGGTTGTGGAAGAGTTTGCTCCTTCTCCTGATGACGGACGAAGAGCTCAAGTGGCTGATTATCTTGCTCGGAGGCTTCCACCCCCTTGAGATTTTGCCAGTTGCTATTTTTTTATTTTTGATAATGTAAATTCTTTGGGCGAGCTCGCTGACTAAACATGTATTATCATTGTTTTAAGTAAGATGGATTAATGAAAAGTTTGTGTTTTGGAAAATTTTGCCAACTAAACGTGTATAACCTACTTTTCACATCCTTGCTGCTTTATGATCTTTTCTGTTTTGTCATGCAAGTGTCCCCCCAGTCCAGTATAATACCAAAGTACCATTGTGCCCCACTTTACCTTTTAGGTTATGTCGTCACACTCCCTTAGGCCTAAGTAGGGTAATTGGCGAGGACACACCTGGTGTTGGATGTCTTCATCCGATCAGGATTTTGTTCAACTGAAGTAGGTTTGATGACCAATAAAAGATTTGGTCGTATTGCCTAAGAATCCTCTATAGGGCTTTATATATTTCCAGGGGTAATGCTAAGAGGTCTCTCGTGTTTTATGACGATGACCTGAGGAGGGGTATTCCCTTGCTATAGTGATCAATGTGCTTGTTATTTGGAAAAGATGTGCGATGAGTGCAGCTGTCACCAATCAGAGTGTAACCAATTAAGTAACTTTCATTAGTAATAAGGAAAATGAACTTCTATTTTCATAACAAAAGAATACAAGAAAAAGATCTAAAAATAGAATTTCTTGAGATTAGCTGCGTTCCATGCTCGTGGTATTTCTCTGCCCTCCATCGTTTCCAAGTGATAGGCACCTTGCAGATCGTCTTTAGTTACTTTAAAGGGTCCTTCCCAGTTTGGGCCTAGGTTTCCATCTGACGACTTCACTGTGTTGCCCAGGACTTGCCTTAAAACATAGTCCCCAACTTGGAACGTCCTCGGGCTAACCCTTTTCTTGTAATGCTTCGCGAGCTGTTGCTGATAGTTCGCTAGCTTCACCAGGGCTAGCTCTCTGCGCTCATCGGCTAGGCCAAGTTCGGCGAGCAATGCTTCATCATTCAGGCCTTGGTCGATAAGGTTGGATCTCATTGTTGGCAAACCTGCTTCCAGTGGGATGACTTCTTTCATGCCATATGTCAGCGAAAATGGGGTTTCTCCTGTTGCTCATCGAGGAGTGGTTCGGTACACCCAGAGAACATGGGGTAGCTCTGCTACCCATGCGCCTTTAGCTCGCTCTAATCGCTTCTTTAATCCATCGATCACAATTTTGTTGGAAGCTTCAGCTTGGCCATTGCTCTGAGGGTAGGCCACCGAACTGAAGTGGTGTCTGATCCCGTGTTCTTTATAGAAGTTCTGAAAGGGGCCACTTTCGAACTGCGTTCCATTATCGGTGATGATGGTTCTAGGGATTCCAAACCGAGTGATTATATTCCTCCATATAAACCTTATCATATCATCATCTCGAATGTTCGCCAGGGGTTCAACCTCGATCCATTTAGTGAAGTAGTCAGTCGTAACCAACAGGTATTTGTGATTGCCGACGGCGGTAGGCAGCGGTCCCACGATGTCTATTCCCCATTGGGCGAAGGGCCATGGGCTGGACAGGTAATTCAGGTCGCTGGTGGGTTGGTGGGCCATAGGAGCATGGAATTGGCATTTCAGGCATTTGCGAACATATACTGCGGAGTCCTTTTGCATATATGGCCACCAATAGCCTTTCTTCATTGGTCGAAATGCTAGAGACCTTCCTTCGATATGACTTCCACAGATTCCTTCGTGAAGCTCGTGTAGCACTTACTCAAAATCACCTAGGTGGACGAATCTAAGGTAGGTATCGGAGAAGGATTTCTTATACAAGTCGCCTCCTGTGGATAAGTGAAAGTGAGAAGCTTTGACTCTTATCTGGTGGGCAATTTTCTTATCATCTGGGAGCATGCCATCCTTTAAATAGTCCTTTAAGGGGTCTATCCATCTAGGGGCTGATCCCACCTGGAGTATTTGTTCCATGTTTGGTAACTTGCTATTGTGGTTAATGCTCGAACAAATGAGGAAATCGATGGGGATGACCCTTTTAAGGTCAGAGTCAACTGCCCAACTCAAGGCTCCTAAGGCATCAGCATGACTGTTTTGTCCCCTGGGAAACTGCTGCATGCTGATCTCTTCAAAGCTTGACATTAATTCTCTCACTAAGGCGAGGTAGGCTGCCATTGTTTCATCCTTTGCGTTATAATCTCCACTTATCTGATTGGAGACTAGTTGAGAGTCGTCGAACACCTGTAAACGTTTTTCTCCTAGAGTTTGTGCCTTTTGGAGACCGGCTATTAGGGCTTCGTACTCTGCTTCGTTGTTGGAGGCTGCAAATCCAAGCCTAATTCCTTGTTCGAGGATTGTGTTTTCTGGAGTGATGAGGACAATGCTTACCCCTACCCCCTTTGAGTTGGAAGCTCCGTCAACGAAGAGTCTCTAGGTTCTCTGTTGCTTGGTTCTTCTCTTGCCTTGTTAGTTGAGGTTGGTCAGAGAGTTCTTCACCCGTGAATTCGGCTATGAAATCAGCAAGGATATGACCCTTGATAGCTGTCCTTGGTTGAAATTGGATGTCAAACCAGTCGAGCTTGACTCACCACTTAGACAGTCTGCCCAATAAGTCCGCTTTCCTTAGGACTCCCTTAAGGGGATGCGATGTAAGGACGATGATAGTATGAGCTTTGAAATAATGCTTTAGCTTCCTCGAGGCTATTACAAGTGCAAAGGTGAGCTTATCCAATGGAAGGTACCTTTGCTCGGCGTCTAATAAGGTCTTGCTCGCGTAGTAAACAGGGTGTTGGATTCCTGCAACCTCGCACATTAATGCAGAGCTGACAATGTGATTGGATACGGAGAGGTACAGGTACAAAGAATCCATTTGTTGTGGTATAACAAGCAGCGGTGGGGAGCTTAAGTAAGACTTGAGCTCGTCCAAAGCTCGCGAGAAGTCTGGGCTCCACTCTATCGGCTTACTCCCCTTTAGAAGATGGAAAAAAGGCTTACACTTCTCGAAGGATTTGGAGATGAAGCGATTTAAGGTGGCGAGTATTCCAGTGAGCTTCTGCACGTCCCGGATTGTTCGAGGGGGTTGCACGCTGTTGATTGCATCGATCTGGTCTGGATTAGCTTCTATGCCTCTCTTACTGACCAAGTACCCAAGAAATTTTCCTGACTGGACACCGAAGGAACACTTGCTCACATTAAGTTTCATCCGGTACTTCCTGAGGATTTCGAAGGTCTTTGACAGGTCCGAGAGGTGATTTTCCTTCTTCTTGCTCTTAACGAGCATGTCATCGATGTAGACCTCCATTGTGTCTCCCATTTGATCCTTGAACATTTTAGTGACTAGCCACTGATAGCTTGCCCCTGCATTCATGAGCCCAAAGGGCATGACCTTGTAGCAATATAATTCAACTGTCGTGATGAACGCTATTTTGTCCTGGTCTGGCGCATACAAGGGGATTTGGTGATATCCTGAGTATGCATCCAGGAAACTCATTCGCTCGTGAGCTGCAGTGGCGTCTACTAGTTGGTGTATATTTGGGAGGGGGAAACTATCCTTAGGGCATGCTTTGTTGAGGTCAGTGAAGTCGATGCAAACTCTCCACTTCCCATTATGATTCGGAACTACTAATGGGTTGGACAACCACTTGGGGAATTGCACTTCCCGTATGGATCCTGCATCCAATAATTTTTTGACTTCCTTCTCGATCGCTTTAGCCTTCTCGAGTGAAGTTCTCCGTGCGTTCTGTATGATTGGCTTGAATGTGGGGTCGACGTGCAGCTAATGACAGACCATACTAGGATCGATTACAGGCATCTCGTATGGTTCCCATGCGAAAACATCTAGGTTGTGTCTCAGCAAGGTCGTCCACTCCTTATGTTCTTGGTCGGTGAGAGATGCTCTAATCAAGAAGACTCTGCTACTATCACCAACTTCATCCATAACTTCTACCAGGTACTCGACGACACGCTCGGAGGGGAGGATCCTGGTCTCCTCTACTCCAGGTCTTTCGTTCTTTAATTGCTACTTGCAAGGTATCACACCTTCTTCGACTTTCTCGCTGGGTTGACCGACCTTCTTTTCTGGCTTTGGTCGGATGGCTGCCATGAAGAACTTCCTCGTCATCGCTTGGTCACCTTGGATCTCCATTACTCCTCACTCGGTTACATATTTGAGCTTCTAATGGTAGGACGAGGAGACTGCCTTCATCTCATGAAGCCATCCCCTGCCAAGGATGGCCTGGTACGGTGAGTCGATGTCAACCACCAAAAACTCTATCATCTTCGAGACATTTCCAGCATGCACTGGCAGTACTATCTTGCCCAGCGGCCTGGTCATTTTTCCAGCGAAGCCGACCAAAGGAACAATAGCTTCCTTTAGGTCGGCGATGCTCAACTTCAATTTCCTGAATAGGTCGAGGTACATTACTTCGGATGAGCTTCCTTGATCGACGAGCATCTTGTCGATGTCAAAGTTGGCTATCCTGAGTGTAATGACCAGGGCATCATGATGTGGGGTCCTTACTCCCACCAAAATTTTATCCGTGAAAATAATATGCTTGTTATAGTTGACGTCCTCTGCTCGTCGATGCTTTCCTGACTGTGACTTTGCTGGATCAATTTGAAAAGCCTGCATTACTGCTGTAAGTTTTTTCATTTCCATTCGAGCTGAGTTCCCTTGTATCTGCTTGACGTCAGATACTCCGTGGATTACTGCGAACTCATGTCCAGTATCATCCTCCAGCACGTTGTCGGGTCTCGCCTCTCTGTTAGCAGCCACTTTCTCTGCCCTCTTTTCCTTAAAGTCGTTCAAATGCCAGGACTGGGCCAACTCCTCGAGGGGAGACTTAAGAGCTTTGCAGTGCTCGGTCTTATGTCCTCCCTCTTTATGAAAAGCGCATCTTAACGCATTGTTCCTCTTCGAGGGATCTCCTCCCATTTTCCCGGGCCACTTGATGAATGGCTCATCTTTGATCTTCACGGAAATTTTGTAAATTGGTTCTTTGAAGACGGTGTTGACCGCCTGGAATACTTTCGACGCGTCATGGTTTCCTCCGTTCTTGGAGCCATTTTTGCCTCCGTTCTTTCCTCCTTTCTTCTGGTTCTCAGTTTTCTCACTTCCCTTGGTAGTGAGCTTAGCTCGACCATTTTCTCCTCTATTAGGGCGGGTGACATCTTCCACCTTTGCGTATTTCTCGATTCGGGCCATTAGGTCGTCAATAGTCATAGCTTCCTTCTTTGTCAGGGACTGGTATAGGAGGGAAGAACTAGGGAACCCAATTTTGAAGGAGGCCACTACCACCTCCTCTGCGCAGTCCTCGATCTCATTGAATAACTCCCAGTACCTCTTTGCGTAGTCTCGGAGGGTCTCTTGAGGCGTTTTCTTCATTTTTAGCAAAGCATCCATCCTTTTTGGATGGGAGCTACTGGTAATGAATCGGGCCATAAAAAGCTCGGCTAGGGATTTGAAATTCCTGATCGACCGGTGGGGGAGCCTTTCGAACCACTTCTGCGCTACATCATGCAGGCTCGAGGGAAAAATGCGACACATCAGGGCATCTCGGTGATTCTAGAGGGTCATGGCCTGTCGGTATTGCCTGACGTGATCGATGGGATCAGTCTTTCCGTCGTAAATCTTGAACCTTGGAAGGGTAAATTTCTTGGGGGCTTCTTCCTCTTCGATTTCCCTCGTGAAGGGTGACTTCATCTGGGTTTTGAGAGCTCACCTTGTGAGTTCTATGGTTGATCTTGTTCCGTGGTGAGCAGGATGTTGGTCCATCTCTCCGCGGACTAGATTTCGTATGTTCTCATCGCTGCGAGAAGGGCTCTGGTAGTGGCGAGCTCTTCGCAGCTGTTCACGGAGGTCATCGTCTGACTCGCCTCCTTCGACCTTTTGAGATTCTAGCCTAGGGCTCCTTCTTCGGTTGCGAGACTTGCTCGCCTGAGGGCTAGGATTGCGGTTTGGGCGTTTCCTGTTATCGAGACGAAGCTCCCTCTCCAGTCTTTCCAGCCTTCTTCTCAAGCAAGCATTCTCAGCCTCGTATCTGCGGGAAGACTGTCTCTGCTCGTGGATCCTTGCCTCATACTCATCAATCAATTTGGATATCTGCATGGACCTCGCTGGTCCCTAATTTTCTTCTGAGGCTGGCCTTTCCAGGCGAGCTCTCTGATCTGAACGTCGAACTTCAGACCTAATCCTGCGAGGAGCAGGTGGCTCTTGAATATCTACTACCTGAGGGGCATTGCTGCTGTGTCCAAACATCTTAAACTCCTTTCTTGGTGTGGGCTCTTCTCATGGAAAGATGAACGATTCCCACAGACGGCGCCAATTGTGGTGACAATTATTGTGCAACACAAATAAATAAGAAGAAAGCATTCACCAAGGGAGAACAAGGAATATAAAATGACAATCACACAACAAAGGATGTACGTGGTTCAGCAAAGATGTACCTACGTCCACGGTGGTGCAGTCGATATTATTTTTATATACTTCGAAGAGTAATTACAGAGAATACAACTTGTCCTTTTGCCCCGTACCTAGGGTTTAATATATACATGTACATGTAGGTAAGTGGAGGTGATGGGTTCCTCCACGTTTTCCATCTCCCCTATTACTTTCCTTCATGAGGACGTGGGGGGAGACCGAATCAATATAAGAGATGAGGGGCCTAGACTTTGGGCCGCCAGGACTGGGCTACTCGTTCAGGCCCATAGTTCTAATTTTGGGTACCCACAAACACTTTAACTAAAACATTTATCAAAAAAATCGAAAAGAAAACAGTAAAATATGAAACCAACAGCCACACAATCTTATTTTCAAGATGTAAATATCCATGGAATGAATCGACTCTCCCCCGGGATGAATCAATACGAACCTGGGCAGAAACCTAGTTTGCTAAAGGATGAAGATGATGTTCCAAAACCACCATTAACACTTAAACTAAGTTCCAAATAAGATCTAGACCTAACTTCCTTCATATATAAGTGTCCTAATATTAAACCAAACCTCTTTCTAACCATTACACTCAATCTAAAATGATTTAAAATTTCAAATTGGAGTTTTCTATTAAGAACCCTAGTTTCGCCAATTTTATCTCAACTCTTCAATTTCATACCAAATCATAAAATTTATAAGGGGATTTCACATAATTAAATTTTTTAAACATATTTCTAACAATTTTAAATTTATTCCAACAACTAATCGTACGAATTTCATCTCAAATCAAATTATAGGCCAAATTGGTGTTTTAACTTAAAAACTAAATTAAGTTAATTAATCAAAAACCAATTCTAATTTGTTTATATTTCAATGAATAGAAACATAATAATAAAAAGCCAGCTATATTGCAATGCTTTATAGAACTTGCCTCATCGGTGGATTGAGAAATCACAGGCTCCCCCCCCCCCAAAAAAAAAAAAAAAAAAAAAATATATATATATATATATATATATATATATATATATATATATATATATATATTCTCTACTCTTAGTGCCTCTTTCTCTCTAACCTTAGAACTCTTCTCCCACTTGTAAAATGTTTTTTTTAAATGATAATAGACCTTATGGTCCTCTTAATCCAGAAATTAGGTTGGGTCACAGTATGAGCATCATTTAAATGAGCCCCAAAACCGCTTTATAATACTTAAAACACTATATAGGCCATACACTAATCCAATAGGCCTAAAACCCACAATTTTAAGTTGAATACAGATATTCTGCATGTACCAAAACCAATACAAAACAAAAAGACAACTAAATTATTTATCAAATAAAGTAAACATGTTACACTACACCAAATCCTGCGAATGGTCACGGCCCAAGTCTACATGTAGGTGGTTGCGAACATGAGTAGTGAACATAACAATTTTTGGTGTGACCATATTCATTACACCCATTGAGTCATGGATGCTCTCGAATTGGTCACAGACTAAATCCCTGACAACTGTGGGTCATGAACTTGGGCCGTGACCAGAGCGTGATGAACTTGGCCCTAAATTCGCCACAAAATTCCCTCTAAGCTTAGTCATGGATGGGTCACGGACTTTGACCGTGACCGTAGGCATGATTCTGAGAAAACACACACATATTGGGTCATGTCTAGGGACCGTGACCATTTCTTGGTGTGGGTCACGGCTATGGGCTGTGACCATCCCTCATTTGAGTAGTGGTCGTGATGAAAAAATGGTCGCTCATGGTGGGTCACAGCTTTAGGCCTTGACCTGGTTTAATCCACCAACTCACTTACCTTCATTTATTGGTCGCGCATGGTGGGTCATGGATCTATCCTCATTTCTGTAGAACGATTTCACTGTCTAAAGGCTTTTACAATTTATGTGATTTCTGGCTATTTGTACGATTTCATTTCGATTTGTCTAAAGATATTGTGCCCTCATTTCGATTTCACACTTTACACATACTCATTTACCCCTTTCTATATAAAGCCCTAATTTTAATGTGTGTACATATAGATATATGTGTGTATGTGTGTATGTGTGCGTAGATTTATGTTTATACGTCGGTGTATGCATAGATTTATGTGTATATGTGTATTTATGTGTGTAACTATGAACAAATAAATAGTTTTTTATGTCAATAAATCCTAGATTGTATGTGTGTGTATGTATAGATTGTATGTGTGTGTATTTATAGATTTATGTCAAAAAATATTAGGGTTTAGTAAACCCTAGATTGTATGTGTATGTATTTTTTTGACAAAATATTATTCTAAACCCTAGGCATTATAGCTTTTCGACAAAATATAATTAAATGGATTTTTAATAAGTAAAAAAATTACATTGATCTTGTTGTTGGTTGTATGCATGTCATTATATTATATTGGGAGTTATATGTGTGTCGTGATTTTTCTATTTGACAAAATATAATTAAATTGATTTTTTTTACATACGAGTTGTAAACAAGGGTGCATATTATTGTAGTGAGATATTGTTGATTTGGCTGTTGGATACTATGTTGGATTTATTGAATTGATAATACACATATACTTTTAAACTCTTTCATAATAAACCCTAACAAAACATGTTACAAACAATTACGACGGGTTGTTATTGGAGTTTCACATCGATGAGATCCAAAATGCAAGGGATTAAGAGAAGGGTAGTGATGAATCAAAACAATAATCATAGTAATATAACCGTTCACATCATATGTTTGAATTAATAGTTATTAATTAATTAGAGCCCCTAATTGTAGGACTCGCAATCACACCCTCGTATACTTTTCACAGGAAAATGAGGCACGATGACAATCACTGTCAATAAGAGTGGGAGAGGTTGCAATTAGACCACACACATAGATATTTATTAGTTTTCACCATATAAAGGGTACTCCTATTTATAGGTATGGAAATAAAAAGATCGAATAATTTAACTACCTTGTAAATTGTGGAGTTGATCTCCAAGAAGATTATCTGTTCGATCGTATTATATTTTGTCCACCAAAAAATTAGGATGACGTTATAAAAATTATACTTCACACACATAATCCCACAAATCCCTAGCCTTGGTTACGTTATTGGATAATTTGGAGAAAAAAATCCACCCGTTATGGATACAACTACGTACGGAGAGCATTGACATAGACTATGATGTCTCTCACCACATACACATCAACCATAGATACTCTTCCTCCTAGTTGGCCAAGTGCAAAAATTCAAAGGTTCTTAAAAACTAAAACTGAATGGATGGAGATCAGACATATTGAACATTTTCTAAAGTCTTAGTCTGAAAATATATATATATATATACACTAGAATGTACGAGTGTCAATATCACGGTTGTAAAAACGTCCAAGAGAATACGTAATAGTGATTAGGTTCGGTAAAATAAGACACGCTACAACATGATACGAACTCATACGAAGTTATTAGTTAATGTGTTTACCATTAATAATATCATATCACATCAGCACCAAAAAGTTATCCCTAAAAGTGACACAAAAAGTTAAATGGTATATTGAACTTTGCTACCCAAAAAAATGTCACAAAAAGTTAAAATATTATAATTTCCTATAAGATGTTTTTATAACAAACCAATATTCTAATTTCTTATGAGAACTTTGCTACCCCAATCAATATTATAAGATGTTTTTCTAACAAACCAATATTCTAATTTCTTAATTAAGAGAAAATTATGTTATATTTTTTTTATTAAAATGGGCGTTAGTAAAAAAATATCTTTCTTTATTTATTTTCAAAATTGGTTGTTATTTTTATCCCATGAAATTTGATGTTCTTTATATTAAACAAAAAAATTGGACATCATTTTTTTAATAAAAACAAGACGAATTAATCGTGTCATTAGGCGTGGGATTTTCACCTAACATTACTACATTGACACGGTTAATTCATAATCTTACTTATTTTATATGGTCAAATAATATTTTAATGTGGTGTGAAAATTATAAATCACACCACATTAAAATAGTATTATGATTTTACTCATCTTATATTCATGTCGTATATTAAAGTAAAAAAATAGTTATGCATTAAAGGAAAAGCTTAGTTTCTTACAAAAAAATACAAGTTTTAAAAAAAAAGTTATGTTTTATAAAAATTAGTATAGAAAAAAGTATAAAAAAAATACATTTTTAAAAAAAGTTAAGTTTGTAAAATTTTTTTAAGAAACAAAGTTTTTCAAAAAAATATATTTTATGCAAAAAGTTTCGTCCAGTGTTTATTCAAAAAATGATGTCAAGTTTGTTTTTTTAATACAACATCAAATTTTTATAAAATAAATAATTTCTTTATTCACATCCATTTTAATTAAAAAATATAATATAAATACGCAAGATGTATACACCGAACACAACCATACACACACACAAAATTAGAAACTAATATAAATACCCAATGAGCAATTTTAATTATGAACATCAAATATCATCAACCAGGGTGATCCCAAATTTAGTCTACAACCAAATATGATCTATATGGAGAGTAAAATGGGATACAGTATTATCGACAACCAAACTATAAAAATGATGATATGAAAAGAAATTAGTCTTGGGGATAGCTGGTGAGATTGAATCAAATAAAATATTGAGTTTTTACTAACTCATAAGCTCTTCAACATGAACTTCAACCCTCAAATAAATAGATAAGCGACTCAAAATAAACTGCATAATACCCAAACATACGGACATAATTTTGGGTAGAAAAATAAAGGCGGGTTCTCTTTATGTCACACAAAACACAAAAAGAAATTAGGCAAAAGCCAACTGGAGGTTACACCAATCGGAAGTTACATCTAGCAGTGAAGATGGTTGATAGGTTGTCACCTCCCACATGATGGGTTGTCACCTCCCAAATGCTCTTTATCTACATCAATAAAGAAAAAGCAAGAAAAGTGTAATAAAATTAGCAGAGTTTGGTTTAAAATAAAGGAAAATGGGACCGACATATGACATATATTTTTGATATTGTAGGGGGGAGAGAAAGAGTATTTATTCTCCTTAAACCTAACACCAATATCCCAAAGACCCAAAGTCATTTCCTACTATTTTTTGGTTCTTTGTTGGTTTGTATGATTTATCTCTCCTCGAGTTTTAAGATTTGGTTTTATCTGTTTGAGATATTCAGTTCTAATATAGTTAATCCCCAAAAATTAACGTGTGATTTGGTTCAAATACAATTTGACGCGTGATTTGGTGGTATTTGTTCGAACACAACACACCATCTCACCATGTTTGGGTTCGATTACAATTAAAACAAAGACACAAAAATTGAAAGATATAAATAAATATACATCTAAACATGTTTGTGTCGATTACAATTAAAACAAACACACAAAAATTGAAAAATATAACCAAATATACATCTCACCATGTTTTGTTTGTTGGGTTCTTTTATTTTGACATGTGATTTGGTTGTATCTGTTCGAATACAGTTAATCCACAAATGCATAAAAATTGAAAAATATAAACAAATATACATCTATAGAAATAACTTAAACAGATCTTGTGTTTAATAATCATCAAATACTATAATAATCGTCAAATACTTAAACCATCCAATCCCAAATCACACCTTAGAATGGTTTTGGACAACGTCATAGAGTTGGGAGAAAATTAAACCAGACCACATAATGAAAATGGACATACAACAACACCACAAAACCTAAATTAAACCTACAAAACCCAAATAAACGTAGGTAGAGAGTAGCTAAACTAAATCCCAAAATCACATGAAACTTTACCAGCTACACAACATAGAAAAGGAACTGCGAGAGAGAGAACGACTTACCGGGTTAGTGTTTGGTGCGAAAAAATAAGGGAGCGTAAATGATATTCAAATAATAAAAAATTCTAATCTTCTCCAGCGTAAATGAGTTATGTTTTAGTTATTTCTATAGAGCAAAATGAGAGAGCGTAAATGAGAGAGAAAGACTTATAAGGTTATTGTATAAAGAGAGGGTTATTATAGAAAGAGATGGTTATTGAGCCACTAAAATGTAAGTGGCAGCAGACCTTTCTCATTCTTATCGAGCCACTAAACTGTAAGGTATTGGTATGACAGAGTGAGTAAACAACTATGATGAGATAAACGAGAGTTAAATCTTTGACGTGTCTCTATATTTCATTGTATGTATAAATACAAAACCTGTTTATATAGGTTTTGTATAAACAATTTTATGATGTGGCAAAACCTCTCCTCCTTTATATATATATATATATATATATATATATAACAAATTTTGTATACAAAACCTATATAAACAGATTTTATATCTATTTATATGTCAAATATGCCACGTGGAACACTTACTAAATCTCTCGAGCCTCTTAGTCTACAGTCTACGCATGTGCATTGGAACTCAAAACCTCTAGAGTGATTATAGTACGCAACCTAAGATACGAGGTCATATCATTTCTCATATCTTTTCGCTACTCTTTCACATTACCAAGAGAAGAGAGAGAGAGAGATTACAACTTTCACTACTAGATCTTCTGAACCATGTTGGTTCTTCACTCAACATCCCTTTCTCAGACCCAGTATAAGTTGATTACATCCTCTCTCCCATACCTATTATTTTCGTTTTGATTTTTATTCTAACATACCACATAATAATTTTTTTACAGATCCAAACGATTTCATCTATAATGGAAGGATTCCAATACGATTTGGGGGGTTTCAAATACATGCTTCGTACTCTCATTTTCGCTAAGAGTGCTCTCATTTTAGAATTGCCCAAGAATTTGTAATATTTCTATGTCTCGACCATACAATCAAAGATCTCTCTCTCTCTCTCTCTTTCTCTCTCTCTATCTATCTATCTATCTATCTATCTATCTATCTCTCTCTCTCCCATCTACGCTCTATCTCATTTGGTTAGTTGAAGAAGATCCAATAAAGGTAAATTTTCTCCTTAATGTGACTTTGGACAGTGAAAGATGTTTCATCATGGAATTTTGTTAGTTCTAAAAGAAAACCATCTGTTTTTCAGCAATGTGTAACACTCCGCCTAATTAAATACTGGGTGGCCAATCCCATACCAAATTAAAACAGAATATACAGTTGGCTCATTCTTAGCATCACTGTCAAAAATATTTACAAATCACCCAATACCCAAATAAGCTTGTGTTAAAAACTTTCCAAATTTTAATTCAATAAAATTCATTTTTTTAGTTTATGAATAACACTACACGTTTTATTCTACCACAATGATAACTGAACAGATAAAACAAAAGAATTTAAATGCAATTGGAATGGACATTCCCAAGTAATAATCCATTACAGTAATCCCAATAATAACAAAAGTAATAAAATGACACGAGTACAAGACTATATGACTTAGATAGAAAGGATATAACTGAATTCATTTGGGCGACATGACCTAAATAAAATAACACTACATAATGTGAATCAAATGAAGATAGGCGTCTAAGCAGTTTTCCATAGCTCTTCATAATCCTCTAAGGTTGGCGGCCCTAATGATGGACACCTGATATGGAAGGTACAATAGAAAAGAGAATATGCAAGGAAACGGGTCAGAGCCCAATGTAAAAATAGTTTTGAAAACAGCAAGTATTTAACAAGTGCAACAAATCAATTATTATGTACATGTCAGTATTCAGACTCTCACTTGATATTCTCACCTCTCATCTAGAGTGCACGCTTAACGTTTCCTATTAACCTCCTAGTTAAGGGTTCCTCCTAACTAGTTTCCATAATATGATTTTATCCCATATTATAATCCCATATGTCCCATACCATACGTAGTATAATCATTCTTATACGTTTACCATTAATATGAATTAAGCTTTTCCAATAAATATTCATTAACTTAATTCAATTCTTTTTCTCTATTCACCGTCATCTAGAATTATCACACAGAAAACTGATCTAACCACTATATATACATTCATTTAATTCATTATATATATACATATATAATACGGCACCCCGAGACACAGCTGCGGTGCATGCATTACTCTGATATCACATTCCAGTATCGTTGGTTGCCAAATAGGGAACTAAAGGTTCAGTAAGGATTCCTCGAACCACAAACATCAACACAAAAATTGGAGGCGAACATAGTTCTCATACCCACGGGTCATGGACATACTTACGTTCCCATAGTCAGCGGACTTATCAACTCACCGATAAGTCTTTCATAGACCTATATTCTCGAGTGACAAATCAAAAATCCCATGGATTCATCAGGATATGATTGCCCTCACGCACAAACCTCCCATCGATAGCAAGTAAGGTAGGTATGTTATACATACAAATCATCAATTAATCAAATAGGCATTATCATCTACCTATAGATATAGTACCAACAAGGTAATCCCACTACCCTAAGATAATTTCCATACGTAGCACTATATCTCTTTAAAACCAACGTATTAAATTATTATGACTTTACATATTAAATTTAATTATCATAATTATCATCAATTAAATCCCAATCATATTAATTAGATTCTTATCTACGACTTACTGATCATCCCGAAGTCCCATTCTATCCAAGGTTCATTCTCTCTATATCGAAATAAGTAAAGTATGAATTCTCACATACTTTTCCCAAAATTCTTTCCTATATGAATTTACTATTTTGTAATTTCTCTCACTCCAATAAATCGACAAACTCAGAACTGGACTCTAAGAAAAATTCCCAGAAATTCACCCTGTCGTTTGAACTAGAATAACATGTCGTTCGAACCAGAATGACATGTCATTCGAACCACTTCCAATTTCGTTTGAACCACTTCTAATGTCGTTCGAACGACTTCCCGCGAGATCCCCATCTCGTTTGAACCACTTCCCGCGACTTCGCGCGAGACCTACTGTTTCGTCTTCTTCACCAAATTTCAGCGTTTTTCACCATTTTTGAACTTAAAAAACTCTAAGATTCAACACCCAACACCTCATCATCAATATCTATCAACAACTAAAAGGTTATAAATCATTCCTAACCTCTTAGGATCATTAATTTGTCATAAATCATCATAATTTTATAAAATCCCCAAATCAATTTATATGAACCCTTGTTTCCAAATTTTCAATTAAAGAAGCTAATCAACCCAGATTCGTTCATCAATATATAATTAAATTTTGTGATTAACCCTCTACATACGTGAAGAAATTTCAACCACTAATTAACCCAGTCCTTAATCATAATTTAAATCTCCAATTTTTCACCCAATTAACATGTAAACCATGATTAATTTAACCTATTCTAACATGGACATTATTCTAACTAGATTCCAATAATAAAATACCTGCCTCGAATGAAGGTCTGATCCTTTGGGGTTGTCTAACACAGGTGGTTCTCCCCTTCTCCGATCAACTTCCGGTGGTCGTTGGTTGTGGCGACCTTTGGCCCTTGGTTCTCCTCCTTTCCAAGCAATCTTCTCTTCTCCCAAGCACCCTTTCACTCTCTCTCGAAATGTGACCTCTCAATTTTTTTGTAGAAGAGAAAATGAACCTACGTATGACTAATCTCCAAATATATATAATAAGAGAAAATCAGAAATCACTATTCATCCCCCTGTAAAAATGACCAAAATTCCCTTTTGGGTGTCTTTTCATTTCCAAATGACTCGAGGCCCAAAACAAACATCCAAATAGACTTTTCTGACTATTTATATCCTTTTGGACGCAACGATGCACTCAAAATGACTATAAGGTTGATAAAAAAATATCCTTTTTAATCTAACAAATTTGTCCCGACACGTCCCATACCGCGTCCGACTAAAAATTCAAATTTCTGAATTAATAACTCACGGTATAATAATAACATCAAAATCATATATTACCTAAATATCTATAAGTAATATATAGAATCATTCATTTTAATATCCACAAATCGGATTTAAACCCAATGAATTAATTTATAATAAAATCCAATTAATCCATTAATTTATAATATAATCCAATTTAAAAGTCATTAAAATTATGGGGTATTACATACTTCCCCCCTTATAATAGAATTTCGTCCCAAAATTTGGATAGATAAATTATACTGGTAAGGTCAACTCTGAGTATAAATCTCACGTCGCAAGTAATCTATGTTGTACCGCCCATACAGTACATTATCGAAAATCCCCCATTGATGTGATACGCTAAGCCTCACGATAGAGTTTCAACTGAATCGAATTTAACTTTACTTAATCTTCCCCATACCATCCGCGTGACAAAGTTTGGAAAAAAATGATCCTCACTTATTAAATAAATAAATCCTGAAGTCATAACTTCTACGTTCCTTGACCTAAAAATACTTACTATTTCACAATTCTGAAAAATACTACAATCTAACCATCCAGGGCGCCCGTACACCCTATTATATAACTTCCATTATAAAATGGATATGGTTACCCACATAATACTCTAATTTATCGCAAAGTTTATAAACTCATATCCTAAAGACCTAACTTACTTCGACTCCCAACGTTTGTTAGTTTCATGCGTGGGGTGTCTCGCAAGAGAAATCCAAATAAGAAACCCCCCGATACACTACTAGCTAAAGTAATCGGTCATCGAGACTCCTCAGGTCCTTAGTCAATAGTATATAACCTCTCTACTGGTCTTATCGATTTCAATAAAAGTCTACTCATCTACCCTCTTGTTAAAGACAAGACATTGGATATAGTTGTACATATGCTCTCATATACCACAAGTCAATCCACGTCGCTAGTCACATCATGTTCGGATATGCCTAAAGTAAGTAATTTCGTGATAAAAATCATACCCACATGATGACATGTAAAAGAATAGGTGTCCCACAACCCCTCGGTGAGTCTACGTAAATATCAGCGCTATAGGCTAAGTTTAATAAACCTTTTTCCCATACAATATTAATTGCTATAAAAATCACTATGCGCCTCATAACTCCTTAGATAGAAAACATACCCTCATTTGCGAGTGGTGGTTATTGAATCGTTGCCTGATGGATGTTATATGCATGCCCATACTGACCCTGTTGCACGGGAGCTGCTGGAATGGGAGTTAGTGCTAGCAACGGAGCTGCAGTTGGAAGAGCAGGTGGTGGAAACACTGGCATCTGTGGCTCCTATCGAGCATTTTGTTGCTGAAGGAGTTTGTTTTTATTAGGACAATATTGTCTTTTATGGCCATACTTTCCGCACACAAAATAATTTCCTGCAAACTTCCCACCATTTTGTCCCGGTTGACCCCGACCCTGCTGGCCATTACCTCCTTTCCCTTGGCCCTAATGAGCCTGCCTCTGGCCCTGATGGCTCTACTGCCCTTGCCCATTACCTCTATCCTCAAATCGAGAATCTCCATATCGTAAACTCTTAGCATAATCCCCTGTCTGGGAACCCTGATCACCCTGACGCTGCTGAATCTGTCCTGGATGAGTCCCATTAGAACTTCCCCCATTAGTCTTGCCTTGCAGGATTGACCCAAACCCCCGCTTGACACCCTGAGCATGTAAGTGGTTATCCTTACAGTGAAGCATTACAGCATTTAGAACATCTTCATAAGTACGTAGTGAAAGATTTCCCAGTAAATGCTTAGGAATCTTATAGTTCAACCAATCAGTGAACATTAGAATTCTCCTCTCCTCAGTGGGTACCATTGCTGGTACCAAATTAGTTAGTCACATAAATTCTTCCTCGTATTCTGCCACTGTTTTCTCTCCATGTTTCAAATTAAGTAATTTTTGCCTCATCTCTATCTGGATGGAGGAAGGAAAGTACTTCCGATCAAACCGTATCCAAAAGTCTTGGATAGGCACTTTATCTCTCTCCTCGATAGTGGTCGTAGAGTCCCACCACTGCAAAGATGCCCCTACTAGCTTGAATGTGGCTAGTATTTGACGTTGAACCTCAGTACATTTGAGCATTCTCGAGTTCATTTGGATGTCTCTCTTCTATTGGCTAGCAATCACAACATCTGATCCTCCCCAAAACTCTGGTGGGTGTGCCTTCTGAAAGGCATCCCTCACTCGTTCCCATGCAATAGGAAACACTTGCCCTTGCGCGGGTGGCACAACTGGTGCCTGTGTTGGAGCCCGCTGAACAACAGCTAGAGCTGCATTGACTGCCTGAGCGACAATTGCAGCAACTTCGGCCGCGGTCATTTTACCTTGAGTTGGGGTGGGCTGAGGTGCGTGTCGAGGAGGCATCTGAAACAAGAGTATACTATTAGTATTTGATATAACAGAATAGATGAAGAACGTAAGCATAAATAGAAAAATAATAATCCTACTCATAGGGCTCCACATCAAAAAACGCAAAGCTGAAAACACAGTAAACCGTACAGACCCTAAAGGACACTAGAACCTGATACTCTAATACCACCTGTAACACCCCGCCTAATTAAATACCGGGTGGCCAGTCCCATACCAAATTAAAACTGAATATACAGTTGGGTCATTCTTAGCAACACTGTCGAAAACATTTACAAATCACCCAATACCCAATTAATCTTTCCAAATTTTAATTCAATAAAATTCATTTTTTTTAGTTTACGAATAACCCTACACATTTTATTCTACCACAATCATAAATGAACAAATAAAACAAAAGAATTTAAATGCAATTGGAATGGACATTCTCAAGTAATAATCCAGTACAGTAATCCCAACAATAACAAAAGTATTAAAATGACACGAGTACAAGACTATATGACTTAGATAGAAAGGAGATAACTGAATTCCTTTAGGCGACATGCCCTAAATAAAAGAACACTACATAATGTGAATCAAATGAAGATAGGCATCTAAAAAATTCTCCATAGCTCATCATAATCCTCTAAGGTTGGCGGCCCTGATGCTGGACACCTGATATAGAAGGTACAATAGAAAATAGAATATGCAACGAAATGGGTCAGAGCCCAATGTAAAAATAGTTTTGAAAACAGCAAGTATTTAAGAAGTGCAATAAATCATTTATTATGTACATGTTAGTATCCAAACTCTCACTTGATATTCTCACCTCTCATCTAGAGTGCACGCTTAATGTTTCCTATTAACCTCCTAGTTAAGGGTTCCTCCTAACTCATTTCCATAATATGATTCTATCCCATATTATAACCCGTATGTCCCATACCATACGTAGTATAATCATTCATATACGTTTCCCATTAATATGAATTAAGCATTTCCAATAAATATTTATTAACTTAATTCAATTCTTTTTCTCTATTCACCGTCATATACAATTATCACACAGAAAATTGATCTAACCACTATATATACATTCATTTAATTTATTATATATATACATATATAATACGGCACCCCGAGACATAGTTGCGGTGAATGCATTACTCTCTCATCACGTTCCAGTATTGCTGGTGGTCCAATAGGTAACTAAAGGTTCGGTAAGGATTCCTCGCACCACAAACATCAACACAAAAATTAGAGGCGAACATAGTTCTCATACCCACGGGTCACGCACATACCTACGTTCCCATAGTCAGCGGACTTATCAACTCACCGATAAGTCTTTCATAGACCTATATTCTTGATCGAAAAATAAAAAATCCCTTGGATTCATTAGGATATGACTGCCCTCACGCGCAAACCTCCCATCGATAGCAAGTAAGCTAGGTATGTTATACATACAAATCATCAATTAATCAAATAGGCATTATCATCTACCTATAGATATAGTATCAACAAGGTAATCGAACTACCCTAAGATAATTTCCATACGTAGCATTATATCTCTTTAAAACCAACGTATTAAATTATTATGACCTTATATATTAAATTTAATTATCATAATTCTCATCAATTAAATCCCAATCATATTAATTCGATTCTTATCCAGGGCTTACTGATCTTCCCAAAGTCCCATTCTATCCAAGGTACATTCTCTCTATATCGAAATAAGTAAAGTTTGAATTCTCACTTACTTTTCCCAAAAAATTTTCCTATATGAGTTTACTATCTGGTAATTTCTCTCACTCCAATAAACCGACAAACTCAGAACTGGACTCTAAGAAAAAATTCCAGAAATTCACCCTGTCGTTTGAACCAGAATGACATGTCGTTTGAACCAGAATGAAATGTCATTCGAACCACTTCTAATTTTGTTCGAACCACTTCCAATGTCGTTCGAACGACTTCGTGCGAGATCCCCATCTCGTTTGAACCACTTCACGCGACTTCGCGCGAGACCTACTATTTCGTCTTCTTCACCAAATTTCAGCATTTTCACCATTTTGAACCTAAAAACCTCTAAGATTCGACACCCAACATCTCATTATCAATATCCATCAACACCTAATAGGTTATAAATCATTCCTAACCTCCTAGGATCATTAATTTGTCATAAATCATCATAATTATATAAAATCCTCAAATCAATTTATATGAACCCTAATTTCCAAATTTTCAATTAAAGAACCTAATCAACCCAGATTCGTTAATCAATACATAATTCGATTTCGTGATTAACCCTTTACATACATGAGGAAATTTCAACCGCTAATTAACCAATTCCTTAATCATAATTTAAATCTCCAATTTTTCACCCAATTAACATGTAAACCATGATTAATTTCACCTATTCTAACATGGACATTATACTAACTAGATTGCAATAATCAAATACTTGCCTCTAATAAAGGTATGATCCTTTGGGGTTATCTAACATAGTTGGTTCTCCCCTTCTCCGATCAACTTTCGGTAGTGGTTGGTGGTGGTGACCTTTGGCCCTTTGTTCTCCTCCTTTCCAAGCAATCTTCTCTTCTCCCAAGCACCCTTTCACTCTCTCTCTAAAGGTGACCTCTCAATTTTGTGTAGAAGAGAAAATGAACATACGTACAACTATTCTCCAAATATGTATAATAAGACAAAATCCGAAATCACTATTCACCCCCTGTAAAAATGACCAAAATGACCTTTTGGGTGTCTTTTGATTTCCAAATGACCCGAGGCCCAAAACCAACATCCAAATAGACTTTTCTGAATATTTCAACCCTTCCGAACGCAATGATGCACTCAAAATTGATATAAGGTTGATAAAAAAAATCTCCTTTTTAATCTAACAAGTTTGTCCCGACACGTCCCATACCACGTCCTACTAAAAATTCAAATTTCTGAATTAATAACTCACAGTATAATAATAACATCAAAATCATATATTACCTAAATATCTATAAGTAATATACAGAATCATTCATTTTAATATCCACAAATTGGATTTAAGCCCAATGAATTAATTTATAATTAAATCCAATTAATCCATTAATTTATAATATAATCCAATTTAAAAGTCATTAAAATTACGGGGTATTACACAATGATATTGATATACTGTGTTTGTGTTCTTTTGTGTGAGAGGGGGTATCCCTTCAATTGTATTTCTGGCAATTTATCTTTTTTGTTTTAATTGTTAATACCTCAAAAGTTTAGATGCCCGAGCACAAGGCTCAAGGACCTCTACTTTATTCCTCCCCCTCCTTTTGTTTTCTCCAACAAATCTTTCAGTGTAAGAGAGATGTCTTATCCTATTGCAGCAAGGTACCTTTAACAAGCAACAACTGCCCAAGACCTCATTTGAATCGATAAGACTGAACCTTTCTCACTTTTACATTTTTTATTCACATCTTCTCATTCACAACCGAGAACGAAAATTCCTACTCAAATTCCATCCCCCTTATCATTTGTGTCTAATAATCATATGTCGCACAATCACCGATCAATGGGGGAGGTTTTGTTTCAATGATGTGCCAAGAATTCGAATGGTTTGTCATTTTTGTTTCTTTGAGTCAAATACGGTAACTCTCTTTATCCTTTATAGATATGTTTCTACTATTTCTTTCTACCTTTTTGTATCACCTTTTATTTTTATTGTTTTATGTGTAGGGGTTCAAGTCCGCCCATTTTTTTTCATCTATTTTTTCGTGTTATTTGTTAGTACTGTAGGAAATGCTTTTTTCCCTACTGAGTTTAGGTTCTTTATGTATATTAACTTTCAACCTTTTTAATTTACGTTAAATATTATATTCCTTATGGATTGACTATTTAGGTTTGCGATTGGAATTTATACTCAAAGAGTTATATAAGCCTCCATCTACTCATAAAACATTAGTTAAGTTTTTTTACCTTTACTTTTTGGAAGGTTGAGACATACTGATACTAACACGTGTAATAACATTTAGTTTGTTTATTTTTTTCTACTCTTTACATATAGAATTAACTGTGTGAATAAGTTATTCCAACTAAATAGATTTGTTGTGGTTCTTTATGGTTGAGTTATAAGTGAGAAAATGGTGGGTTTGGTTCAGCACAATTAATATTTGTGGTGGTTTGGTTCGGCAAAGATTTTTTGTGATCCTTTATGTTGAGTTGCCTAAACATAAATGCGAGGCTCGAGAAGCATGGTGTAAGATTGATATTTTAATTTGAAAATTTTAGATGTCAGGTCAAGTTAGTATTTGAATGTTCCTTTTGAGTTTTCCTAATTTAATATGAGGAAAAAAACACATGTGGTATTACTTATATAAACTAATAAAATAAGCTTATGGTCTTAAATGTTCATAGTAGTGTTCATATTTGGTTAATAGATTGATTGTTCATTCACATATGAAGAGTTGGGTAATATTGCTAATATTTGAAAATTGTTAAATTAATAATAACTCATCATTGTTAATGTTTGAAAATTGATTAACAATAACTTATCATTGTTAATATTGGAAAATTTTGTTTTAAAATTTATAATTTTTTTATTTAAAAAGTTGAAAATGTTATTTAACTCTTGATCATTTCATATTTCAATTTATGGCTCCAAATTTTCAAATAAACATTAGTATATACAAAATACACTCAAGTGTAAGTTCATTGGCTAAAGCATATTAAATATTGTGGTACGGTATTCTATTCTCTAAAACATGTCCTCTATGCAGATATCCATTTCACTCTTCTATCCAATTGAAATATTTGGCGAGCAGAAGAATAACAATATTATTGTGCCAATGGTACGACCATTTTGGTACATCAGAACAAGTATGGACCTAGATATGGAGTGATTGAGATAATTTAGTTGGTTAAACGCACATTGTTTTTTGAGATGCCACCAAACATGTTATAAATCATTTTTCTAATAACATTATTTAGTAAAAAAATTAGCATTAAGCATGTTGGTTTGGAATTTAAAATATTATATTTCTGTAGGAAAATGTAATCAAATATAAATATGTGGGTAGATGTCGAAAATTTTAATAGGCCTTGAAAGCAAAATCGTCACGATTAAACTAATATTAGGAATTTTTTATGGAATTAAACATTAGATGTGGTGATTTGGAATTTGAAATATGACACTTTTGTTTGGGAATGGAGGGAAATATAAATATACATGGAGTTAAAAATCGATTTCGAAATGAATTTCGATAAAAAAAAATTTATCGTGCCATGGGCACTGGCACACCCTAGTGTATATATATATATATATATACTCATAAGCTTAATTAATTAGTTATAATTTTATATTATTATAACTATTTAGTCACTTATGGTTTTTCAGTTTTGTAGATAATGTCGAGAGGAAACAACCCATTGGTACCAAGTACCGAGGTGATACTACAATGAGACTCACCATCTCGTACATAACCCGAATTCTGAACACCAATAGTTGAGTAATTCAAAACTCCACCAATGGTTCACTCCTCACCAAGTCAAAATCCAAATGCTCCAACGCCCCAATCCATTACTCTTGTTACTCCAATGCTCCTATCCAGCAGTCCCGATGCCTCCCCCTCAAATGAAAAGAATCCTATTGGCTTCTCCCTTCTCGGGAATAGTCGGAAAGGTGATAGGAATGTCGTGCTAAGATTTAAAGCTCGGTGTTTATGGCTAAAACAAATGAATGTGGGAGTTGGTGGACCAAATAATTAGAACCTTTTTTATCAAGCTGTCAAAGATGACATACATGATCAACTTTGCAATCATTTCTCATTTTCTGACGATTCCAAGAATAGGGTTCTATCTTGGGTTGCTGAAGGATTGAGGACATGCAGGAGAAACCTTCGGAAGAAACATTTCTCGAAGAAGACAGTGAGCTCATGTATTTTCGCTTTGACGAGAGAGTTTCTCCCAATGTTGAAATATCGGTGGAGCAGTGGAATAATTTTTTGGAGAATGAGGCGAAAGAGAAAAATTTGGTCCAAAGGGAGTAAAACAAAAAAAATAGGGCACAAAAAACTGATATCCATGGTATGTGATCTAAATCATATGAGGATTTGAAGAATGAATGGGAGATCAGGACAAAGGACGGTCCAGATGTTGGTAAAGCCCCAAATCGATCCAACTTATTCGTTCATGCTCGATGGGACAAAGATAATAAATTCTCATCTCACTTGTCTAAGACACTAGATTCAGTAGAGGCCATCAACAGTTAATCGAATTAGAGCCCTAATTGGATGAATTTTACCTTAAAAATGATGCCCTGGCCCAGACCTTTAAACATGACAAAAAGGGGAGGACGAGAGGTGTTGTCTCACATATGCCAAAAATAAAACTTCAACACACTGCACCTCGTGTGGATGATAGTTTTTAGTCAATAATTGTATCTCGTACCAAAAGGAACACCTATGCAAGACCAATGGGGATGTCCATGAGATTAAAAATACCTTGGGATTATTGGTAAATCAAACTGGAGAACTTGTGAACTTTTTTGAAAGTTATAGTCCCCCATTGCCTCTTCAAGGTTACCCTTATCCTACTTATACTTGAGGTTTCACATATCCTTCCCTTTTAATATTCCCCTCCCAAATGCCTCCTCCTCTAACATTCCCCTAACAAATGTTGACTCCTTTAACATTCCCCTTCCCCGCGCCTCCATCAGTCACGAAACTTGGATCATCACCAATAAATCATGGTGACTATGGCCAACAGTACTATATCAGGGACTTGAGAAATAAGAGGTTTGTTTGCGTGTGCCCACTCATCTCCACAGTTGCTGAAACTCTAGTACACGGTTAACCTTTGGAGATGGGCGAGTCTCTAATAATGGTCGAAGAAATATACAAAAACTATGAAGATGTACTTGTGCACGTTAATGGCGGGTAAGGGAAGGAATTGAGAAATTATATAGAATCTTCTATTGCTTAGCCAGTTCATCTGTTGGCCAAGTTGTAATAATATTTTCTTTCATTTCAGTTGGAGTAACTTTTTTTTATTTTAGTTGTAAGAATATTAGTTTTGATTCAGTTGCAATGATATTTTTTTTATTTCAGTTCTAAGAATATTGGTTTTGTTTTAGTCATAACAATTTTTTTTTTTTTTTATTTTAGTTGAAAGAATATTCTTTTTGTTTCAGTTGTCATAGTATTTTTTAACCTATTACCACATGATAGGAATTTGAAGATTATTACATGGATTTCCCACAATACAAAGAGTGGATGGGAGAGACTAACCGGATAATAAATAATCATGTAAAAGGAATTTATGAATTTGTTAAATACGGTTCCAAAATAGTTAAAAGTGGCAAGATTCCGTGTCCGTGCACCCGTTGTATTAACGAAAAGTAAAAGCCATTGGAAGATGTTTAGTTGCATTTAATAAAGCAGGGAATCTATCAAGACTATAAAATATGAACATACCATGGTGAAAAAAATGTACCTTATGTTACGAAAGAATTATCAGTACCCGACCGCATAACAGAACCCCAACGAGTGGAAGTGGTACATGATTCATAAACACATCATCGATTGACCGACTTAAATGATGATGCTTACGGACTCCACAACCATCAAAACCACCAACCTATGGGCATAGATAATGCACAATATGACCAACTAATTTAACAATTTGATGTTGAACTACTAGGAGATTGGGAATACATACGGTTGAAAGCCGATGCAACTAGACCGCTGTATAAAGATTGCAATGAAGATCACTCGGTACTATATGCAATGATCGGTTTGCATAATTTGAAGAGTCAATTTGTCTTGTTTAGGAACAGCGTAACCGAAATTCTCAAGTGGGTTAAATAAATTCTCCCCCAAAAGACCACGTTACCAGACGATTATCCTACCATGAAGAAGAGTTTGAAATGTTTAGGTTTGAAATAAAAATCTATTCATGCTTGCAAGTATGATTGCATATTGTATTGGAATGAGCACTAAGAGAACGATTAATGTCCTGTATGTAGTGAGCCTAGATATGTGGTTTGTGGGGATGGAAAGGACAAACTTGCAAAAATCGCAAGTGCTCACAAGTCCCACAAAAGGTTTTGAAGTATTTTCCATTTGGGCCACGGTTAAAATGGTTTTTTACTGTATCGTGGATAGCAGAGACCATTACATGGAACACTCGAGTGGAGGTGGGTGGGAATTTGATGCGTCATCTGGTTGATTCACACATCAGGAAAATTTTAAACACACAACACCATGAATTTGTAAAGGGACCACACAACATTCGTCTTGCAATCTCAACCGATGGGTTTAACCCTTTCAGTAATTTAATTACTAATTAGAGTTGTTAGCCAGTACTCATGGTTCCTTTAAGTCTCCCTCTGACACTATGCATGAGAAATGAGTTCACATTATTATCTTTGTTGATACCCATGACGAAGGCTCCCAGTGATGACATTGATATATTATTAGCACCATTAATGTAAGAACTTAAAGAGTTGTGGTATAGAGTCATGAAGGTGTTCGACTCTCATAAGGGTGAAGAGTTCCCACTTAAAGTAACGGTGATGTGGGAGATCCACGACCTTCCTACTTATGGTAACTTGTCTGGTTGTAATGGTCATGGTCATTGTGGATGTCCCATATATGGGGAGGAAATTGAAGCATGTGGGTTAAATCATAGTTTTAAGATGAGTTAGATGGAACATCGTATATTTGTGCCAATCAGTAACCCTTTTAGGAACGACAAGTCTAAATTTTTGCCTGTTGGTCACGAGCGCAGAACGACACCTGTTCAGCATTCTGGTCGGCAAATTGAGGAGAAGGTGGTGGTTGTGACTATAGGGAATGGGTACGTTGGCAAACACCCCCAGTTTATAAACCTGAAGCATAAATCTAGGGGGATTCGAATGACCCTAGTAAAGTCAAGCCACGGTCTAGTGATCAATATTTTTTTATTTTTCTTATTGGAAAGATCATCATGTAAGGCATAGAATTGATGTGATGCACACAGAGAAGAATCTTACAGAACATATGATAGGAACATGTGTGGGTGGATATCATTCCAAAGAGGGAGAGAGAGCCCCCCGAGATCTACAGGATATGAAAATATATAAGAAACTGTGATTAAAAATTATCCTATAACAGGAAGAATTTCTAGCCCCCCCTCCCCCCCCCCCCCCCCCCCCCCCCCCGACTGCTTTCACTTTAACTACAAGTGAGCAAAAGATCCTCTTATACACGTTGTTCACCTTAAAGACTACAACCATTTATTCTGGTAATTTACATAGGGTAGTAAGCTACCAAGCAAATGACTTGAAACACTACAAGTCTCACAACTGGCACATAATCATCCAATTAATCCCTCTATTATTTCGGCATTTCTTCTCTAAACACAAAGATCTCCATCACATAATTATGCAATTCAGTTTGTGATTTACCCTACTTTATTCAAAAGTGGTAAACATAAGGCACATTAAAGCTATGAAATAAACTTTATCCGAGGCAGTTTGTGTATTAGAGAAATATTTTCCTCCGTCATTCTTCGATATCAGCATCCACCTGCTTGTGCATTTATGCGATGAAGATTTATTATGTGGTACAGTTAGATATCATTAGATGTATCCTTTTAAGTGCTTGATGAAAACCTTCAAATATTATGTAAAGAACACATGGTATATTGCAGGGTCAATTGCTGAAGAATACCTAACAGTGGAATCATCGTTATACGCTAGAAAACATATGCCAGAACAAGAGGTGAGGAGGTTAAATCCTCGTGGAGAATGATTGATAGAGGAACCTGACGAGTTTGAGGATGGATTTTCATTTAGGAACCCTAAAGAGGTGAAATTCACAAATCTACAATATGAGAAAGTACCTCATTATGTCTTTGAATCGCAAGATGAAGCCGAAGATTGGATAGAGTGAGTATTACTGAATCCTTCTTCTTCGATTACATGTATTTTATATTTTATGATCTAAACTCTACAATTTACTGGTAGGAAGTACAAGAACGAAATTACCCAAAATCAAAGGAGAAATTACCCTACAATTGATTTTAGGGGATGAGTGTCAAAAGAGGTCATTTTCACATCTTATGTGTGCGATTATTTATCCTTTTGTGGTAAACACATGCCCTAATACAAATTCATTAATAAATGTAGCTTCTAAAAAGAGGTGATGTCTTTTCCATACTTGCACACCTAACAAAAGGTCCCAGTTTTTGTGCGAAAGAGTTTAAAAAATTTCGCACCAACGGTTTTGATTTCATTTCATATTCATGTGAGGAAAAGCTTTTTACGCAAAGTAGTGGAATATCAATTTCTTCCTTCACGACCTGTATCGCAAGGAATATTGATAAAAATTCAAAGAATACGGTGCTAACCTATTATGGGATAATCCAACAAATCCTAGAACTTGATTAATTTGATTTCATAGAAACCATATTCTATTATGATTAGGTAAAGGTAAAGGATACAATGAATGTTTAGAAAGTTGATCCTGACTCCAAACTTATTATGGTAGATTTATCAAAGATGAAGAGTAAAGATCGCATGGTTGATGAGCCTTTTATTTATGTCTTTCATATTATTTAAGGTATTATACTCGAAATGCATAAACGATGGCAATTAGTCTATTGTTGTGCATGCACCAAAGGGTATGACTACTCAAGTAGATTCATTAAAGGATCCAAAATAGTTCAATCATCTCCTAATAACAATCCTAATTTGGGGGATCTTTTAGTTGATTTAGAGGAAGATTGAGAATCAAAATATTATTTTATCCTTGTCAATCTTATTTGTTTTTTATTATGATATTGACATTGTATTAGAAATTTACTTTTATGTATGAATGTTTAGTTACTTTTATGAATGTTTACCCTTGCCAATATTATTTGTATCCTACCAGATACTCTTTACTTTAACTAAAGTAGTTATATAATTGATATGCATTAACTGTTAAATCTTTTAGATGATACAAGGAGTACAACCCTGTTAGAGGTACCAACACCTTGCATGGGACCAATGTAACTCGTAGCAACTGCCCTTGTGGTAACAGGACTCCCGATTTGAGAATATGATGATAACTTGAAAATATCTAGACTTAAGATTAAAAACATGGCGCTAGTGGGGGAAACCCCGAAACATCCCCCAAACGGTCCCGTGTGAGGCACCGACACCTTGCACGGGACTAATGTAACTCGAAGGAACTGACCGCGTGGTCACGGGACTCCCAGTTTGAGAATACGATGAGAACTTTAAAATATCCAGATTTAGGCTTAAAAATATGAGGTATTGGATTCTAGCAATTCTCTCTTTTTTGTGTGGGGGTGGGGGGAGTGGGGGGGGGGGGGGGGAGATCATATTTGATCTTAGGATTTAACAAGAAGTTGTTGGATTCTAATATTTTTTAGTTGCAAAGAGGGTGTTTGTAGAATTGCATTTTTGAAAATCTGGAGTATTACACTTGGCTTACTGATTTACAATAATTGGATCATGGTAAGATCTGTATTTACAATCATTTTTTATGAACGTAGTTTTTGGCTATGTATTGTACAATATCTTCTACTTTTAAGTGTAATGTCCTGCTATTTATGGAAATGGTAGGTGATTTATCAGTTCTTTTTTCACAATAGATGTGTTTTTATTTATTTATTTTACTATTACACTTGTCTTACTGATTTGTATGTCATATGCACAACAAGTGGAAAACATAAAAATTTCCACTGATGCTAGTAGTGATGGATGAAGAAGCCAAGCAGGCGTTTTCGCAAATGTTAGATATTTTTTTACGATCATGTCGATAAGTGTACATGTTATTAAATTTATTGGGTATGTTATTGATTTTCCTAATAGATGAAAAGGTATATCACATATCTTGCAATTAATGTGCATTTTTTTTACGTTTACGTCAAGATATTATGAGGCTATAACTTGACATGGAACAAATGCAACTTGATTCCGATCTTTCATATTTTAACTTGATATGTATGCCATAATTCTATTGATTCCGTACATTTATGTTTTAGTTTGAGATTTGTCGTGATCGACTTGTTTGGATATGTATTTTAAATTCTTAAATTGGATGCAAATAATCACAATTTCGTTGAAATGGAGTTTTCTCTTAATAACCCCAGTTTTGCCAATTTTATCACAATTCTTTAATTTTAAACCATATCATAATATTTAAAAGAGGATTTTACATAATTAAATTGTACGGAAAATTGGGGGGTTAGGTTAAAATCTTAATTAAGTTAATTAATCAATAACCAATTCTAATTTGTTTAGATTTCAATACATAAAAATATAACAATAGAAATCCAAATAAAACCCAACACTTAATAGAACTTGCCTCATGGGTGGATTTAGAAATAAAACCCCCTAAACCCCTAATATCTTGTCTCCTCTTAGTGCCTCCTTGTCCCTAGCCTTAGAACTCTTATCCCAGTTGTAAAATGTGATTTTTGAAACCCTAATGACCATTCTAAGCCTATTAATCCCAAAATTAGGCTTCACCCAAATATGCTTTCCATCTAAATTGGCTAAAAAATATCTCCAAGTGACTTCAAAATACCACTTAGACTCTATACTAACCCAATAGGTCAAAAACTCACTATTTTATGTTGAATACGTACATTCTACGTGTCCCAAAACAAAGTCCAAAGTAACAAAATGCAACTAACTTATTTACCACATAAAGTTAACATGTCACCTGAAAATACCAAACACTTATTATTTATAATTTAGTGCAACCTGATACTGTAAGAAACTACTTCACTATCTTTCAGACTCGATAGTGAGGGGATAATCCTAATAAGGAAACCATCGATACCAAATCCCTTATCGTTCCATAGTCGACTATAATACCAAGTAATCTTTTAAATATTTAATTAGTAAATTATTATGTACTGAGTTCACTATCAAATACGAATCAGATATCACACAAATGTAAATGGTGACACTGCATGTCACAACAAGCACAAATTATGAATTTTTCACATTTAAATAATCCATAAAAAATACGAAATATTACAAGAATGGGACAATTAAGTCAAAGGTATGTCTTATTAAATCGTGGTGAATGCCATGAAACAATTGTGTGACATGAAAATGAAGTCAATATCACTTTAGGAGATACTCCTAACCTAAAAAGTGGGTGGTGACTTGATGATGGGTTATAAGAATCATATAGCGACGTAACATTGTAGACATCCAAAGCAAAAAAAAATAGTTTTTAAAAGAAAAAATTAAAACTTTAAGATATTTTGTGGGTGTTCAAGATAAAGAAAAAACATAAATTAATTTTTTGATAGAAATTAAGAAAAATGGAAAGAAATATATTACACATGCTCAATAGACAATCAAGATATCACAATAATGGAATTTGTCATGGGAGAACATATCTGAATCTATGAAACTATAATATCCAAATCTATGGAGGACAACCCAATGGACTTCCAAAGGTTTTTGAACCTAAATAAGTCTAGGGGTTTTGTGAGGATATTAGCATAATGAACATCTGTGTGAACAAAACTTAAAGAAATAATGCTCTCTATATCTAACATATTAATGAAATGATGGCGAATATCGATGTCTTTGGAGTGAGAATGTCGAGTAGGATTTTTAGAAAATTTTATCTCACTTCTATTATAAAAATATATGGTCATCGTGTCTTAATATATCACATAATATCTAAGCATTTGTTTCATCCAAATAAGTTGTGTGCAACAACTACCTGCATCTATATTATTATCCTGGATTGCTGACAATGAGATAAAATTTTATTTATTATTATTCCAAAGCACAAGTTCACCACCTAGATAAAAATAATCTCTTGAGATTCTCTTTCATCCATCATTACCTCTGTCCTAATCATCATAAATGTAGGCACATAAGTAAGCATTAGTGTTGAAAGGGTACCAAATTTTATAATTGAGAGTCCCACTTACATAATTAATAACCCCCTTAATCTCTAACAACTGAGATAATTTGGGTGATTACTGAACTAGAGAACATATTTCTAGATTAAATGCTATATTTGGAAGACTAAGGTCGTATTATGGGCCCCGAGCCATTATTTCTCGAGGAGGAAATTGAGATGCGATGTGTCAATCTCCATATGTTGTTTAATGATCCTTATAGGGATTCGAGAGTTCTTTTCTCTCAGTTTTTCATTTCCCCCTAAGGTCGGGTTTTATTTTTTGAATTATTTCCCCTAGAAGCTACTCGACACCATATCAAGTTTTTTGCTTGAGTTCTTTGCCACTATTTAGGACTAAGCCTAATTCTCCGTACCAGGGGTTGTCGGTTGTTCATAGTTGCTAGTTTATTTTAACTACAAATAAATAAAATAGCCTGAGTTATCCCTTTTGGGGTAATCCTAAGGTGGTTTGAGTCTTGCAAATGATACAAAGATCTTTATATGGGTTCGAGAATCGGGTTATGAGTGGTGAAGGTATTAGGCACCCCAAATGTTCTTTATGATTCCTTATCTACATATTCTTATCTTTTTTTATAGTGGGGATTACTTTTTAATTTACTTTAGAACATGATGAGACCCGTTAGTTGGAGAGTTCTTTGAAAGTTAGATAAGTGCTTAAAAATAAAATCGATGTTAGTGAGGTGTGTACGAACAACACTAAGTGTTTATGGATAGACAAGATTTCTTGTGTTCAAACATGTATTTGGGTAAGTGGTGGCCATTATTATGAGTGTTAGAACGCTCGTATTGTTTAATGGGGGGTTGGTTATGTATTTACATATGTGTGAGAAATTATGTGTCAAAAGAGTGTGTTATATCATTCCAAGTGTGTGAAAGTTATCAATGAGAATGATGGGATTAAATGGATTAATTTGTATATTAGTTTTCAACACACACAAATCCAATTATTACCAAATTTTATCTTTGATTAAATTAGACTAACTAAGTATGATGCGCAAATTCTTCAATTCGTTCTATATAAAATGAGCCAAGCTAGAGCCATACATAAGAGTGATCTTCCATCTGTGTCCACCGATCAGCCTTGGTCTTCTTCGACAGTGAAACCTCGATTCACAATTTAGCCATAAAGATTGAATTCCATAAGGTTTGGGAAAGCTATTTGAAAATAGGGTTTCATAAATTTCACAAATCAAAAATGGAAATGAAATATTTGTGAATATAAAAGTATTTTTGTGAAAAAGATGAAAATTTTGGAAAAGGTATGTAGAAATCATTTTTTCCAAAGACACTTTTAAAAACTTCTCAAAATAGGTATTTATATGAAAATCACGAATTCTGAGGTTACAGGGTCGTTCGAACGAAAATGCTAGCTTTGTACGAACGAGATCAAGGTTTGTTCTAACGACATTAAATTCTCGTTTGAAAGATCTTCTCATATACTTCCCATGAGAATTATCTTCCAATAAAACACACTTTCGTTTGAAGGAGGTTAGAACTAGTTCTAACCACACTCCAATCTCCTTCGATTGAGACTCCATCTCGTTTGAAGGAGAGACAGAAAAAAAATATTTTTAAAATCATTTTCATTAAAAACATCGATTTTCTAAAAATATCATCCCAATATATGATTCATAAAAATCATTGAACACGCGGGTTTTATTCCTCCATAACTTGTCAGCGTGTCTTCGATCTTGAAGATATCAGAGTTTGGTTTAAATTGCCAGATTGTAATGGGATAATACAAAAACTAAGTAAATCCTAAGGTATAAGAAATTAAAAATATTTTCTCTTACAAATATGCCCGTTTGGATATTGCGGTACAAAACAAAATTGAAAACAAAATTACAATAAAATCCCATTAAGACAGTGATTCTTATTGTCCTCCCAAACCCCCAAAATGGAATGACATATAAGAAACTTTGTCTTCAAACTGAGATTTTTCATCCCTTTGTCAACTTTGTCTTCATCTTGTGTAGTCCATCAATCATCATTAAAGTGAAAGAGACCTACACACTTGAAACGAAGAGGTACCATGACACATATAAGCTTTAAATAGAAAGTAAAACTCCACCTCAGTTTATTTACCCCATTTTTATCCGTAATAGACAAAGGAGTAGAAACTAATCATGAAATATAAATCATCACATTAAGAAGAAATATGTCATCACGAGAATAATCAAGAATGCACAAGTAATGATAATCTCAAAAGGCCACTTTGCTCCACAAACTATTTTTAATAATTTTTAAGATATTTTTAATATATAAAGTATATAATGTGCAAATACAACACATCATGAAATAATCCTACAATATTTGAATTGTGAATGCGGAATGAATTTGTGTGAACATTTTCCATATGCAAATCAACATAAACCTTCATAACAAAGGTGCACGAATTCATGAGACACTCCTAAAGAATTAACTCAAATTCTCCCTCTAGGCGTAAAGATGAACTCATATGAAATTGACTCAACTTAATCAATATTTCATGAACTTAAATGATTCTCACACCAATAATTCCAAACTATTTAATGTTTTATAAGAAAGTGTGTTGTGCAAAAACATTCATCTCTGACTTTAAGTTCCTCACAATCTCTCGTATATAAGAATCCAATTTCAATTATTTTGAAGAAATCATAGTGCTCATATATAGTGAAGCATCAATGAATCTAAACAAAATTGGCATGGCACTTCTGTTTTTATCAGACTCTAATCTTTTTAAGCTCTTATGTGCAAATGGAGGATTTTAATGCAAAGAACATTTTGATCTTTCGCAACCACACTCCTTTGCATAACATATAACAATATTTTTTTGTAAAATGAATGAAATCTGACCAATGTTTCTTACATGCATAAATTATCTCTTTTTACATTTGGTTTGTTATTAAGAAAAAATGAGATGTGAACATCGTATTAGACACATGTGAAATAAAGGAGACAAGGATCCAAACATGTAGAATGTAGTCATCAACGATCAACGTGCAGAATTCACACATTACTAAGTATACTAACGAAATAAGGTCATGTCTTAGAGCACTAAAAAAAGTCACGTGAATGGATGGTATAAAGGGGTGATTTGAATATCTTAAATGTTCATCCATATACGATGAAAAAGGAAAATACCAAACTGTTTTTGTCTTTTTCAATAATTTAATCAAAAATAAATCTTATTCACTTTTTCATTTTTTTCTTAAAAAACTGAAAATATTTTTGTATTTGTCAAACTTTTTCAGAAAAATAATTTTTTTTTGGAATTTTTAAAAATATATCACAAAGAAAAATAGATAAATACAATGATAATACAATCGAGCAATAGGAATATAAGATGTGAACATAATAAATATCCAATACTAGATAAAGTACTCGAACTCAATCATCATAGAAAATACATAAAGAATTCCTAATATCTTGATATCTAAGTGCATTTAAAGGTTTCGTGAAAATATCAACTAGTTGACATTCGATACTCACAAAGATCAAGGACACGACCTTCTCTTTATCTAGATCACATATACAATGCTCACATATTCCAATGTACTTTGTGTGAAAATGTTGTACTGAAATATAAGATATACGGATTACACTCGTATTATCACAAGAAATAGTCATCGTGCCTTGTGAAATCCCATAATCTTCAAAAATTTACTTCATCTATAAGTGTTGCGCGCAACAAATCTCGGCGATAATAAACTTAGCTTCCATCATGGACAAAGATCTGGAGTTTTGATTCTTTCCTAGCGAAGAAATAATATCACTCTTAAAGTAAAAATACCCACCCGAGGTGATCCTATAAGAATCAGCATCCCCGACCCAATCAGTATCTGAATAGGAGGACAAATGATATGCCACTCACGTATTTGATGATGCATTTAAATGAGAGTAAATGTGGTATTGTGTACAGACTCCAACACTAAAAGAAATATCAGGATCATTAGATATTAAGTAGAGGAGACTACCTATCATACTCTCATAAAAATTTTGCACTACATCCTTGCCTAAAGTGTCTTTGATGAGCTTTGTGTATGCACTCAAAGGGGTGTGTGAGTTCTTAACGGGGTCTAAATCAAATTTCTTCACTAGGTCCCTTGCATATTTGGATTGGGATATGAATATTCCATCCACAAGGTGACGAACGTGGAGACCTGCGAAGAATGAAAGCTTATCTACCATGCTCATCTCAAACTTTCTCTTCATCTCCTCCTCAAAAATTTATGCATGGATGGACTACATGGATCCAAATACTATTTCATCCTCTTAGACTTGGGCAACCAAAATAGAACAAATCTCTCTCCACATAAATAACGTCTTATTCACTCCCCCTCTCTTGAAACCAATAGCTAAGAAATAGGAAGTGATCATCTCGTACTGGGCATGGGGAGCTTGCTTCAAACCATACAAGGACTTATTAAGATAATAGACGTGTCCTAGGTGCTTAGGTTCTTACAACTCCTTTGGTTGTCTCTCTTAAACTTCCTCATGTAGAATGTCATTCATAAAAGAACTCTTAACATCCAACTGGTATAACTTGAAACGCAGATGACATGTTATGCTGAGTAGTGATTCAACACAAATATTGCATTTATTTCCTTTATAATTATGCATTTTAGCCCCCATAGGGCCATTTTAATAATTTCAATAAAAGTTTCATTTACTACTGAAACTTTAGGAGCATTTTAATAATTTCAGCGCTCGTGTTTTGGTCCCGAATTCTCCATGGATGTTATAGCTCATTGAATTCTCTTCGTGTGGCCATCAATGATGCATGATTCTGATTTATAAAGAACAAGTTATGGAATTTTTGGAAAGGTTTTATCTTCAAAAGAACATTCAAGGGCATGTTAGTCATTTCATCATTTGGGGTTTTGGCCCAATGTTGTCTTGGAAGTTATGTCCATCTGAGTTAGCTTTGCGTAGCCTCCAACTATGCCTAATTTCGAGTTATATTGAAGAAGTTACAGCATTTTCCATATTTTTTATCCAAGCTGATGAATTGAGACTGTCAGGGACAAATCGATTTTCGATTTTGGGTAAAATCAAAAGTCTTCAAAACTCAACTTTTAGGTGGGTTTTCGAGGGGTTATTAATATGAAAACCTTATTTCAAGTGTAGGACATCATTTTACATTACTAGAGATCAAATTTTAGGTTGTTTTGGGGAGCTTTACCTTCTCACCCTCTTTGGGTTTACACCCATTTTTGTATGTATCTTTACTACTAATCATCTTCTTTACTTAATACATGTTTTATTTCCCTTTGTCTTTCTTTGTTATTTATTTTCACGCTTTGTTAAATAGTTTAAGTTACTTTTTTCTTGTTTTCTTTAGTAATTAGTAGTTTTATTTAGATTAATCATGTCTAGTACTTAGTTAAAGGGTTGGGGTAATGTTTTCGCCATTAATGGGTCTCGAGCTCCGAAAGTTAGGTTTTGTGCGAAATCGCATTAAATGGAAACCTTGTGTATTAAAGTTGTCTTGTTATGCATTTAACTTTCTTTGTCATGCAATGTTAGTGTTTATAGCGATATTTTGAAATTAATCCATATGTGACCATTTTCGATTAAATGTTTTATCTGGCATTTTTGGATTAAACTCCTTCAAGTGTGATGTTTATAATTAACTGAATATGCTCAGTTAAATTTTTTTGAACCAAAATTCTAATTATGCATTGTTTATCCCATGGCAGGGATGTGATCCTAATCTCATTTTCTGATTCTTTGCTTACTCTTAATTAGCTTAGTGAACTTCCTACTTTTTTTGTACCCCTTTTACATCTCATCACCTTTTACAATTTTATTTTAGAACTAATTACTCAATTAAAATCTGTCAAATATTCCATGTGGATTTTCGATACTTGGACTGGCCGCTATACTCCATTGTTGAGTGTAGGCATAGTTTTAGTTTTTTACATCACGGTCGGAAGCCGATAACAACGTTTACGGTATGTGCATGTACGCTCGATTTCCCTTTCATCAAAATGGCACCGTTGTTGGGGAGTGTTTTTTTATAGATTGTAGTTGATTTAATATTTTCTAATATTTATTTTATTCATATTTTTATTCTTTTTTCCCTTTATTTTTTACTTGTGCTAAATTGTTTCGAGAAATTGAATTTTTTTTGCTTGTCGCTTTGTTAAATTGCCTATTTTAAAATTTCTAGCTATAACGCTTTAGATAACCTTAATTGTTATAACAATAGTTTTTCAAGTCACACTCCCAAGACTATGTGAGAATGCCTACAATTTATTGAAGATGAGTGCATTGAACATGAAGTTCAAGAATTTTTAAGCAATCCCTAATCGCCTTGTGAAGAAACTTTGGATTGTGGGGAATCATCTAGATATGAGAAAACCTCCCTAGAAGATGTCATGTCTTCTTGTTGGTTTGATCATGAGTTGGATTTTAAGAAATTGAAAGACCAATTCGAAAGTTCTAAATCTTGGTCTTTAGAAATAAATGTCCAACTCGATGAGATTATTTCTTCTTCACAAAGCCCGGTTGAGGTTGAAACTTGCGTTTCACCTCCACCCCTTTTTGAGGAAGAAATCATCGAGACTGGTACAAGCACCTTCGAATATCAACCTCTTATTAATTCTTCCAATTGTATTGAGGTTTATGGTCTTTCCTTTCCTTTATTCCCTACTATTCTCGAACCATTAAATTTATCACAAGAATCAGTTGAAAGTCTTGGGGACTTTAACCCATTCTTGAACGATAATGTTATTTTGAGATGCTTCATCACATCGAAAGTTCACTCGCACTTGTCCCACCTCCCCTTACAATTGAACAACCTTGGGGAGGTGATTTTAATTTTAATTTTCCCGAGATCAATGTGGTCTTGTCACCCTTAGTATCCAAATCCCCCATTGTCCCCCAAAAATGTTTAATTGGCGATGGTGCATTTATTATTCCTTACACATGCCTTTCGTTGTTTAAACAAAATTACTATTTATCAAGAGGCATGATTTCAAAGGAGGGTATACCGATTATCCCTCAAAGTCAAATCGTTTTTTGGGTGGACCCTCAAAAATTTTGACTTCTAGTGAATAGTTAGTTAGAAGTTAAAATTATAGGTTGTAAATAGTTTTTTTTCTTTTTTCTTTTTTCTTATTATCTAGTGTGATTTATTAAGTTTTTGTTATTCTATTTGTTATGCTTGGTACTAACTTGTTTTGTAGATTCAATGGACTCGTGATTATCGGAGAAGTCTCCATTTTGGGTAATATCTTTCTTTTCCTCTCTTTATGTTGTGTTCTTGATGCGCATTGAGGGCAATGCAACATTTAAGTTAGGGGTTTGGGACATTCTATCCATTTTTTGTTTTGTTCCATTGATTTGATCACTTGTTAGTTACTAAGCATGCTTTTATTGAAATATTGAAAATTTTCAAAAATATTTTCTTTCTTTTTTTTCCTTTGTTGGGAATTTTATCTTTGTTTTCGATGATAAATTTCAATAAATGCCTGATCCAATAGACAATTCAATGATATATTTTCTCGATTTTAAAAGTTATTATACTTTAGTCCTCAAATCATTGATATTAAGAATAACTTCATGAATTAAACTTTAACCCATGAGCACATGCACTTTTCTCGTTTTAATGATTTGGTTTAAGGCGTTTATAACTCAATAATCTTTTTTTTGCATTGTATATACTTACACCGAGTAAGCTTTGGGATTTTCTTCATTTGTGAGTGTTTATATATTACTCTTCCCTCCTTGAAAACGTCAATTTTTTCGGTATTCTCACTATTCTTTCATTTGATCATTCTTTAATTGAGTTCATTTATGAAATGTGTTATTTGAGCATGATTATCAAAGTGGTTTTGACTTGAGAATTGCTTAAACTCTCGGAAATGATCATAGGTATACTTTGTCATATCACCCATATTGGCCTTGACCTCGCCTTATATATTTCCCTAGTCAACCCCCTTGATCCTTAATATTGCCTTTCATCTCATTACCCAAAATCCCATAACCAACTCCACATTGGAGTTATAAACCATAAATATTACCTTCCATACCTTTGTTGGAATCATACATGGGATTGAATGATGTCCATGCTATGTGGTTGCAATAAAGCATGTGAGAGTGAAAAGGTGAAGAAAAAAGTGTGCAAAAAAAGAAAAGAAAAGAAAATGTAAAGAAAAAAAAAGAAAGAAAAACAAAAGAAAAGAAAATAAAAAGAAGATAAAAAGAATAAAAGAAAAAGAAAGAGAGAGATAAAGATAAAGTTGTATATGATGTATATTGTGTTGAATAATCTTTGTCGCTTTCCAATTTCATATCTAATGCTTATTATGGAAGTTATTTTTCAAATTTTAAAATTTTCCACAATTTTTCATTATCCCAAGTGTTTCATCCCCAAACATCTTTGAATCCGTAAATATCCTCTTCTTTCATAACCTCAACTGCAAACCTACGTTATAATCCTATAAAAGTCCTATGTGATTCTAAAGTGAATTTGATTCAAAAGTCTTATTAATTGCGATAATCTGTGAAAATGCATGTCACCTATTTAATGATGATATACTTTCATTTAGAATACATGTTTTGCATTTTATATGTAGCTTTCTTCATTAGTGCCATGTGTGCGGCCTAGTTTGCATTTACATTTACTCTTTATGCCCTCATGTCCCGTGTATTACCTCCCGTTCTTAATGATGTCATGTGTTCAGTGTAATATCCAATGAGGATTGATTTAAGTGCATGCTTTAATGTTTATCCGATTTATCTAAGTTTTTTCCAAATCATACTTTGCATGTTCTTGCTCCCCTCCCACTTTTATGGTTTTAATTCTTTGAAGTTTGTTCTATAATGTTAATAACAATGGAATTTTGAGTGAATTCATTCACTATGCTCATAATATGTTGAATTCATTTTCGTTACTATTGAGCCTGTCTTTTTGGCTGTTTGGGAATATTTTGAGGAAACATTGATGTTTGTAAGTTTCGTCCCTAAAAATCCTCACGAGACGACATTGTCCACTAGGGTAACCTAGGGGTTTAACGGCTTATTGCATATGCTAAATGCAATCGTTCACCCGCGAAAGTGGCTTTTATCTCTTTCATATATATCTCATATCTTGTGGTTTACTTGTAGTTCTTCTCGATTTATATTTCATTCTTAGGTACTAGCAATGTGTAAGTTAGGGAATATGATTTGACACTAACATTGCATTTATTCACCCTTTATAATTATGCAGTTTATCCCCCTCGGGTACATTAATTCCTATGTTTATGCTTTTTAACCAGACAACCTCTATTTTATATGTTTAAATTCTTTACGAGGTATAGTTGAGCTTTTGTAGGTATTATCGTGCTTAGTGTGAAGTTTGGTCTCTTTCTAGAAAAGTTTCGTTGACTATTGCAACTTCGGGGGCATTTTAGTAATTTTAACACTCGGGTTTTAGTCCCGAGTTTTTCATGGAAGTTGTATCTCATTGATTTCTCTTCGCGTGGCCACCGACGGTGCATGATTTAATTTATAATGAAGAAGTTACAGAATATTAAGGAAGGTTTTGTCTTCAAAAGCACATTCAAGGGCACATTCAAGGTCATTTTAGTCATTTTATCATTTGGGGTGTTTTGCCAATGTCCTATTGGAATTGTATCCCTCTAAGTTAAATTCGCGTAGCCTCTGACCGCACCTAATTCCGAGTTACAACAAAGAAGTTATGGCATTTTTCGTATTATTGATCCAAGCTGAGGAATTGAGACTGTCAGGGGCGAATAGATTTGTCTATGATGCCGAATCGATTCGAGTACTTCAAAAGTCCTCAAAAACATGTTTTTTAGTGGGTTTCTGGTGGGGTATTTATATAAAAATACTATTTCAAGTTTGTGACTTCATTTTACATTATTAGAGATCAAATTTTAGGGTTCTTTTGGGAGCTTTTCATTCTCCCCCTCTTTGGGTTTACACCCATTTTGGTATGTATCTTTACTATTCATTATCTTCTTTACATAATACATGCTTTATTTCCCATTATCTTGATTTGTTATTTATTTTCATGATTTGTTAAATAGTTGTAGTTAGTTTATTTGTTCATTTCTTTAGTAATTAGTTGTTTTATTTACTTCAATCGTGTTTAGTACTTAGTTAAAGGGTTGGAGTCATTTTTCCGCCATTAATGGGTCTAGAGCTCGAAAAGTTTGGTTTTTCATAAAATCACATTAAATTGAAACCTGTTGTTAAAGTTGGAATGTTATGCGTTTAACTTTCATTTTCACGCAACGTTAGTGTTTATAGCGATATTCCGAATTTGATCCATGTGTGATCATTTTCAATTAAATGTTTTATCTCACATTTTTGGATTAAATTCCTTTATGTATGATGTTTATAATTAAGTGAATACGCTCAGTTAAATGTTTTCAAACAAAAATTCTAATTATGCATTATTTAGCCCATGGCAGGGATGTGATCCTAATCCCATTTTTTTAGTCTTAATTAGCTCAGTTAACTTCCTATTTTTCTTTTCCCCCTTTTACACCTCATCACCTTTTACACTTTTATTTTAGAAGTAATTAGTCAATTAAAATATGTCAAATATTCCCTGTGGATTTTCCATACCCGGACTCGCTGTTATATGCCTTTGTTAAGTGTAGTTATAGTTTAGGTTTTTTGCATCGTGGTCGGAAGTCGATAATAATGATTAGCGCATCTACATGGATCATCAATTTTCCTCGCATCAAGTAGTAAGATGATGTACTCAAGCCTAGCAACAGGATGTAATACCCCGTGATTTTAAATGACTTTTAAAATGGGTTATTTTTTAAATTAATGGATTAATTGGATTTTGTTATTAATTAATTCATTGGGATTTTATCCGAATTGAGGATATTAAAATGTATGATTCTGAATATTACTTAAAGATATTTAGGTAATATATGAATATGTTGATTATTAAATTGTTGTTCGGTAATTTGGATTTTTTTAAGTCAGACGCGGTGTGGGACGTGTCGGGACTAATTTGTTAAATTAAAAAGGAAATTTATTTTCTATCAACCTTATTGTCATTTTGACTGCGTCGTTGCGTACGGAAAGTTTGAAATAGTCAGAAAAGTCTATTTGGATGTTAATTTTGAGTCTCGGGTCATTTGGAAATGAAGAGACAACCCAAAAGGGCATTTTGATCATTTTTATAGGGGGATGAATAGTGATTTTGGATTTTGTCCTATTATAAATATTGTTAGATTAAGTGTACTTGGGTTATTCATCTCCTCTACACAAAATAAAGAAGTCATCTTCCTAGAGAGAGTGAAAGGTTACTTAGGAAGAGAAGAGTTCACTTGGGAAGGAGAAGAACTAAGAACTAAGTGTCACCACCACCAACCACCACCGGAAGCTCACCGAAAAAGGGAGAACCACCTGAGATATACTACACCAAAGGATCAGACCTTCAGTAAAGGCAAGTGTTTGATATTTGAAACTTAAGTTCGTATATTGTCCATGTTAGAATAATTTTGCAAAGAGATGATATTAGATGTTTGGAATATAAAAATGGAGTAGTAATGGATTTCTGGAAATATAAACATATGTAGGAATCAAACTCATGTTGTAGGTAGTTAGTAATCCATGAAATAGTCATGAATCTGTTGAAGAAATGATGAAAATCATTGATGTGTTCTTAAAGATGATATATTAATAATTTTCTGGAAATAAGGATATGAACATGCTTTTTAATCCAATCTCTTGATGATTCTAGGATGTTTAGATCATTAGAAATCATTTGTATATGTTGATACATCATGTAGTAAGGATTATAAGTCATTTTGGATGTTAATATGAAGGGTAAAAATGGTGAAACCTGTAGTTGCAGAAATGCAGAAAACGGGGTTGTTACTGGAGTGATCGATCGATCGACCCCCTGTCTTCGATCAATCGACCTCCCCAGAATTCCTATAGTTGTTTCTTTTAAATGTTCATTCTTATCCCAAACCTTTGGTAGATCTTTGGTGATTGTTAAGTGGATATTATGGGACTTAGAGAAGATCAGTAAGCCCTAGTTAAGATTTAAATTAATGATATTGGGATTTAATTGATTAAGAATGATATTAATTAAATTGAAAGATATTTCTGTTGATCGGTTTATTTATGGAATTATAATTTGTATGCTTGAGGATTAAGGATAGGTCCAGTAGGGGAGACATAATATAATACGTGGGTAGCCTTAGGGTTATAATTTGAACATCAAGGACTGAGTTTAAACTCATTATTGATTTCGCAAGAACTGAGTGTATTGCAAGCTCTTAGTGATCGAGTTTTTGAATAGAGATGGGAGTTTAGAACACATTTGATTGAAAAAGGGGATGAGGTTATTCCAGTTGCATATTTTAAGTTGATGGACCTTCACGATCGACAAAGTTAAGTAGTAGTGTAATTGGAGGGGTTCCTTGTTTGGATTTCGCTTTGAGAGACGCTCCGCACATGAACCTTAATGACGTCAGGAGTGGAGAGATGTTATAGGATGAGAGGATGTTGATTTTATTGATAAGTCATATAATGTGAATGGAATACTATAGACTATGAGCCATGTGATGATGATATTCAATCCTAAGTGAAAGAAGATGTGTTTATAAGAGATTAGAAACTGTCGGTTTTAACCCTATTTAAAGGGAGAGTTTGATTCGTAGTAACTCGGGAGATTTTATGATATGGACCAATAAGATTTTCGTGATTTCTTACTGAATATATATTGAGGAAAAACCTATTTGAACCTTGAGTATTGAGTGAGGCTCGGGGATAATTAAATTAAGAAGTAAAGTTATAATATTTTAATACATGGGATTTAAAGAGATATAATGCTACGTATGGGAATTATCTTACGGTAATATGAGTACCTTGTTGATAGTATATTATTGGCATACCTAGCTTACTTGCTAGCATCGGGAGGTTTGCACGTGAGGGCAGTCATATCCTGATGAATCTATGGGATCTTTGATTTGCCGCTCTAGCACATAGATCTATGAAAGACTTATCGGGGAGTTGATAAGTCCGCTGACTGTGGGTACGTAGGTATGTGCGTGACCCATGGATACGAGAATATTGTTCGCCTCCAATTTTTATGTTGATGTTTGTGGTTCGAGGAATTTTCACCGAACCTTTAGTCCCCTATTCGGCGACTAGCGATGATGGGACATGATAGCAGAGTAATGCATTGCACCGCAGCTGTGACTTAGGGTGCGTATTATATATGAATATATATATATAATGGATTAAATGAATAAAAGGTTATATATTGGTTAAATTATCTACTGTGTGATAATTGTAGATAACGGTGAATAGTGAAAGATAATGGAATTAAGTTAATGAATGTTTATTCTGTTAGAATTGAAAAGATTAATTTATATTAATGAGGAATGATTCATGTTAAACGATTCATATAAATGAGAAATGTACAAGAATGATTATATAACGTACAGTATGGGATATACGGGGTTATGATATAGGATGGAATCATAGAATTGAAATTAGTGAGGAGGAACCATTAACTAGGAGGTTAATAGGAGACGTTAAGTGTGCACTCTAGATGAGAGGTGAGAATAGCAAGTGAGAGTTGGATACTAACATGTACATAATAAATGCTTTATTGCACTCGTTAAATACTTGTTGTTTTAAAAATCATTTTCACAATCGGGCTCTGACCCGTTTCCTTGCATATTTTCTTTTCTATTGTATCTCCTATATAAGGTGTCCAACAGCAGGGATGCCAACCTTAGTGGATTATGATGAGCTATGGAGCTATGGAGTATTGCTTAGACGCTTATCTTCATTTGATTCACAGTATTCTCTTAGTTAGGGCATGTCGCCCAAAGGATTTCAGTTATCTTTTTCTATCAGGGTTAAATACTACTATATTCGAGTCTTTCTAATACATTTAATATTGTTGGGATTACTATAATGGGTTAATATTATTTGGGAATGTTTATTCCAATTGCATTTAAATCCTTTTGTGTTATCTGTTCGGTTATCAGTATTGTAGAATAAAATGTGTTGTGTTATGTGACACCTCGCCCAATTAAATATCGGGTGATCAGTCCTTTATAAAATTTAAAACAGAATGTTAGGTTGGTTCATTCTTAACATCACTGTCGAAAACGTAATAACTTATTTAATCACCTAACATAATTAAGCTAAGTGTAAAAAAAATTTCCTTATTAATTAAAAACCATTTAATTACCAACCAAGTAATTTAATATAAAACAACCACGCACAATTAATTAATACAAATACTGAATCAGAATTGCATGCTGAAATAAATAAGACTGGATAAAACATCCCAGTTCAAAACACTAAACCAAAACAATAGTTCCCATCAATCCAAATGAAAGTAAACGAGAAATAGAGTAAACATAGTCTCTGAAACTGTCTAAGGAAGGGGCGACACATGCCCTACATAAAATGTCATAATAAATAGGAATGAAATAATCAAAGCATCTAAACAAGGTCCTACAACTCCCATAACAGCTACAGCATACCACACAATCTGAAACTCTAAGCCTGATGTCCCTGTGGCTGAGCACCTGATATAATACATATATATAGCAAGAGAGAGAAGATGCAAGAAACGGGTCAGACCCCGATGTGTAAAAATACTTGTTTAAGCAAGTATTAAAAATTTGCAGTAAAGAAAGTATTAATTACATGTTAGTTCGAACTCTCTCTTGGGATTCTCACCCCTCTTCTATTGTGCACGCCTAACACGCATCTAAATTTTCTCCTTAGCTATACCTCCCAATATAACTAATCTGAATCCATCCTAATAGTATTTACCCTCACTATTAGTATGCCCGTATCGCCCATACAATACGTTAACCAATTAGCCTATGACGAAAAGCTAATTAATACATTTTCCATTTCCATAATAAGTCAAGTATTCGATTAGAATTTTCTTAAGAAATTTTCATGCCCATAGTCATTACTATACACACTATATTGATTTACAATTCTCATATAGATATACATATACTCATGTCTACCCTATCTATCTATATATATATATATATATATATATATATATATATATATATATATAACATGATACCGCACCCCCGGGCTATATCCCATTAGTGCACTTAATCAAATATGTACCCCCGGGTTATCACCCTTTAGTACACTTAATTAAATAATCTTGTACCCCCGGGTTATCACCCATTAGTACACTTACAATACATATTTGTGCCCCCGGGTTGTCACCCATTAGTACACTTATAATCATAAGGTCCTCACACCCCCGAGTTATCACCCATTAGTTCTTTTAATAGTAATAATACGTAATAGGCATACACACACCCTATTAATCTAAATAAGTATTTTCCCTACCTACATATGCTTCGCTTACGCATTTTAATTCTAACATTTCATAATAGTTATTGGTTTATTCTCTCTCTCGAAATTTCTACGATACATTCTCTTCACACCTAATTCATTAAAGTATTTAGCTTCTCATACATCTTTCGAAACTCTGCCTTACTTAAGTTTATTATTAAAAATATATTTCTCATTTCTGAAGTAACAAACTCAAAACTGGACTTAAACGAAATTATCAAAATTTCACTCTCTCGCTCGAATGAGGTGGCAAGTCGTTTGAACGACTTCCACGTGCCGCTCAAATGACTTCGCGCGAGATGGAAATCTCGCTCGAACGACTTCGAGTGACTTCGTGCGAGAATTCGCTGTTCGTCCCTTACCCAGAATTTTCTACGTTTTCCACCATTTTTAACCTCAAATCTTCTCCTTCAACACTCCAAACTCCAAATAAACAGTTATACATCGAACCCCATCAATAACACATGATTTCAAACATCCTAGAATCATCAATTTAGTACGAATCATTCATAAAACGTGAAATCCCCAATTTAATTTTATCAAAACCCTAGTTCTTCCAATACATGTTCGAGAAGCCATTATTTCCAGATTTGTTCTAAATATCAATTCCTTAAAACGTGATTTCCAGTCTACATACATCAAGGGTTTTCATCTAATAAATCACAGAACTTATTTCTACATTCAAGTTCATCAATTTCACCATTTTTATAACCTATAACATACCCCTAACAACCCTACACTAACATGAATCAAATTAATACCGAAGTATAGCAAGTTATAAACACTTGCCTTGAATGAGTAGTCTGATTTTTGGATGTTGTTGGTATGGGTGTGTTACCCTCGTTCCGATCTACACGGTGGTGGTGGTGGTTGTGCAAGGTGATGTCGATTTAGCCCTCTTCTCTTGGCAAAAGCTTTCCCTCACACTTCCTACGGTCGTTCTTACTTTCTCCAACTTTTTAACCCTAATGCAAATGTTTTGGATGATAAATTAAGTCCTAATTTTCGTCCATTAATTAGGCCTAAAAATCCAATTTACCAAAATACCCTTTTTGGGTGCCGGTTAGGCCTAAAATTGTCCCGGGACCCAAACTAAACACCCGAGTATACTATTTCGACTATTTCGACCCTTCCGAACTCAACGATACACTTGAAATCATCATACAACGTACTAAAAATAATTGATATATTTATTCCACCAATTTAGTCCCGACACCACTCACACGCGCGTCTGACTTAATTCACTAAACTGTCGTATCACTATCTCTCGACAATTTATCAAAGTACATAGTTACATATTACATATCGCACAATAATGTTAAACTAATAAGTATTAACCCTTAGCACGCTAGTTAATATTTATTTTTATTGGATACGGATTAATTAATAATTTAATTCTTCACATTTAAATTTAATTAATCCCACCGTAACAAAAAAAAACCATAATTATTTAAATGATAAAAAATGTGGGGTATTACATACTTCCCCCCTAATAAAGGAATTTCTTCCCAAAATTCAGAAAATAATAAGGTATACCTGGTGGGAATAAATCCGGATATTTCTCACGCATATCCGCCTTACACTCCCAAGTAGACTCCTCCACATTTTGATGCTTCCACTGCACCCGAACAAGTGGAACTATCTTCAACCTTAGCCTCATCTCGCTATAATCTAGAATAACTACCGGTCTCTCCTTATATGAACTATCTGGATGTAGTTCAATCTCCTCAATTGCAATGTGACTTTGTGCTAACTCATCTCGAAGGTATCGCCTCAGTGACAAAATGTGGAACACATCATGGATAAGATGTAAGTGCTTCGGTAGTCCCAATCGGTATGCCACTGGTTCGACCCTCTATATAATAGGAAATGGTCTCACATATCTCGGAGCCAACTTCCCTTTCTTCCCAAATCTCATTACCCCCTTCATCGGAGATACTCTCAATAAAACCTGGTCTCCCACTGCGAACTCACGAAAGAACCTTTTTGCATCGGTGTAGATTTTCTGCCTATCCTGGGCTACCCGTATGCGATTTCGAATCTCGATCCCGCTCGACGTATCCTCAATTACTTCTGGCCCGAGTAGCTTGTTGTCTCCTACCTCTAGCCAACAAACTGGGGAACGACAAGGTCTGCCATACAATGCTTCGAACGGGGCCATGCCAATCGTGAACTGATAGGAGTTGTTATAAGAAAACTCTACCAGTGGAAGATATTTCTCCCAACCTCCCCCGAAATCAAGGATACACATGCGTAACATGTCCTCGAGCATCTAATTAGTGCGTTCAGTCTTCCCATCGGTCTGCGGGTGATACACTGTACTCAATCGCAACTCGGTACCCATAGCTTCCTAGAAGCTTTCCTAAAAATGAGATACAAATATCTTATCTCTATTTGAAACGATGTTAAGAGGTACACCATGCAGTCTCACTATCTCTGCAATAAATAACTGACCATACTGTCCTGCTGTGTAGTCTGCCCTGACGGGCAAGAAGTGGGCTACCTTCGTCAACCGATCTACAATAACCCATATAGAATTATGCCCCCTCTGCGAGGTGGGCAACCCGATGATAAAATCCATAGAAATTCCTTACCATTTCCAGGTAGGAATTTCCAATGGCTGAAGTAAACCTGGTGGTCCTTGATGGTCTACTTTCACTAGCTGACAAGTGGTACACTTGGATACGAACTCTGCGATATCCATTTTCATCCCACTCCATCAATACTGTCGCCTCATATCCTGGTATATTTTGTCCCCACCGGGACGTATCGCAAATCAGGACCTATGCGACTCCATCATTAATGCATATCTAAGGTCTTCCCCTTCTGGTACAATGATCCTCCCATTAAAGTGTAAACCACCCTCATAACTTACTGAATAAGACTCGGCCCCCTCATCTAAAAGCTGCCTAATCCGATCTTGATAGAATGAATCCATTCCCTGTGCTTGTACAATTTGTGTAATGATCTGAGGTGTAACTGTCATCGCAAATATGAATGAGCGAGCCACAGCATCCTGATGTCCCAATTCCTTCCATTTTTCTCTCCACACCTCGACCGTCTCATCAATCGGCCTGCGGCTCAATGCGTCAACAACCATATTAGCCTTTCTCGGGTGATAGTGTATTTCGAACTCATAATCTTTGACAAACTCAAGCCACCGGCGTTGATGCATATTCAACTCCTTTTACGTGAACAAGTATTGTAGTGGCTTGTGGTCTGTAAATAAGTGAAACTGTTCTCCCAATAGGTAATGCCTCCAAATTCGAAGCGCAAACACAACTGCTGCCAGCTCTAAGTCGCGGGTTAATCCTTTTCATGAGGCTTAAGCTTTCGGGAAGCAAAAGCTATGGCCTTCTCCTCTTGCTGGAGTACTCCCCCAAACCCCTGTAATGATGCGTCGGTATAAACCAGGTATTCCACTCCCACTCTGGGAAGTGCTAGAACGGGTGCTGAAGTTAACTTGTCCTTCAGCTCATCAAATTCCAACTGGCATGCATCGTCCCAAACAAATGGTACGCCCTTACGAGTTAAATTTGTCATAGGACCCATAATCTTCGAGAATCCGCGAATAAACCGTCTATAGTATCCGGCTAGTCCCAGAAATCTCCTCACCTCCGTCGGTGTCGTGGGCTGTCCCCACTCCCTCACCGCTGACACTTTACTAGGGTCTACAGATACTACTTTTTCTGATACAATGTGTCCCAAAAACTGTACCTCCCACTGCCAAAACTCACACTTCTCATATTTGGCATACAACTCATGCTCTCGTAAGGTTTGTAGAACCATACGCAAATGCTTGGCATGTTCTTCTTCAGTGCGGGAATAAATCAAGATGTCATCTATGAAGACAATGAAAAACTGATCTAGGAACTCTCTGAATACTCTGTTCATTAAGTCCATGAATACTGCTGGGGCATTGGTCAGCCCAAATGGCATCACCCTAAATTCGTACGATCCATACCTCGTCAGAAAAGCAGTCTTGGCCACGTCCTACTACCTGATGCGTAGCTGATGGTACCCAGATCTCAAATCTATCTTCGAGAAGTGGGCCGATCCTCTCAGTTGATCAAACAAGTCATTGATCCGAGGCAACAAATACTTATTCCGTATCGTGACTTTGTTAAGATCTTGATAATCAATACAAAGCCGTAGGGACCCATACCTTTTCTTTGCAAACAGAACTGGGGCACCCCATGGTGAGGTACTCCTACGGATGAAGCCTTATCCCAAAAACTATTCTATCTGATCCCGTAGCTTACTCATCTCTACTGGAGCCATACGGTAAGGTGCACGTTCTATCGGGCGAGTGCCTTGTTCTAAGTCTATCACAAACTTTATCTCCCTACTCGAAGGCAACCCCGGTGTATCCTGAAATACATCAGTAAACTCGCAGACGATCGGAATCGAATCGAGTGGAACCACGACTGTAGAGGTCTTATCCTCTATATAAAATAAGTGGGTGGACGACCCTCCCTCTGAGCGAGGCATCGCCACTAAGAACATCTCCTGGCCCGAAATGGCGAACACAATACTCCTATTGAAGCAATTAATCATGGCCCTATACTCGACTAACCAATCCATACCAATAATGGCATCGTACTCGAACATATCTAATACCAGCATATCATTCGGTAAGTTTAAATTACCAATTTCTATGCCTACTCCCTGGCATATAAAGAAAATTAATGACCCATTACCTAGTGGTGAGTCTACAAAAGTCACTGTACTCTCTACCGTGCTTAGAAACCCAATGAATTTTGCAAAGCTAGTGGCTATAAAAGATTGTGATGCCCCCGTGTCAAATAAGCTGTGACCCAAAGTTCCATGGATAGAAAACTTACCCTCCACTACGGGTGGTGCCTGCGGAACTGCGGCCTGGTAGACGTTATAGACACGTCCATACTACAACTATCCCTGCTGCATCGAAACTGCAAGTAAAGCTGGAACTGGAGCCGACACTGGTAGGGCAGCGACAAAAATGGATCTTTGGGGCTCTTGGTGAGCACCCTGCTGTCGAGGAAATCTGTCCCTATCCGGGCACTCCTGCTTCTTATGGCCAGTCTTACCACAAGTATAGAACTTCCCAATGAAGTTTCCTCCTCTCAGCCCCTGGTAGCCTCGGCCCTGCTGGTCGTTACCACCTCTACCTTAGTCCTGCTGGCCCTGTTGTCCTCCTTGCTGTTGACCCTACTGCTGATTTTGTGGCTGGCCCTGTTGCTGGCCCTGTGGCTGGCCCTGTCTCCAACCCCCGTAACCATGTCTGAACCCTCCAGAACGGAACCTCTTAGCAGACTCCCCCTGCTGGGAACCCTGCCTCTGACTCTGCTCAACTGGTGCTCCACTAGAACTACCTCCCCCTGCCTTTCCCAATTGGTTGGGATCTCCCCCTCGCATGAAAGCGATTGTCCTGACAATGCAACAAGGCTACATTCAGAACGTCGGTATATGAGTGTAGGGAAAGGTTACCCAATAAATGCTGTCGTATCTTCCAAGTCAAGCTATCCATGAACATCTGAATGCGCTTCTCCTTAGTAGACACCTCCTCCGGTACCATGTTTGTCAATCGTGTAAACTCTTCCTCATATTCTGCAATGGTCTTCCCTTTCTGGGTGAGGTCTAAAAGTCTCCATCTCATCTCAGTCTTGACGGCGGAAGGAAAATACTTGCGGTCAAATCGCACCCAGAATTTGTTGATAGTCATCCAATCTCGCTCCTCGATAGTAGTAGTGTACTCCCACCACTGTAAGGCTTCCCCTCTCAGCTTGAAGGTAGCCCAAACCTGCATTTGAACCTTTGTGCACTCATACATGCAAAGATGTCGATGTATGTCCTTCTTCCACTGACTCGCGGTAACCACATCTGAACTGCCCAAGAACTCTAGAGGACAAGCCCTCTGAAAGGACTCTCTAACTCTCTCCCATGCAGTGGGAAATGGATGCATTGGAACTAGTGCTACTGCCTGAACCTGAGGTGGGGCCTGCTGCACCATCGCTAAGGCTGCATTTACCGCTTGTGAAACGATCGCGACAACTTCCATTGCATTCATTGTCTCCTGAGCCTGTAGGGACGGCTGGGCCTGTCGGTCTCTTCGTGCAGGTTAAGGAGGCATCTGAGACGAGAAAGAATATTATTAGTCCACAGTTATTTCAAAATCTCAAATAGCTGAAGATGTAACCGCAAAATATAAGATCACAACAGTCCTAAAAATAGGGCTCTATATCAAAGGACGCAAAGCTGAAGACTTAGTAAGCCGTACAAATCCAAATGGACACTAGAACTTGATGCTATGATACCACCTGTGACACCCTGCCCAATTTAATATCGGGTGATCAGTTTGTATAAAATTTAAAACAGAATGTTAGGTTGGTTCATTCTTAGCATCACTGTCGAGTACATAATAACTTATTTAATCACCTAATATAATTTAGCTAAGTGTCAAAACATTTTCCTTATTAATTAAAAACCATTTAATTACCAACCAAGTAATTTAATATAAAACGTCCACGCATAATTAATTAATACAAATACTGAATCAGATTGGCATGCTGAAATAAATACGACTGGATAAAACATCCCAGTTCAAAACACTAAACCAAAACAATAGTACCCGTCAATACAAATGAAAGTAAACGAGAAATAGAGTAAACATAGTCTCTGAAACTGTCTAAGGAAGGGGCGGCACATGCCCTATAGAAAATGTCATAATGAATAGGAATGAAATAATCAAATCATCTAAACAAGGTCCTACAACTCCCATAACAGATACATCATACCACACAGTCTGAAACTCTAAGCCTGATGTCCCTGCGGCTGAGCACCTGATATAATACATATATATAGCAAGAGAGAGCAGATGCAAGAAACGGGTCAGAGCCCGATGTGTAAAAATATTTGTTTAAGCAAGTATTTAAAATTTGTAGTAAAACAAGTATTAATTACATGTTGGTTCGAACTCTCTCTTGAGATTCTCACCCCTCCTCTATTGTGCACGCCTAACACGCATCTAAATTTTCTCCTTAGCTATACCTCCCAATATAACTAGTCTGAATCCATGCCTAATAGTATTTACCCTCACTATTAGTATGCCTGTATCGCCCATACAATACGTTAACTAATTAGCCTATGACGAAAAGCTAATTAATACATTTTTCATTTCCATAATAATTCAAGTATTCGATTAGAATTTTCTTAACAAATTTTCATGCCCATAGTCATTACTATACACACTATATTGATTTACAATTCTCATATAGATATACATATAGTCATGTCTTCCCTATATATATATATAACATGATATTGCACCACCGGGCTATATCCCATTAGTTCACTTAATCAAATCTGTACCCCCGGGTTATCACCCTTTAGTACACTTAATTAAATAATCTTGTACCCCCGGGTTATCACCCATTAGTACACTTATAATACATATTTGTACCCCCGGGTTGTCACCAATTAGTACACTTATAATCATAAGGTCCTCACACCCCCGGGTTATCACCCATTAGTGCTTTTAATAGTAATAATACGTAATAGGCATACACACATCCTATTAATCTATATGGGTATTTTCCTTACCAACATATGCTTCTCTTACGCATTTTATTTCTAACATTTCATAATAGTTATTGGGTTATTCTCCCTCTCAAAATTTCTACGGTACATTCTCTTCATACCTAATTCATTACAGTATTTAGCTTCTCATACTTCTTCCGAAATTCTGCCTTACTTAAGTTTATTATTAAAAATATATTTCTCATTTGTGAAGTAATACAATCAAAACTGGCCTTAAAAGAATTTATCAAAATTTCACTCTGTCTCTCGAACTAGGTGGCAAGTCATTTGAACGACTTCCACTTGTCGCTCGAACGACTTCGCGCGAGATGGCAATCTCGCTCGAACGACTTCGCGCGAAAATTCGTTGTTCGTCCCCTACCCAGAATTTTCTACGTTTTCCACCTTTTTTAACCTCAAATCTTCCCCTTCAAAACCCCAAACTCGAAATAAATAGTTATACATCGAACCCCATCAATAACACATGATTTCTAACTTCCTAGAATCATCAATTTATTACGAATCATTCATAAAACGTGAAATCCCCAATTTAATTTTATCAAAACCCTAGTTCTACCAATACATGTTCAAGAAGACATTATTTCCAGATTTGTTCTACATATCAATTCCTTAAAATGTGATTTCAAAATGTGATTTCCAGTCTACATACATCAAGGGTTTTCATCTAATAAATCACAGTACTTATTTCTACATTCAAGTTCATCAATTTCACCATTTTTATAACCTATAACATACTCCTAACAACCCTACACTAACATGAATCAAATTAATACCGAAATACAGCAAGTTATAAACACTTTCCTTGAGTGAGTAGTCTGATTTCTGGATGTTGTTGGTATGGGTGTGTTCCCCTCGTTCCGATCTACACGATGGTGGTGGTGGTTGTGCAAGGTGATGTCGATTTAGCCCTCTTCTCTTGGCAAAAGCTTTCCCTCACACTTCCTATGGCCGTTCTTACTTTATCCAACTTTTTAACCCTAATGAAAATGTTTTGGCTGATAAATTAAGTCCTACTTTTCGTCCATTAATTAGGCCTAAAAATCCAATTTACCAAAATACCCTTTTTGGGTGCTGGTTAGGCCTAAAATTGCCCCGGGACCCAAACTAAAAACCGGAGTATACTATTTCGACTATTTCGACCCTTCCGGACTCAACGGTACACTCGAAGTCATCATACGAGGTACTAAACATAATTGATATATTTATTCCACCAATTTAGTCCCAACACGACTCACACATGCGTCTGACTTAATTCACTAAACTGTCGTATCACTATCTCTCGACAATTTATCAAAGTACATAGTTACATATTACATATCACACAGTAATATTAAACTAATAAGTATTAACCCTTAGCCCGCTAGTTAATATTTATTTTTATTGGATCCGGATTAATTAATAATTTCATTCTTCACATTTAAATTTAATTAATCCCACCGTAATAAAAAAATCCCATAATTATTTAAATCATAAAAAATGTGGGGTATTACATGTTATTCTTAAATTGTAAATGGATTTTGTTGAATTAAAATTTTGAAAGTTTTTAACACCAGCTTAATTGGCTATTGGGTGAGTTGTAATTGTTTTCGACAGTGATGCTAAGAATGAGCCAACTGTATATTCTGTTTTAAGGCCACCCGGTATTTAATTATGCGGGGTGTTACACAGGAGCGAATGTCTCATCAAACTCTACACCCTCAATTTGTGTGTAGCCTTGAGAGACCAACGTAGCCTTATTGCCAACTATGGTACCATTTTCATTCATCCTATTCTTGTAAATCCATTTCGTACCTATCAAATTAGTATTGCTAGGTCAGGAGACAAAATCCCTGACATCATTATTGAGAAATGGAATCAACTAACCTTGCATGGAGAAAATCAAATGCTCGTCCTTGAGTGCTTGTTTCAGATTATTGGGCTCAAGTAAGGCAATGTAGCACATGTGTCTAATCACATTCTCGAGTTGATCACGAGTCTTGACACCTATTGTGGAATCCCCAAGTAGAGCGAAAGGGCCATGAATCTTTCTAGCCCAATCCGGTTGATCCTCTAAATTAGGAGTGGAGTCCACCGAGGTAGTATGAGGAAGTATGGAAAAGTCACCAAGGAGTGTATCATCCTCACACTTGGGGATATTAGCAATAAACTTCGACAGCCCGTCATCTCCGATCATGACGTTTATTGACTCCTTAACTTTGGATCTTGCAAGGGAAAAACCTTATAAGCCCTACTTATCGATAAATAACCTCAAAATTTCCCCTCGTAGCGCCGAGAGTCAAACTTTCCTAAGTTCTCTCTATCTCTAAAGATGTATCAAGTACTCCAAAAGACACAAAAGTATGATAAGTTAGGCTTCTTCCCTTTCCACAGCTCATATCGCGTGTGTAGCATGTGTGGACGGAGATATACCCTATTTATCGTATGGCATCCGGTATTCACAACCTCTTCCCATAAACGTATATTCAAGTTTTCCCTAAATAGCGTCTCATATCATCAATCGAGTCTATCTTCGAAAAAATACAAAAAAAACATCATATGAACGTTGGTATGGTAAAAATCCCAATCTGAAATATTTTTGAACTTTTGGGAGTACTTGTTGTGTTTCCAAAGAAAGCGAACACCTATCAAAGTTTGAAACCCGTGCTGATAGAGACATATTTTTAGGTTACACCCCCAAAATTAGGGCATATCAAATTTATAATTTGTGTACCAAAGTAATCATGGAATCAATAAATGTGATAGTGAGTGACACTAATGCCGACATTAGGGCATATCGCATTTATAAGTGGGCTTCTAAAGATCATCCCATTGATAATGTTGTTGGTAACCCTAATAAGCTAGTGTGTACGAGAACCCAATTACCTAATGTAGCTAATGGGAGGGAAACCGAGCGTCCGTGTAGAGACGCCAATAGTTGTTATCGTCTTTTCACCCCAATGCAAAAAATCTAAATTATGACTACATTCAACAATGGAGTATAGCGGAAGTCTGGGTATTGAGAATCCACGGGGAGCGTTTGACACATTTTAATCAATTTATTACTTCAAGAATAAAAGTGAAAAGGTGATGGGTATAAAATGGAAAAAGTGGAAAAATAAGAAGTTAGAACTAAACAAGAATTAATAAAACAAGAGTCAGGGTCATATCCCTCCTAAGGGCTAAACAATGAATAATTTGAATTTCGGTTCGAAAGCATTAAAACAAGAATATTCAATTGATTATAAACATTACCCATGAAGGAAATTAATCCAAAAATGTTAAATAAAATATTTAATCAAAAATGGTCACACGTGGATTACATTTGGAATATCGCTTTAAACACTAACGCTGCATGACAAAAAAAAAGCTAAACACATAATATTCCAACTTTAATACATGAGGTTTCAATTAAATGCAATTTTACACAAAAGCTAACTTTCAGAGCTCAATACCCATTAATGGCAAGAACATGCCCCCAACCCTTAAACTAGATACTAGATATGATTAAAGTAATTAAAACATCTAAAACTAAAATCAAACAATAAATAAATAACTACATCAAATTATATAGGCAAGACAAGTAAAGACATAATGTAAATAAAGCATAAACAAAGGAAGAAGACAATTAATAGTAAAGAATACATACATAAATGGGTATTACCCCAAAATGGTGGAGGACAGGGTGGCTCCACAAATAAAATGCCTAAAACTAAACGAAATAATAGATATCTCTACAAAATGAAGAGAAAATTTATTTATATAAAAACCCTAAGGGAAAAGTAGTGATAAGAAAACTAAGGGAAAATACAGGCTGGCAAACCAAATATATTCGCCATAATGGCCGAATCAATTCGGCAAGGGAAAATCTTGAAGGCAGTGGCAAAATGACTCGATTGGCTAAAGGACCAAATCAATTCGGAAATGAAGCGAATCGATTTGGAAATGGACCGAATCAATTCGAACATGCTTCTTTAGTGAGGTTGGGTCCTATGATTTTGGTGTAGTTCCACTTTCGCTAAAAATGTTGCAACTTCTTGGTTAGGATTCGAATTCGTACACTGTCAATAGCCACACAAAGATGACTCGGAGGGCTTCAACTTCTATAAATACAATAGGCCAGAAACTCAAATTATGAAATTACTAAAATTCCCTTGGACGTGCAATTGTCTACGAAACTTTCTCGAAATGCTACCAAACTTCACACTAGGCACCGTAATACCTACAAAAGCTTAATTATACCTCATAAATCACGTTAACATATAAAATGGTGGTTGTCTAGTTAACTAGCATAAATATAGTAATTAAAGTACCTAAGGGGGACTAAAATGCATAAGTCTAAAGGGTGAATGAATGCAATATTCATGCCGAATCACACACCCTAACTTATACATTGTTTGTCCCAAGCAATGAAATACAAGTCAAGAAGAACTACGAGTAAACCCCAAGACATGAGATATATAAAAAAGAGATAAAAGTCACTTTCCCAGGTGAACAATTGCATTTAACATATGCAATAAGCTGTTGTTTTGTAAGGGTTTCAGCGATGAAACCCACAAACATCAATGTTTCCTCAAAATGTATGCCCAATCAACACGAAACATGCCCAACAATAACAAAAAAGATTTCCAACATGTTATTATCATAGTGAACGAATTCACAAAAAAATTATGTTGTTATTAACGTTATAGAAAAAACTTCAAAGAATTGAAACCTTAAAAGTGGGAGGGGAGCGAGCACATGAAAAGTATGATTTGGCAAAAACTTATATAAATCAGAGAATAAACATTAAAGAATGCATAAGTAGTAAATCCTCACCGGATATTACACTCAACAAATGAAATCACTCAGAACAAAGAGTAATACACGGGACATGCGGGCATAAAGAGTAAATAGAAATGGAAATAAGTCCGTACACATGTCACTATTAAAGAACGCTATAAATAAAATGAAAAATGTGTAATCTCAATGAAAGATACCGTTCATTAAGAGAGATGAAATGCATTTTCACCTATTATCGCAAATATTTAAACTTTTGAATTGAATTCACCTTAAGATCACATAGTACTTGTATAAGGTTGTAAAATAGGTTTGTGGTTAAGGTTATCAAACGAAAGGTATATGTACGTTCGAAGATGAGAACCCAGAATAATGGAAAATGTGGGAACATTCAAAATTGGAATAACATATCCATAAAAATCATTGAATATAAGACTGTATACACCATATACAACTTTCTCTTTCTTTTCTTTTCTAAATTTTCCCTTGTTTTTCTTTTTTTTCCCTTTTCTTTTTCACTTTTTGTTTTCTTTTTCACAACAACTTTTTCTTCACTTTTTTCACTCTCACATGCTTAATTGCAACCACGTAACAAAAACATCATTCAATCCCAAGTATCATTCCAAACATAGGTATGGAAGGTGATAAATATGGTTTATAACTCTAATGTGGATTTGGTTATGGGATTTTGGGTTATGAAATGAAAGGTTATACTAAGGTTAAAAGGGGTTGACTAGGGAAATATATATAGTGAGGTCAAGGACAATATTGGTGATATAACAAAGATGGCCTATGATCATTTCCTAAGGTTTACACGATTCTCGAGTCAAAATAACTTTGAAAATCATGCTCAATTAACACATTTAATAAATTAAATCAACTCACGAACGACTAATGAATTAATAGCGAGATTACCGAAAAATTTAATATTTTCAATGAGCAAAGATTAGTTTATAACACTCACAAATAAATTAAAGCACAAAGCTCACTCGGTTTAAGTATATACAATGCAACAAAAGATGACTGAGTTATAAAAATCTTAAACCAAATCAATAAAACAAAAAAAGCGCATGTGCTCATGGGTTAAAGTTTAATTCATGAAGTTATTCATAAAATCATTCATTTGAGGACTAAAGTCTAATAACATCTAAAATTGAGAATATGCATCATTTAATTGTCTATTAGATCAGACATTTATTAAAACTTATCATATCAAACAAACGTAAAAAGCCCAACAAAACAGGAAAAACAAATATTTTTGAAAATTTTTAATTTTTTACAAAAATGCATGGTTAGTGAATAATATGTGATCAAATCAATGAAAATACCAATGAACGGATAGAATGTCCCACACCTTATAACTTAAATATTGCATTGTCCTCAATGCAAATCAAGAACACAACATAAAGAGAGGAAAATAAATTTATTACCCAAAATGGAGCAATCGTGTATAAGTACGAAACCATTGAATCTACAAACATGTTATAACCAAGCATAACAAAAAATAATAACAAAAACTTTAACTAATTACACTAGACTAAAATTAAAAAGAGAGAAAAAGAAAGAATGGTAAAAACCTAACTATTTACAACTTACGATTTTAACTTCTATGCAACTATACACTAGAAGTCTAAATTTTTTAGGGTCCACCTAAAATATGATTTTACTTTGAGGGATTAATGGTTCACCCTCACCCTAGTGCATGCCTCCCAAAAAATAAGAGTTATATTTGAACAACGGAATGCATGTGTAAGGCGTAAGGATTCAAGAATCGCCAATTAAAAATTTCAGTGGGGTGATGGGGGATTTGTATACTAAGGGTGACAAGACCACATTGATCTCTGGAAAATTGAAATCACATTCCCAAGATTTTTTAATTGGAAGGGGATGTGACACGAGTGGAAGCGAATATCACATGAGATGAAGCATCTCAAAATAACATTCTCGTTCAAGAATCGGGTCAAAGTCCTCAAGACTTTCAACCGATTCTTGTGATAAATTTAATGGTTTGAGAATAGTAGGGAACGAAGGAAAGTAAGGACCATCAACCTCAATGCAATTGGAAGAATAAATAAGAGCTTGAAATTCGAAAGTGCTTGTATCACTCTATATGATTTCTTCATAAAAAATGGGTGGAGGTGAAATGCAAGTTTCAACCTCAACTGACCTTTGTAAAAAAGAAATGATCTCATCGAGTTGGGCATTTATTTCTAATGTCCAAGCTTCAGAACTCTCGAATTGGTCATTCAATTCCTTGAAAGATAACTTATGATCAAACCAACAAGAAGTCATGAAATCTTCTTACGAGGTTTTCTCATAGCTAGACGATCACCCGCTTCCCAAATTATATTCCCAATGAGATGAGGGACTACTTACAAATTCTTGAATTTCACCCTCAAGTCGTTCATTTTCAAGAATTTTTAGTCATTCTCGCATAGTGTTAGGAGTGTAACTTGGAAAACTATTCTCATAATAATTAAGGTTATCAAAAGATTTATAGCGAGACATTTCAAATTAGGAAATTCAAAAATACGACGAGCACCAAAATTCTAATTTCTCGAAAAAATTTAGCATAAGTCAAAAAGTGAGGGAAAAAAGAATACAAATATATATATATATATATAAGAATATTATGGAATACTAAAAGAATTACAATCTATAACAAACATTCCCCGACAACGGTGCCAATTTGATGGGAGGGCAATCGAGCATTTTTGTAGATACGCTAATCGTTGTTATCGGCTTCCGAATGCGATGCGAAAAACCTAAACTATCACTACTCTCAACAATGGAGTATAGTGGCCAGTCCGGGTATCGAGAATACACGGGGAGGGTTTGATAGATTTTAATCGATTTATTACTTTAAGAATAAAAGTATTAAAGGTTATGGGTTTAAAATTGGAAAAGGGGGAACATAATATGTTAGTACTAAACAATAATTAATAAAACGAGAGTCAGGGTCACATCCCCTCTAAGGGATAAACAAAGCATAATTTGAATTTCAGTTCGAAAGCATTGAATCAAGCATATTCAATTAATTATAAACATTACCCATAAAGGAAATTAATCCAAAAAAGTGAAATAAAGCATTTAATCAAAAATGGTCATGCGTGGATTAAATTTGGAATATTTCTTTAAACACTAACGTTGTGTGACAAAGAAATTTAAACGCATAATATTCCAACTGTAATACATGAGGTTTCAATTTAACGAAATTTTATACAAAACCTAACTTTCAGAGCACAAGACCCATTAATGGCGAAAAGATGACCCCATCGCTTAAACTAGCTACTAGACATGATTAAAGTAATTAAAACAACTAAAAACTAAAATCAAACTACAAATAAATAACTATAACAAATTATCTAGGCAAGAAAAGTAAAGACATAATGTAAATAAAGCATAAACAAAGGAATGAGATAATGAATAGTAAAGAATACATACGTAAATGGGTATTACCCCGAAGTGGTGGAGGAGAGGGTGGCCCCCCAAATACAAACCCTAAAACTTAACAAAATGAAAGACAAATCTACAAAATGGAGAGAAAAAACTACAGGGCCCCCACTGGTCTTTAGGATTTTATATGAAGCACTGCAGGAGGACGAACACCAAAGTGTCTCCTCTTGAAGTCCTCCGAATACTGACTCCGCATTTAGGTCCCGCAACCATCATGATCAGAATACAAAAGATTGAAGTGTGCCTAATTATTAAGGCTACGATAATATAAGAAGAAATTGGAAAATAAGTGAAATTTTACAAGTTCACTTCATGGTAGAGGTCGTAGCCAGTTAGTTCAACTTTCTAAATAGCTGTAGCCAAGGGGAGTCAAGACCCCATGTATGGCAAGGTGAAGTTTAAAGCGCAAGTCATATCCAGTTAGTCTAAAAATCCTAACAATCCACAGCCAAAGGGGATAAATAGGTAAGCAACTAAAAGTTTTGGGTTCTAAAGATCAAAAACCTAAAACCTATGATTTTGGCCAAGAACACTAAGAACAACCCATTGATGTTTTTAACCAAAAAAATTCAAAAATTTCCAAAATACCCTAACAAAAAAATTAATATGGGCTAAGCTAGAAATATAAACCGATAAAAATTCGCACTTCTCAAATCTATCCATTCTTTAATCACCAATGACCTAGAAATCACCAAAAAATCCAAATTTCCCATAATTCGAAAAAATCCCAAAAATACCCAAACTAAATAGTCATATTAAAACTCTAACAAGTTATGCAAGTCACAATAACAAATGGATTTTTACTTGCGAAATTTAAATTAGGAAAATTCATATCAAACTAGTAAAGACATGCATTTTTACATAATTAAAGACAAAACATGGATTTAGGAATGTTGAGGATTATAGCAGACATGGGTTTATGAAGTACAAAATCAAGATGGAATAAACAAGGGTTGAAGAACTTAGGGTTGGAAAATGAGAACTAACCTGGAAATCGAAGATGTTCATTAAAAAAAGAAGAAAAGCCACCTTAAACCGCCACAAGAATCACCATAGCCTAGCTTGAACGTTTGTCAAAAATTGCATACGTACTAAAGATCTCAAAGGTGTTTGTAAATTAATAATGGAACCATTTATAAAAGTGGGTGTTAGAAGTTAAAGCATCATAAATCATGGGGCACAAAACTCCTCCATATCCCAAATAAAGGACAAATGAAATCACATGCAACGACACCGTGGCATATGGGCATATGACATAGTCACATCACCATCTTGCAACCTCTTGGAACTAAGGCTTAGGGGATTATTGATATTCCCAATATTAGTACCTAGGTCGCGCACATTATCGCTGCCTGAGGTCAGATAGCCCACGACTTATAATTATAGCATATATTAAGGCCACAGCTGAATCCTTAGCAGGTCGTTGCCACATAACTCTTCAACGGTGCATCCCCTGGTGCAAACATAGGCACGTTAGCATTTACTTGTGAGTTGTCCAACTTCTAAAAGGATCTTCATTTGCATAACTTATCCACATTTCATGTGCCCTATGCACGTGACCCCTTCTTTTGAATTCTATAAATAGAAGTGCTCACTCCTTATTTACAAAGGACAGGTTTTGTCAGAAAATCCCTGCTGAAATCTCTACTCTCTCTCTCTCTAAAATCTCCCAAATCACCATTGGTCACCTGAGCCACTACAACCCACATCCCTATAGAGACTTGCTTTACAGGCTACATCCCGCATTGCGTAGGGCTAAATTTCTCATGTATCCATCTCTCTCTCTCTCTTGTATGCCTCTAATGGAAAACCAATGTTTTATTAACAATTATATATAATGAAAGTAAGGAACCAAAAGTTGATGTAGGTTCATTTTATAGCCGAACCACTCTACATCTTGTGTTACTTCTCTTTATTTACTTATTTATAACTTTGTACTTGATGTGATGGTTAAGAATGACATCGATATGGTTTCTCACATCATCAAGGGGGAGTCTTGGCACTATGACAAATTAAAAATGATTGTTGTGCAATTATATACTAGTTATAATAATTCCTTACTCCTCCAAAGATCATCTAACTTTCTCCATTTAATGCCTCACGTGTCTTTCGAGAAAAGTTGATAAAGAATATTTCATCGCAAAGGTGGATTATACTAACGAGATTTTATTTGAGACCTTCCACATAAAACATATTATCCAATTTAGGATAACCGAATATTTCAGTAGTTCCTTTTACAAGATACTAGATTGGCTTATATCTTCAAAAGTGACCTTACCATCTTTATATTTCTCAAGATATACACAAAAGTACTTATTACATTCCATGTGCCTGGAGCAGCCGCTATCAAAGTAAAATTACGAGGTACTTTAAGAATTCACGGCCGTGTGAATAACACTTTTTTTGTTAGGAAAAACATCTTGGGATTGATATTTTAATTACATAATAATTCATCCATATGGATCTTTGATTAATCATGTATTGAAAAGAAAACAAGAACTAGGTTTGAAGAAAAACCTAGGGTTTAGAATACAGTATCATTGTGAATCCGATTGTGATTGAATAGAGAAAAGTATATGTTAATGATGAGGCTACCTTGTTTTGGATCTCCAAAATATTTCTTAACCTTCTGTAAAGATTGCATCCTCTAGTGGATGATCCTCCCTAGAACTAGGTAAGTCTGTGGGAAACTTTTGAGAAGAAAAAGCTTCCTTATGAGTGAGATATGGTCCTCTCCCTCTAGGACTCTTCACAAAAATGTGAATAATATTTTCTCTCACTCTTCTGAAATCCTAATAAACCATTATATTAGTAAAAACCCTTTTCCACACCTTTATATATAAGTACAAAAGGTGGGCTTGGGACAAACTGGGTTTCTAGAGAGTCTGGGTCAAATTACTTTTGTATATGGACTAAACAAGGGACCCGAGATAAATAATTAAATTTCCTCCAATAAATCATCAAAAATCCCAATTACATCACTGTAACAACCCCCGTAATTTTGGGCTATTTTAATTAATTTTTGGAAAATGGAGGAAAATAAAGTTTTTGATAAAATTATTTTTATTGCTCAAATATGTTGAATATTATTTTTAAATGCGAGAATTTCAAACGGTTTCAAAAACGAAGTTAAAACGGATTTTAAAATGATTTTTAAATGTTTTTAACTCTTGGAGTTGTTTTGAATTCAAACTCTTCATTTTTTTGCCTTATTTAAAGGAGTCTTTTGGATTCCAACTCTTCATTTCTTTGCATTATAAAAGGAAGTCGTGGGCAAGACTTTTAACATACTTTTGGCACAAATTTTGGCAGCAAATATATTTCATATTCCTCTTCTTTTTATATACACATTGGCCCTTGAGATTTGTGACTTCAAACCTTAGATTAGAGGTGTTTTTGGGGCTATTTTGTTGGAGGTTCTTGGAGTAGCTTTTGTAGATCTTTTGTGTTGATATTGAGGATGTGATCATTGGTTTCTCATCATGGTTTGAGGTATGGGGTTTTACACAATATGCTCCTTAAATCTCGCGAGTGTCATTCTCTTTGAATTCCTGTTTAATTGAACTCCTATTTGAATTGATAAATTCATTGAAATCTGGAAAATAATTGTTGAAATTATTTTGATTCATATGGTATCATTATATTATTGATGAGCACGTTGTCATGAGATTTTAATATGGCACGGATGTTGGGCACCCGCCAAAATTCCTGTTTCCCGGGCTATGGCTGGATAAAGAATATACGGATGTGGTGAGGCCTCGTCACCCGGTTAAAGTGTTGTTGAGAAATTTATTGATAAATTCTTTGATATTTGCATTTGATTTGAATATCCGTACTCGTGTTGTTACGCTTTGTTCATCGTTAATATATTTGTTGAGCATTTTTTCGGTCATATTGTGTACTTCCCCATATTTTGTTTTAGTGACAGGTTAGCGCGGATGTTGGGGCGCTATGGAGATTGATTTTAGCGAGGATTGTTTTGGGAAGACTTTTATTTATTTTGATTATAGAGCTTTGGAGATTTGTATTTTATTTTCGAGTTAGTTGTTGTATTTAATTCGAGAGATTTGATATTTAATTTAAAAAGATTGAGATTAGTGGATTTATATTATTGTGGGTTTATTTAGATGATCTATACCTTGTTACTTGTGGATTAATTTATTTTTATCGAAGTGGCTCTCCGTTCGCTCTCTCCGGGCGGGCGGGGTGTTACAAATGGTATCAGAGCTTAGGTATACGACAACCCTCGGGGCTTGGGTTTTTGGTTCATTGCGTGGTTAGCAATTTTTGGAGATAGAAAATTTTAGGTGATATTCGCGATAGGTTTCAAGATTAGATGTGAGGAATTATTTTTGGTGACGATATTATTTTTGGAGATTGTTGGCCTGATTTTGAGAGTTAGGCATTCGGCGAATTTCGAGGGTGAAATTCCATTGTTAGTGGGGAAGTGTAATAACCCGCGTAATTTTGGGCTATTTTAATTAATTTTTGGAAAATGGAGGAAAATAAAGTTTTTGATAAAATTATTTTTATTGCTCAAATATGTTGAATATTATTTTTAAAGGAGAGAATTTCAAACGGTTTCGAAAACGGAGTTAAAACGGATTTTAAAATGATTTTTAAATGTTTTTAACTCTTGGAGTTGTTTTGAATTCAAACTCTTCATTTCTTTGCCTTATTTAAAGGAGTCTTTTGGATTCCAACTCTTCATTTCTTTGCATTATAAAAGGAAGACGTGGGCAAGACTTTTAACATACTTTTGGCACAAATTTTGGCAGCAAATATATTTCATATTCCTCTTCTTTTTATATACACATTGGCCCTTGAGATTTGTGAGTTCCAACCTTAGATTAGAGGTGTTCTTGGGGCTATTTTGTTGGAGGTTATTAGAGTAGCTTTTGTAGATCTTTTGTGTTGATCTTGAGGATGTGATCACTGGTTTCTCATCATGGTTTGAGGTATGGGGTTTTACACAATATGCTCCTTAAATCTCGCGAGTGTCATTCTCTTTGAATTCTTGTTTAATTGAACTCATATTTGAATTGATAAATTCATTGAAATCTGGAAAATAATTGTTGAAATTATTTTGATTCATGTGGTATCATTATATTGTTGATGAGCACGTTGTCATGAGATTTTAATATGGCACGGATGTTGGGCACCCGCCAAAATTCCTGTTTCTTGGGCTATGGCTTGATAAAGCATATACAGATGTGGTGAGGCCTGGTGACCCGGTTAAAGTGTTGTTTAGAAATTTATTGATAAATTCTTTGAGATTTGCATTTGATTTGAATATCCGTACTGGTGTTGTTACGCTTTGTTCATCGTTAATATATTTGTTGAGCATCTTTCCCGTCGTATTGTGTACTTCCCCATATTTTCTTTTAGTGGCAGGTTAGCGCGGATGTTGGGGCGCTATGGAGATTCATTTTAGCGAGGATTGTTTTGGGAAGACTTTTATATATTTTGATGTATAGATCTTTGGAGATTTTCATTTTATTTTCGAGTTAGTTGTTGTATGTAATTCGAGAGATTTGATATTTAATTTGAAAAGATTGAGATTAGTGGATTTATATTATTGTGGTTTTTTTTAGATGCTCTATACCTTGTTACTTGTGGATTAATTTATTTTATCGAAGTGGCTCTCCATTCGCTCTCCCCGGGCGGGCGGGGTGTTACAATCACCTTAATTATTTCCATTCTTTATTTAATTGTCAATTTACTCAACTAAAAAATTAGGACTGCGCTCTAATTTAACTATCTTAGAAATCACTCGGATATAATGAGGTCTTATTTGCAAAGATGATTATGGTACAAAATATGATTCCACACGTTAAGTGTTCGATACCCGCTTGGTCAAAAAAATATACTATTAATTGATTTTAACCAACATCTAATAGATTCCTTTATTTTAATACTTAAATTATTTTCTACTTCATCAGGATTATCAAACAATCCATAGGATGGATTTTACTTTGTGGAAACAAAATATATAACTCTATTAATAGAGTATCACAATCCACGATATCCCCTTAACATGGATTTCTTTGAATTATGATTTGAGACCTACTTACACAACTTTAACCCAATATGCGGAGATCATTTGACCAGTTATAATTCAGATCGGACCATAATAATCAAAGTGAGATTTGTGAAAGCATTCCAATCCTCATAATTATTGGGATTAAGAAATTATGCACCTTTTGTAAATGGATTGAGATTACGTGAGTCTATTCAACACCTCCCTTAGACTCAAATCTCACGCCTGTCCCTATTCAATATATTCCTAGGATGTACTAATCATAATACTCTATCAAACTATCGAAAATGTTCTCGAACCATCAAATGGGTTCCCATGGTTTGAGATCAGCTACTAGGATTGCACCGTAACCATTTCGATAGGGTGTCAACACCCTATCTAGATTGTGAACATTTTAATAGTGTCAGAATTAGAATTCTAATCCCCCTGCCATCAACCCAAAATTTCATCACTAGAATTCCTACTAAGTTCTATTGACTGACATATCTATAATATATTTAAACAAAATAAAAATTATTCTCGTTACCATGATTCTTATTTCAAAATGAATTGACAAACTTTTATATAAAAGTAACCGTCATAAATGGTTTCATGAATAAAACCCCAATAATCTCCCACTTAGTCTTAAAGCCATATATTTAACACCAACCCATTTACACGACAGTTTTTTGCTTAACGATAGAATGATTAAATGGGTGTTATCCAACACAACCTCGTGATAAACTTATCACCAATCCATTCAATATCTCAAAATTGGTGAAACCTACACTAATGTGCTTAACCCATTTATGGTTTACGGGTTCCCTCGAACTTACAATTGCACCGCTATGTTCACTAAAAAGTGTAATAGTTAATTACACTTGAAGGAACCTTCCCAAAGTTACTTAGGAAGTATATTTTACATATTGCCTCTTTAGTTGCCTCTGAATTCGCAACAAGTTAGGACTCCTTAGTGGATCCAGCATTCTAATATTGCTTCACAATCCTCCATTTTATAGCTCAATATCCTATTGGTAAACACATGTTCTGTGGTGGAATAACTAGGAATCCTTATTTGACTGAAAACCTAGTCTTTTGTACCTGAAAGGTATAAGACTATTAGACTGATATATGTTGACTATGTCGAAGGCGTATTAGACTTTAGACTAGTACACAAAATATGATATATGAGGTTTCCCATTTCCGAAGCTTTAGGTATATCCCTCATTTCTTACATCTAATAAAGTGTCTTTAGACATTAATTCTAGAACATAATGATCCCAAACTTTAAAATAAACTATTTCCATAGAATTTTGATCTTAATATTGTGTATACAAGATCGATTTAATCGACTTGGGATAAGCTCAACATCATTTATTATTGATCTAGCGCAAGGTTGATCATAAAAATATGACAGGATTGTCCTAAGTACGCATGTTAAATATTCGGACAACCAAACTCCTATGTGAAACAATACCCTCATGTCATTACCAATTAGATAAGTATTTTCCATAAATTATACTAAGACATACCATCACATTTTCGCTATGATTCTTATACAAACAAGCACTAGTAGGACTTTAATCAAAATCAAAACTTGATTACCTCATCAAATCTAATGACCCACGACATTGATATTATCTTAAATCCATAAATGGATGTCATAAGCTTGCATCACTTCTATTTTCCCAAATTCGGATTATGTTCTTGTCAAGACGATTGTTCAAGAATGCAGTCTTAATGTTAAAAGAATTATGATAGATTATCTCATGGCTATCATGAGAAGGTTTTATCATATTCAATCCCCTTCTTTTTTAGTGAACCCTTTCGTAAGACTTTCCCTGAATGTTTTCACCTTCCCATTCATATTTTTTTTAACTTCTTATAGGTCCACTTGTTCCTGATGGATTTTACTCCATCAACAAGTCTATCATCCCCAAATCTTGATTCGAATATAATGAATACCATTTGGTATCCATAGTCCTAAGTCAAAGAAATAGTACCTGCCTTGGAATGCCTTACTGTAGTTCCTAGGTGTCGGTTCATGTTTTCCTAGGATCATATCGAAATGACTACCCAAAACACTAACCATTCAGGATGACTCCTGATGCTCCCACTAGGACGTGGCACCACTTGTCATCCAGCGAAAGTGACACATGTATACTAATCATAGATAATTCTCCTACTATGATAAGGTAGTATACTATCGATATTAGGTCATATTTCATCTGGTGTGAGTGGTCTAACCATATTGGCAATATGATGTTCCATTACACCTTGTAACTTCAACTTATAGTAAGGCTTTTATTACATAACCATCTTACAAGAACTTGTTGACCTTATTGTACTTAGGATTATGATATAAAGTACCTTTTTAACCTTTGGGATAACCAACTATAAGTCAAACCTCTTTTCTTAATTTCAACTTCCATGGATCTTTCCATTTCATATGTCACAGGCATCCAAAATCTAAACACGCCCTAGAATGAGCATGCGAACACTCAAATGTTCAATGGAAGTTGAAGAGACCAGTTAAAAAGAAATTAAATTAGAATGTATATGCATGTCTCTTACATGAAAATCCTAATAAGAATTTTGCAATCCTGAATAACCTATCATGGACTTTATCATATCCAAAAGAGTCTAAAGTAGGATTTCTTTCTCTTTAATGATTATCCATCAATGTTATTCATTTTAGTATTTTGCACTAGTGAGACAAAACTTATAATGTATAAATATATCCCAATGTAATAGAACGCATAAAAGATTCCCCATTTTCATAAAATAATTTTCATAAAATAAATCGAATAGACATCCAAACCTAACCTAGAAAATTGAAATAAATCTATAAAACTAGGTACATTAAATAATTTCCCAACATTAATTTTATGTCCTCACCATAATCTAAAAGATATCCTTACTGGTTATATCGTTGCCTTACTCTTAATGCCCATAACTAGGAACATTTCTCGTTAAAGTAATTGTCCAGATAACTAGAACCTTTGCAGCGTATTGCAATCTGGATGTCTTGTTTTTGAGTCTAGATACTTAAATTTCATAGATTCGACCATAAATTATGCATTCACTTTTGAGAGGAGAAGCATTACCATATCAAATTACATTTTCAATCCTTGAATATTATTCCAATTAAACCTTTAAGGCTAAAATAATGAGTAAAATATTGAATTCATTTTTGAAATCTTAGAAACATTAAATGTTGATACCAAAATTAATATGCTGATGTGGACGAATAATACGAAGACACGTGTCAATCTACGTGGCACGATAGCAGCGAGGAAGTTCATTTTCCAGACCAACCATGCTTCTTTCCGAACAACAAGGATACACCGAGGAACTCTAGCACACCGAGGAACTCCAACGCGTCGAGGTACTCTAGCGCACCGAGGTACTCTAGTTCTCCGAGGAACTCCTGATCAGCGAGCAGCCATGGCGGTCCGAGCTGCTCCTCGGTCGTACTATTAATTGCCAGATAATCAACAGTTCAGATATTCATTGAATGCTTATATTCTTGACGCACACGCTGCATTAAATGTATTACCATTTCACATGTATATCATTTAATGTATCGAACCTTTCATGTACAGCCTCAAGGCTATAAATACCTTGTATCAAACCCATTCAAGGGGACCGGAATTTCTTGAGAGAACTTGTAATCAAGAATTCTGCAAACACTCAGCAATAACATAACAGTGGACGTAGGCTTTATTCCTAGCCGAACCACTTTAAAAATCTTTGTCTTATTTATTTATCTGTGATTGAATAATTAGAGCAATCTAGTTTTTTACATCAACAGATTGGCGCCGTCTGTGGGAAACGACTGTTACTATCGTTTTTCGCAAAAATCATTTGTTATCAATGGCAGATAATCCAGAATCCAGTAATCGAAATGCTGGAAATGATGGAAATCCTCCAAATCCATCTGAAACTCCAGATCTGGCTGGAATTATGACAAATCTGGCTCAAGGACAAACAACCATGCAAGAATCTATGAGGCAACTCATTCAAACTCTTCAAGGCGGTGCACCTACCTATTCAGGACAACGGAGTGATCATGGGCAATCACGATCCAGACGTACTACGTCATATCGCAATGGGGAGTCTAATGATTATTCTTATCAACCTGGGCGAACTTCATCGATACGGGCTACGGATACAAATCAACCTATATCTCTCTCCGGAGAGAACCAGCGCTTTGGAAAGATTAAGTAGGGAGTCTCCTTTCAGTCAGTTAGGACCAAGGAGAAACATGAGTCCACCTAGAGCTCCATCGAGAAGTGTTCGAACACCATCACGTTTGAGAGAAGGATCAGCACAATCACGACCGGCTACTCGTCAAGATAAATCTCAGGAAGCTACATCAGAGCGATCAATTGCTCAGACTAAGCGGCCTGAGGAAGGAAATGAAGCATGGAAAGGTTCTATTCAGCGGTTGGAGGATAGATTAGGAGAAATGGCTAAGGCAAGGAACCCCTTACAGAGAACTTTTGTTCAAGGGACACCTTTTGTGCAGTCCATTGTGGATTTTCCTACACCATCGAAATTCAAAGCACCTGTAGTGACTCCTAAGTACGATGGAAAAATAGATCCTGTACTTCATATAGAACAATATCAAGCTGCCGCCGACATTTATGCCGTCCCCGACGAGATGAGGTGCAGAGCTTTCTCGGGAACTCTTACCGGATCTGCACAGATATGGTATAACAATCTTCCTCGGGGTAAGATTTAAACTTTTATTCAATTAGCCGAGTTGTTCATTGGCAATTTTTGTTTTGGGGCGAAGCCAGTAAAGCGAGTAGCACATTTGTTAAGTGTTAGACAAAAATCAGGTGAAAGTACTAGAGATTACATAACTCGTTTTAATAACGAAAAGTTGGAAGTCGTAGATTACGAAGAAAAGACAGCAATCACTGCTCTGATGAGTGGTTTGCTGCCTAATAAGTTGTACTACACCTTGGCCAAAGATCCACCTAAAAATATGTCCGAGTTGATGGCAAAAGCAGCCAAAATTATGAATGCCGAGGAGGCTATGGCTGCAAAGAAGAATATCGATAAAGAAGTAAAAGTGGAGGTCGACAAGTCTAAGAAGAAAGAGTAGAAAGGTAATGGTGGTGACAAGCATTACAGGAATAATAGGACAACGTTGGAACTCCTAAAGAAGTACGATAATTATACTCCATTGAAAATGGGTATTAATCATGTTCTGGAAGAAATCAAGAATAACGAGGAAATCAAGTGGCCAGAGAAACTAAAGACAAATCCCGATTTGAGGAATAAGGCCAAATATTGCGAGTTTCACAAAGATCATGGCCATATGACCAAAAATTGCATAGCCCTTCAGAACGAGATTGAAACACTCATCCGAAGAGGAAAATTGTCAAAGTATGTAGATCGCAGGAGTGAGAGGAAGAATGATGATCGAACTAGAGAGAGATCTAGATCTCCTCGTCGTGCAGAGGAGAAAAAGAGGAGGGACCACGAAGATGATCCAGATGATGACCCTGATCTTCCCAAGAAGCCAAGGCAGCCTGAACGAGAGGTATTCTCCATACGTTTTGGGTCATTTGATTGTAATGTTATTACAGGAGGATATGCAGGGGGAGGAGACCTTACTGCAGAAAGAAAAGCTTACCTTGGAGAGGCTCAAGCTTGTTCATATATTCAGCGAATAAATCTGGCCGAGGATGATCGTCCGAGGAAGGTAAATAAAGAGAAGCTAGTGATTGGTTTTTTAAAAAACGACCTGGCAGGTGTTCTTTACCCTCATGATGATCATTTGGTGATCAAAATGAGGATGAAGGATATGGTCATTTCAAGGGTGTTAGTAGACAATGGTAGTTCGGCAGACATCATGTACTATTCATGCTTTGATAGCTTGAATTTAAAATTATCTCAATTGGAACCTTATCACAGACCCCTTCTGGGTTTTGCTGGCGAGAAAGTTTTTCCACTTGGGACGATCAAGTTGGATATACTCATTGGAACTTGGCCTGCTTGTCGAACAGAAAGAATACGCTTCTTTGTGATGGATAAGAATGTGCAGTCAGCCTACAACATCATCATGGGAAGAGTTGGATCGAAGAAGTTCGAAGCAGTTCCATCTACAGTACATCAGTGTTTGAAATTCCCAACAAATTTTGGAGTTGGAATTATGAAAGGTGATCAAAAAGTATCTCGGGAATGCTATTATTCGTCTGCCGAGCAAGAGGAACTTGAAGAATCAAGGAAAAAGACTACTACTTATCAAGTGGAGGAAGGTACAGAAATTGAAACTCTTGACCCTAGGGATGAATCTCAACTTGTAAAAGGACAGGTGGTGGAATCTTCAGAAACTGTTATCCTGGACGACGAGCATCCTGAACGAGTAACTCAGATAGGATCGTCGTTGGATGTTTTAATAAAACAGGAGTTGATAACTTTCTTGAGAAACAGGAAGAATACTTTTGCTTGGAGTCATGAAGACATGCCAAGTATAGATCCAAACCTCTTATGTCACGAACTCAATGTGAATAAGGAGATCAAGCCTGTGAAACAAAGAAGAAGAGTGTTTAGTCCCGAGAAGAACCAGGCCATACAAGAGGAGGTCGAGAAACTTCAGAAAGCCTAATTCATTGAAGATGTGAAATATCCAGATTGGTTGGCAAATGTGGTGATGGTAAAGAAGAAGAACAACAAATGGAGAATGTGTGTTGATTTCACTGATCTCAACAAGGCCTGCCCAAAAGATCATTTTCCATTGCCCAGAATTGATCAACTAGTGGATGCTACCTCGGGACATGAGCTACTCAGCTTTATGGATGCATATTCTGGCTACAATCAGATCAAAATGAAGCCTGAAGACAGGGAAAGTACTTCTTTTATTACCCCAAGGGGAACTTATTGTTATAATGTTATGCCTTTTGGTTTAAAAAATGCAGGTGCAACATATCAGCGGCTGATGAACAAGGTTTTTGCCGAACAAATCAGTTGCAATATGGAAGTCTATGTCGACGACATGCTCACCAAAAGCAAGAGAGCTACTGATCATCTAGTTGACTTAGGCCAAACCTTTGATCAACTGGACAAATACCAAATGAAGCTCAACCCGACAAAGTGTACCTTTGGAGTACGAGAAGGAATGTTCCTCGGATACATCGTCAATCAACGAGGTATTGAGGCAAATCCAGAAAAGATCAAAGCTCTTTTAGGGTTGCGATCCCCAACGACGAGGAAAGAAGTACAGAGTCTTACCGGACGAGTTGCAGCGCTCAACAGATTTGTATCCCGAGCAACTGATAAATGCCTCCCGTTCTTCAAAACACTGCGAAAAAGTTTTGAGTGGACTGATGAATGTGAGAAGGCCTTTCAAGATTTGAAGAAGTATTTGGGAGCCCCACCATTGTTGTCTAGGCCAATAACTGGAGAGAAGCTGTACTTGTATTTGGCAGTATCAGAGAATGCAGTTAGCTCGGCGTTGATCAGATTGGAAAATGGAGTCCAGAAGCCAATTTATTACACAAGCAAGGCCTTCCGAGGTGCAGAAATCAGATACCCAAAGTTAGAACAATTGACACTGGCATTAATTGAAGCAAGTAGAAGAATGAGGCCATACTTCCAGGCCCATACCATCATAGTGTATACCGACATGCCATTAAGACAAGCCCTTCACAAGCCAGAAAAATCAGGAAGATTGATGTACTGGGCAATAGAGCTCGGTGAATACGATATTGTGTACGAACCCAGATCATCATTAAAGGGGCAAGCTGTAGCAGATTTTATAGCAGAGTTCACATACCCTGATAGCCCCGAGGAGCAAAAGGTACTTGCTGACTTACCTGTGGACGATACAGGATCAACAGACACAAATCCAGACCAACCAAGGTTGGTAAAAGGACTTGTGGATGTAGAAGAATCATCATATTCAAACCCAGACCAACTAAGGTTGGTAAAAGGGCGCGAACAGATGACCAATGAGGAACGAAAGATACCAGTGAATGAGGAAACAAAACAGGAGATATTTTACCGAGGAACTCTGACAGATAAGAAATTTGAAGACGAGGTACCTACATGGAGATTATATGTAGATGGATCATCTTGCACAGCTGGTTGTGGAGCAGGGATTGTTTTAAACTCCCCTGATGATATTGACATGGAGTATGCCTTGAGATTCCAATTCAAAGCTTCCAATAATGAGGTTGAATATGAGGCTATGATACCAGGTTTTCATTTGGCGAAAGTTATGGAGGCACGACAAGTAATTGTTTTCAGTGATTCTCAATTAATTGTGAATCAAATGATGGGAATATATGCAGTGAAGGGAGAGTTAATGGTGAAGTAGCATGCAAAGGTGATGGAGTTATTGACAGAATTTGATGCTATTCAATTGGTGAGGATACCGAGAATGGAGAATGCTAGAGCAGACGCATTGGCCCGACTAGCGTCAGCTACGCGCACCGAGCTGCGAAGAACAATACCAATTGAAGTATTAGAAAGTCGGAGCATAGAAGAAGATCTGGCGGTGAAAATTATTACCCTTGATTTAGGACCATCTTGGATGGATCCTATCAGAGCATACATTGAAGAAGGAGAATTGCCGGAGGACAAACTAGCAGCCAAGAAATTGAAGTATAAAGTTGCTCGGTATGTGTTAACTAATGGTGTTTTGTATAGACGAGGAATTATGGCAGGTTTGCAGAGATGTGTGCATCCATCAGAAGTCAAAGAATTGATTGAAGAAATTCATGAAGGATCTTGTGGAGCTCATGTAGCAGGTCGAACACTTTTGCAAAGGGTAATGACACAGGGATATTACTGGCCGACGATGAGGCCTGATTGTATAGCCTATGCTAAGAAGTGTGACAAGTGCCAACGTTTTTCCTCCATCTGAAGAACTCCACAAGCATTGTTGACACCCATAACTTCACCTTGGCCATTTGCCATGTGGGGGGTTGATCTGGTTGGACCATTGCCGACGACCCGAGGAAGGTTCAAGTATCTCGTCGTGGCAGTGGATTATTTTACTAAGTGGGTGGAAGCTGAACCACTAATTGATATGACGTACGAGAAGGTATATCAGTTCATTTCGAAGAATATCATTTGTCGATATGGTCTCCCCCATGCGTTCATCACAGACCATGGAACACAATTCGATAATGAAGAATTTGCTGCCTATTGTCATCAATCGAACATTTTGAAGTATCATTCAGCACCAGGCCATCCCCAAAGCAATGGACAGACTGAGGTGACAAATAGACCATTACTAAATGGTCTGAAGAAGAGGTTAAGTGAAGCTAAAGCAAATTGGATCAATGAGCTCCAATCAGTACTATGGGCTTACCGAACGACTCCCCGAGTAGCAACTGGAGAATCACCATATATGTTAGCATTTGGAAGTGAAGCTGTGTTACCTGCCGAGTTGGGACTCCCAACTCATAGAGTGCTGAATTTCAACTCCCCAGTCAGCGATTTGATGAGAAGACTGGATTTGGATATGCTCGAGGAGGTTAGAGAAGAGGCAGCCATTAGGAATGCTGCTTACCAACAACGTACAGCTCTGTTTTACAACAAAAGGGTGAAGAAATGTGACTTAAAAGAAGGGGATTATGTGCTAAAGAAAGTCATTCAGAAGCAAAATAAGTTGGAAGCGAACTGGCATGGACCTTACTGAGTTACAGAGGTTGTTCGTCCAGGAACTTACAGAATAGCAACTCTAGAAGGAGAAGAATTTAAGAATGCGTGGAATGCTGAACACCTACGCAAGTATTATCAGTAATATAAAATGTAAAGCTTTTCCTTCAGTATGAATAAAACGAGGATGTTTCACCATTTTCTTTCTGTTGAAAGTTTTTCGGGGAATACTAGTGTAATACACTATGCACAAAAAATGCTCTAAGGAGCCAAAAGCTCTAAGGAGCTAAAAAGTGCTCTAAGGAGCCAAAAGCTCTAAGGAGCTAAAAAGAGCTCTAAGGAGCTAAAAAGTGCTCTAAGGAGCCAAAAGTGCTCTAAGGAGCCAAAAAGTGCTCTAAGGAGCCAAAGGTGCTCTAAGGAGCCAAAAAGTGCTCTAAGGAGCTAAAAAGTGCTCTAAGGAGCCCAAAAGTGCTCTAAGGAGCCCAAAAGTGCTCTAAGGAGCCAAAAAGTGCTCTAAGGAGCCAAAAAGCGCTCTAAGGAGCCAAAAAGTTCGGAAGAACCATTACCACTCCTTTGGTTAGGAGGTGTACACCAGCATGATCAACTACGGTTGGTAAAATAAAAATATATTCTCACATTACAACTTATGTTGGTCGAAAGATAACATTATTACAAAAAAGTTCTTTGAAGAACAAAATATTCCAAAATACACCAAGTATAGTTGGTCGGGGATAAAGACCCAATAACTGTAGTTGATCGACGAGGACAAATTATTGACCTTAGTTGGTCGGACGCATTTTTATATTCGAAATTGAACCAAGTATAGCTGGTCGGGAATAAAAACCCATCAACTGTAGTTGGTCGACAAACATTATTTATCCACCTTGGTTGGTTGGAAACAGTTTGAACAATTTATATTCATTACTTTATTATTAAGTGATTGATCAACCTTGATACTTGTAAATTTTTATTATTAAGTTGGTTGATGAACAACACAATATTGTTATCTTTTTAACAAATACATAGATACATATGTACAAATATAAAGGTGTTTGATAAACACAAGACAATAGCAAAATTTGCAAATAGAAAATGAAAGTCCTTTCATAAATTACAAGTTACATAAATGTACTAACTGTTACATTGAAAACCTATTCTATTGGTTTCTTTCCTTTATTTTTTGAAACAGGCTCCTCGCCAGCAGGAGGATCCTCTAGACAAAGAGGAGAATTAATGAAATTAACATCCCTGAGCATTCTGACATTCATCACAGAAGGTGTATCCAAGAGATGCTCAGGACGAGACAATTCAACCTGAGAATGAAGTCTATAATCGCCAAGGTACTTTGAAATCAAGCTACGAGGAATGGAACGAGCTGGGATCCATGCCATGTCCAATTTGAAAGGTGGTACAGGCAGGTCTAATAATGATGGAGCATGATAATCCCATAAATAATGCCCTTGCTCCAATTTTAACACACCCAGTGCGTTCAACCATCCTTGCTTGTAACCTTCATTGTTGGCATGTTCAATACGAGCATCCAGGTGAACAAGGGATTCATTGTATCCTTCCATCCAGAATTCCCTTGGCTGTTTATGGAATTGGAAGGTTAATCTATCCAATTGTTCATGAAGGCTTTTGGCAAAAAGATCCTTATTATGCAGAGCAGATTTCGTCGCTGTAAGTTGATCTTCCAAGCATAGATTCTTCTTGGACATTTCTGATAGGGCCCGATCTTTGAAGTTTAACTGGAATGCTTGAGTTTCCAAAGTAGATTGGGTACGAGCCTCTTCAACATTGCGATTAAGAACTCTTGATCGGCTCCGAGAAGCGACTGGAGAGTTTTGCTCCTCGGTAACATTTTGAGCAGCTCTTCCTCACCCCCGAGAACCTCTTCCTCGTCCACGAGCCATCCCAGAAACTGTAGATCTTATTAAATCATCCAGTTCTTGTCTTAATTTGGCATTTTCGACCTCTAAGAAAGAGAAACCTTCATCAGTAACGGGCACTAGAGCAGTGGAAGATGATGCTGCAGATTCATATTCAGCTAACTTTTTCTGTAAATTGTTATTTTCTTGTTCCAGGATCTCGGCAATCTACCTGCAAGCTTCAACTTCACCTTTTAAGGTCCTTTCCCTAATATCGTATCCAGCAATGATCTTCTTATGGCCTGTTTCAGAAGAGAGTTGCTGGTATCTATTTTCATAATCCTCGTGCAACGAGGCCATTGTTACATTGTGTTGATTTTGAAGATCCTCTATGGAACCATGAAGTTCCTCGATCAGTTCGTAATACGCCACATTATTGGCCACAGATCTATCAACCAAATCCTTCAAATACCGGTAAGCCTCAACTGCTTGTTCTGAGGCATCGTGACCAAGGATGTCGACAATCTCTGATACACTTAGGTCTGTATGACCAGCTTTATAATATCCATTGCATTGTCGCATCAACTCAGTATCAGGAGCAGATATCAATTCCATTCTGGCCAAAAACTAATAAAGAAGAGGAAGCAGGAATTAATAAATAAGAGCAGACAGAGTATCAACAAAGAAGAGAAACGAAGATGTATTTTATTAGATCATCAAAAAGTTACATTGTTCGATTACAAGTAAGGAAATATAGAAATGATACCGAACAACTTCACACCTTTTCCTTGTCCCCCAAGACTTTCTCGGGAGGCTGGGACGAGGAGCTCGGTTGCTCGGTGGTAACAACGGTTTGATCAGCAGGAATCTTCTCGGGAGGAGGAGGCATGGAAGAAACGTCCTCGTTGATAGAAGGTTGAGAAGCAGAGACTGGGTCACCCGTAGCCATAGAAGATTCATCTGAGGCAGGCTCATCTTCTTCTTCTTCCACAATTGGTGGAGGAGGACCAGGGAGATGTTGTTGGAATAGCTCAGAATCGTCTTGGACCTTCAGCTCTTGCAGAGCAGCTACCCAACCATCGTGGAAGTATTTCAACTTCCCATATTGGACTTGGGATGTCAATGCAGCTATCCCTCTCTCCCATCCTTTCTCCCAACCAGCACTGAAATGTTTCTTGATTGCGACCTTTCTCCTCAACTTCTCCGAGGAGAGCTTCACCTCTAATTCCTCTTTTTTGACCTTGATATCTCGCAGGGTAGATAACTCTTCCTCTGCCTTTTTCAGCTGGCCATTATATTCCTGATGTTTAACCTCTAAACCTTTTACTTTCTCCTCCAAATTCTTGGAGGTTTCAGCCATTTTCACCTTCTCAGCTTCAGCCACAGCTAATTTCTTCTCCCAAACAGCTTTTTCGTCAACATACTGTTGACGAGATTCCTTTAAAGACTGGGTCAAACCCAACAGAGCATCCTCTACGCCTGACGAGGAGCTTGAAGCTTTAATAGCTTCATCCTTCTTCACTGTTGATGTAAAAAACTAGATTGCTCTAATTATTCAATCACAGATAAATAAATAAGACAAAGATTTTTAAAGTGGTTCGGCTAGGAATAAAGCCTACGTCCACTGTTATGTTATTGCTGAGTGTTTATGGAATTCTTGATTACAAATTCTCTCAAGAAATTCCGATCCCTTTGAATGGGATTGATACAAGGTATTTATAGCCTCAAGGCTGTACATGAAAGGTCCAATACATTAAATGATATACATATGAATGGGTAATACATTTAATGCGGCGTGTGCGTCAAGAATCTAATGAATAGTTGAACAGTTGTCCGTCTGATAATTGATGACACGGCCGAGGTGCAGTTCGGACCGCCTTAGTTGCTCGTTGATCAAGAGTTCCTCGGAGTGCTTAGAGTATCTCGGGATGAAAGAGTTCCTCGGATGGAGTTCCTCGGCATGATAGAGCTCCTCGGTATATTATCGTTGCTCGGTACCGACCATGGTTGTTCAGTAAATGATCTTCCTCGCTGTTATTGTGCCACGTAGATTGACACGTGTCTTCATACTATTCGTCCACATCAGCATATTAATTTTGGTATCAACAGAAGCCCCCAATGTTTCATATTTCGAATTTTGAGGAGTATGGGACATTCTTTCTCGGTATATGGTAATATTAAATGACCTTCCTAGGTTTTAGGAGCATTGTATTCAAATTTCCTTCTCATTTCGCAGTTTCCGCCTTTTTACAAGCGCTTCGATCTTCGTGCAACTTTTGTCTTTTTAGCCGCCGGAAGTTCAGTAGTTTCTTTTTAGTAATCATTTCTTTCACCGCTTCCCAATGCAAAGTATTTAAACTCCTTTGGTAACCATACCGTCGTCTACACTTTCCATTTTTCTGCATTCAAGTTTTCTATTCTCTTCCTCTCTCTTGTGTGTTCATCATTGTTTCCGTTCGTTGTCAACATATCTCCTTTCTTTCGGTAAGATCTTCTTCTTTTCTTCTGCATCTCTTTTATTCAATATGGTTTATATTATTGAATCTGCTGAGAAATTTCGTTCTGACTTTTCCATTCCTTCTTGGGTAACTCTAGAGGTTCTTTCTGAGCCTTTAGATTACTTTCGATTGGCTGAGGGACATTGGTTCCCCAGTCTTTTCATTGCTGAATGTGGTTTTTCTTTTCCCCCAAATCCATTATGTCTTGAGTTTTGTCAATATTTTGATCTTGTTCCTGCAAAAATAGCCCCCAATTCATGGAGAATAATTAACGGGGTGCACAAGTTAAATCTAACTCATGGGACTCGTATAGGGATCCCAGAAATCATGTACTGCTATAAATGGGCCACTTTAGATAATATTTATTATTTAAAAACTAGGTTTTTAAATAGAGCCCTTGTAGTTAACCTCCCTGATTCAAATAGAGATTATTTTGAGCATGGGTTGGTCATAAAAAATTGGCAACACGCGCCTTTATCTGGGAATGAAGTATACAACGGTCCCAGATGCCCCCCATACGGCAATGGGATAGGTTTATTTTTCATTTTTATTTTACTTATGAAATTGCGTATTCATCATGTTTGACAAAATGTATGACTGAGATTTATGTATTTATTTGCAGTTGATAGTAAAAGAAAAACTCCAAAAGAGTCGGAAGTGAATATCAAGCATTTAAAACTTATCTGGAATTTGCATAAGACGATTGCAGACGAGCATATTAGATCTGCATCATATTTGCTGCAGTATAAGAGCTACACAACCTCTTATACTGCTCGCCCTGTTGAACCAGCCTCAACACCAGAAAGTTCATCTTCAGATTCTCATATTCCTCTATCTCAGAGAATGGGCAAGAAAAGAGCTCCTCCTGCTCTATTTGGTGAAATTTCTTCTGCTGTTGAAGCAAAGAAAGGTAAAATTGATGTCCCAGAGGGGACTAAAAAAGTAGATGTTAGTTCCTCCAAAGTTGCCGAGAAGCCCCCAGTGGCCCCGAGCAAGAAAGCTGATGTAATTACAATCTCTCCGACCAAGACCTCTTCCTTGGTTGATGTTGCTGACCCTCCTTTGAAGAGATTGAGGAAATCATCCTCGGTTAATCTTGCTGGAACTGCATCTTCTCTACCCGCTGGTGGTAGTAGTATTTCAAAAATCATTCTTCCGAGCTCTTCAACGAGCTCAGTTATACCCGAGGTTCTCGGGGTTGATGAAAAGATTCCTAGGGATACACTGACATCCCTAGCTGCTCGCCATCTTTCTTCAGTAAATTTCTCATACCTTTGGTCTTTCTTTTCTTTTTCCTGCACTCTTGTATTTGTGTTGACTCTATTGTTTTTCTTATCTTTCAGCTGGTGAATTGTTTCAATACCATCGTGAAGAAAGATCAAGCTATTAAAGCTTCTAGTTCCTCGTCCGATGTTGACGATGCCCTCTTGGGTTTAGCCCAATCTATGAAAGAATCTCGCCAGCAGTACGTCGAGGAGAAAACTGCCTGGGAGAAAAAATTGGCTGCAGCTGAGGCTGATAAGATGAAGATGGCTGAAACCTCCAAGAATTTGGAGGAGAAGGTGAAAAGCTTAGAGGTCAATCAGCAAAAGTGCGATGACCAACTGAAGAAGGCAGAAGAAGAACTGTCTATCCTGCGAGACATCAAAATCCAGAAAGAACAATTGGATGTCAAACTCTCCTCAGAGCAGTTGAAAAGAAAAATTGCAGTTAGGAAACATTTCAGTGCTGGTTGGGAAAAAGGATGGGATAAAGGGATTGCAGCTATGACATCTCAAGTCAGATATGGGGAGTTGAAATACTTCCATGACGGTTGGGTAGCTGCTCTACAAGAGCTAAAAACCCAAGACGATTCTGAGCTATTCCAAAGGCATCTCCCTGGTCCTCCTCCACCAATTGTGGAAGAAGAAGAAGATGAACCTGCATCAGATGAATCTTCCATAGCTGTGGATGTCCCAATCTCTGCTTCTCAACCCTCTGTCATTGAGGACATTTCTTCTATGCCTCCTCCTGCCGAGAAGATTTCTGCCGACCAAGCTGTTGTTATCACCGAGCAACCGAGCTCCTCGTCCCAGCCTCCCGAGAAAGTCTTGGGAGACAAGGAAAAGGTGTGAAGTTGTTCGGTATCATTTCTATCTTTTTGTCATTTGTAATCGAACAATGTAATCCTTTTATGATCTAATAAAATACTTCTTTACTCATCGCCGTTATTGATGATTCTTTGTTGATTGTTGTCTTTTTCTTGTCTTTAGTTTGTTGCTAGAATGGAACTAATCTCTTCTCATGATACCGAGCTGATGCAGCAATGTCACCAATACTATAGGGCTGGTCATACAGACCTTAGTTCTTCTGAAATTGCTGACATTCTTGGTCATGATGCTTCAGAACAGGCGACTGAGGCTTATCGATATTTGAAAAGTTTACTCGACCGAGCTGTAGCTAACAATATCGCTTATTATGAATTGATTGAAGAGCTGCATTGTTCCTTAAAGGATCTCCAAGGCCAGCACAATAGATCGATGGCTTCATTACACGAGGAATATGAAAATAGATATCAACAACTTTCCTCTGATACAGGTCATAAAAAGATCATTGCTGCATATGACATTAGGGAAAGGACCCTAAAAGGTGAAGTTGAAGGCTGCCGACAAATTGCCGAGATCCTGGAACAAGAAAATAATAGTCTGCAGAAAAGATTGACTCAATACGAATCCGTTGCTTCCTCTTCCACTGCATTAGTACCAGTTACTGATGAAGGTTTTTCATTTCTAGAGGTTGAAAACGCCAAACTAAGGCAAGAGTTGGATGACTTGAAAAAGTCTATTATCCCTGTGAATGCTCGGGGGCGAGGAAGGAGTTCTCGGGGACGAGGAAGAATCGTCGAGGAGCAAAGTTCTCCAGTTGCTTCTCGGAGCCGATCAAGAGTTCTTGGCCGTAGTGTTGAAGAATCTCGCACCCAATCTACTCTGGAAACTCAAGCATTCCAACTGAATGTTAAGGATCGTGCTCTGTCTGATTTGTCTAAGAAAAATTTATCTTTAGAGGATCAATTGGCTGTGATGAAGTCTGATCTGAATAATAAAGATGCTCTTATCAAGAACTTTCTCGAGCAAGTAGATAGATTAACTTTCCAATTCCATAAACAGCCTCGGGAGTTCTGGAATGCAGGCTATAATGAAGCTCTTTACCATTTGGATGATCGCCTTGAAAATGCTAACAACGAAGGTTATAAGCAGGGATGGTTGAACGCCCTGGGTGTATTAAAATTGGAACAAGGTCATTATTTATGGGATTATCATGCTCCTGGATTGCTAGACTTGCCTGTTCCTCCCTATAAATTGGATATGGCATGGATTCCTGCTCGCTCCATTCCTCGGAGTTTGATCTCTAAATATCTTGGTGATTATAACCTTCATTCTCAAGTTGAAGTATCTCGTCCTGAGCACCTGTTGGACACTCCTACAATAATGAATGTCAGAATGCTGAAGGACATGAACTTTATTAATTCTCCTCTTTGTCTAGAGGATCCTCCTGCTGGCGAGGAACCTGTCTCAAAGGACAAAGGAAAGAAACCAATAGAGTAGGAATATTTAATGTAATAGTTAGCACATACATGTAACATGTAATACATTTTTATCTTAATGAAAGAGTTTCATTTTCTGTTTTGCCAATAGCTATTTTTCTGTTTGCAAATTATATGGTTCATCAACCAAATTAGAATTTATAATAAGCATAAATTGTTCAAAATTGTTTCCAACCAACCAAGGTGGATAAATAATGTTTGTCGACCAACCACAGTTGATGGGTTTCTATCCCTGACCAACCATACTTGGTTCAATTTTCAAATATAAACATGTGTCCGACCAACTAAGGTCAATACTTTTATCCTCGTCGACCAACTACAGTTAGTGGGTTTTTATCCCCGACCAACCATACTTGGTACAGTTTGGAATATTTTGTTCTTTAAAGAACTTTTTGTAATAATGTTACCTCCCGACAAACATAAGCTGTAATGCGAGAGTATATAAAGTCTTACCAACCGTAGTTGATCATGCTGGTCTACACCTCCTAATCAAAGGAGTAGTAGGATTCTTTCGAACTTTTTGGCTCCTTGGAGCATGTCCTCCTAACCAAAGGAGGTTGGCTACTTATAGCACTTTTGCTCCGTAGAGCGCTCCGGAGAGCTTATCCTCCTAACCAAAGGAGGTTGGCTACTTATAGCACTTTTGCTCCGTAGAGCGCTCCGGAGAGCTTATCCTCCTAACCAAAGGAGGTTGGCTACTTATAGCACTTTTGCTCCGTAGAGCGCTCCGGAGAGCTTATCCTCCTAACCAAAGGAGGTTGGCTACTTATAGCACTTTTGCTCCGTAGAGCGCTCCGGAGAGCTTATCCTCCTAACCAAAGGAGGTTGGCTACTTATAGCACTTTTGCTCCGTAGAGCGCTCCGTAGAGCTTGACTCCGTAGAGCATGGCTCCGTAGAGCATGACTCCGTAGAGCAGTCTTCTTCTTGTCAAGCAGTGTAGTGTTCAACACTAATATTCCCCGAAAAACTTTCAACAGAAAGAAAATGGTGAACCATCCTCGTTTTATTCATAATGAAGGAAATACTTTACATTTTTCATTACTGATAATACTTTCGCAGGTGTTCAGCATTCCATGCATTCTGAAATTCTTCTCCTTCTAGAGTTGCTATTCTGTAGGTTCCAGGTCGAACAACCTCTGTAACTCGGTAAGGTCCATGCCAGTTTGCTTCCAGTTTATTCTGTTTCTGAATGACTTTCTTCAGCACATAATCACCCTCCTTCAAATCGCATTTCTTCACCCTTTTGTTGTAGAACAGAGCTGTTCGTTGTTGATAAGCAGCATTCCTAATGGCTGCCTCTTCTCTTACTTCTTCGAGCATGTCCAAATCCATTCTTCTCATCAAGTCACTGATCGGAGAGTTGAAATTCAGCACTCTATGCGTTGGGAGATCCAACTCGGCCGGTATCACAGCCTCACTTCCAAATGCTAGCATATATGGTGATTCTCCAGTTGCTACTCGGGGAGTTGTTCGGTAGGCCCATAATACTGATTGGAGCTCATTAATCCAATTTGCTTTAGCTTCACTTAGCCTCTTTTTCAACCCATTTAGTAATGTTCTGTTCGTCACTTCAGTCTGTCCATTGCTTTGGGGATATCCTGGTGCTGAATGAAACTTCAAAACGTTCGACTGATGACAATAGGTAGCAAATTCTTCATTATCAAATTGTGTTCCATGATCTGTGATGAAAGCATGAGGGAGACCATATCGACAAATGATATTCTTCCATATAAACTGGTATACCTTCTCGTACGTCATATTGATAAGAGGCTCAGCTTCCACCCACTTAGTAAAATAGTCCACTGCAACTACGAGATACTTGAATCTTCCTCAGGTGGTCGGCAGTGGTCCAACCAAATCAATTCCCCACATGGCAAATGGCCAAGGGGAAGTTATTGGTGTTAGCAATGCTTGTGGAGTTCGTCGGATGGAAGAAAAACGTTGGCACTTGTCACATTTCTTGGCATAGGCTATACAATCAGCCCTCATTGTCGGCCAGTAATATCCCTGTGTCATCACTCTTTGTAAAAGTGTTCGACCTGCTACATGAGCTCCACAAGATCCTTCATGGATTTCTTCAATCAATTCTTTCACCTCGGTGGGATGTACACATCTCTGCAAACCTGCCATAATTCCTCGTCTATACAAAACACCATTAGTTAATACATACCGAGCAGCTTTATACTTCAGTTTCTTGGCAGCGAGTTTGTCCTCCGGCAATTCGCCCTCTTCAACATATTTCCTGATTGGATCCATCCAAGATGGTCCTAAATCAAGGGTAATCACATTCGTTGTCAGATCTTCATCTATGCTCCGACCTTCTAATACTTCAATCGGTATGGTTCTTCGCATCTCGGTACGAGTAGCTGATGCTAGTCGGGCCAATGCATCTGCTTGTACATTCTCCATCCTCGGTATTCTCACCAATTGAATGGCCTCAAATTCTGTCAACAATTTCATCACCTTTGCATGATATTTGATCATTAAATCTCCTTTAACCGCATACATTCCCATCATCTGATACACAATTAATTGAGAATCACTGAATACCATCATTTGTTGTGCTTCCATAGTCTTTGCTAGATTAAGACCTGCTATCATGGCCTCATACTCCGCTTCATTGTTAGAGGTTTTGAATTGGAATCGCAAAGCATATTCCATGTCAATCTCGTCTGGAGTGATCAAAACAATTCCTGCTCCACAACCAGCTGTGCAGGATGATCCATCTACATATAATCTCCATGTAGGTATTTCGTCTTCAAATTTCTTATCTGTCAGAGTTCCTCGATAAAATATCTGCTGTTTTCTTCCATCATCCCCCGGTATCTTTCGCTCCTCGTCAGTCATCTGCTCGTACTCTTTTACCAACCGTGGCTGGTCTGAGTTTGAATATAATGATTTCTCTACATCCACAAGTCCTTTTACCAACCTTGGTTGGTTTGGACCTATTTCTGCTGATCCTGTATCGTCCACAGGTAGGTCAGCAAATGTTTCTGTTGATCCTGTATCGTCCACAGGTAAATCAGCAGGCATCTTTTGCTCCTCGGGGGTATCAGGGTATGTGAACTCCGCTATAAAATCTGCTACAGCCTGCCCCTTCAATGATGATCTGGGCTCATATACAATATCATATTCACCAAGTTCTACTGCCCAGTACATCAGTCTCCCTGATTTTTCTGGCTTATGGAGGGCTTGTCTCAATGGCATATCAGTATAAACGATGATGGTATGGGCTTGTAAATATGGCCTCATTCTTCTGCTTGCTTCAATTAGTGCCAATGCCAATTTTTCTAGCTTTGGGTACCTGATTTCTGCACCTCGGAAAGCCTTACTTGTGTAATAAATTGGCTTCTGGATCCCATTCTCCAATCTGATCAACGCTGAACTGACTGCGTTCTCTGATACTGCCAAATACAAATACAACTTTTCTCCTGTTATTGGTCTTGACAACAGTGGAGGTGCTCCCAAATATTTCTTCAAGTCTTGAAAAGCTTTTTCACATTCCTCATTCCATTCAAAGGTTTTTCGAAGTGTTTTGAAGAATGGTATGCATTTATCAGTTGCTCGAGATATAAATCTGTTGAGCGCTGCAACTCGTCCGGTAAGACTCTGCACTTCTTTCTTCGTCGTCGGAGATCGCAGCCCTAGAAGAGCTTTGATCTTATCTGGATTTGCCTCAATACCTCGCTGATTGACGATGTATCCGAGGAACATTCCTTCTCGTACTCCAAAAGTGCACTTCGTCGGGTTAAGCTTCATTTGGTATTTATCCAATTGATCAAAAGTTTGACTCAAGTCAATCAAATGATCAGCAGCTTTCTTGCTTTTAGTGAGCATGTCATCGACATAGACCTCCATGTTGCGGCTGATTTGTTCAGTAAAAACCTTGTTCATCAACCGCTGATATGTTGCACCTGCATTTTTTAAACCAAAAGGCATAACATTATAACAATAAGTTCCCCTAGGGGTAATAAAAGAAGTACTTTCCCTGTCTTCAGGTTTCATTTTGATCTGGTTGTAGCCAGAGTAAGCATCCATGAAGCTGAGTAGCTCGTGTCCCGAGGTAGCATCCACCAGTTGATCAATTCTGGGCAATGGAAAATGATCCTTGGGGCATGCCTTATTGAGATCGGTGAAATCGACACACATTCTCCATTTGTTGTTTTTCTTCTTTACCATCACCACATTAGCCAACCAATCTGGATATTTTACATCTTCAATGAATTGGGCTTTCTGGAGTTTATCAACTTCCTCTTGTATGGCTTGATTCTTCTCGGGACTAAACACCCTTCTTCTCTGCTTTACAGGTTTAATCTCCTTATTCACATTGAGTTCATGACATAAGAAGTTTGGATCTATTCCTGGCATGTCTTCATGACTCCAAGCAAAAGTATTTTTCCTATTCTTCAAGAAAGTTATCAACTCCTCTTTTATTGACATATCCAACGATGAACCTATCTGGGTTATTCGTTCAGGATGTTCGTCGTCCAAAATAACATTTTCTGTAGATTCCATCACCTGTCCTTTTACAAGTTGAGATTCATCCCTGGGATCAAGAGTTTCAATTTCTGTACATTCATCCACTTGATAAGTAGTAGTCTTTTTCATCGATCCTTCTAGTTCTTCTTGCTCGGCCGACGAATAATAGCATTCCCGAGCTACTTTTTGATCACCTTTCACCACTCCAACTCCAAAATTTGTTGGGAATTTCAAACATTGATGTACTGTAGAAGGAACGGCTTCGAACTTCTTCAATCCAACTCTTCCCATGATGATGTTGTAGGCTGACTGCACATTCTTATCCATCACAAAGAATCGTATTCTTTCTGTTCGACAAACAGGCCAGGTTCCAATGAATATATCCAACTTGATCGTCCCAAGTGGAAAAACTTTCTCGCCAGCAAAACCCAGAAGGGGTCTGTGATAAGGTTCTAATTGGGATAATTTCAAATTCAAGCTATCAAAGCATGAATAGTACATGATGTCTGCCGAACTACCATTATCTACCAACACCCTTGAAATGATCACGTCCTTCATTCTCATTTTGATCACCAAAGGATCATCATGAGGGTAAAGAACACCTGCCAGGTCATTTTTTGAAAAACCAATTACTAGCTTCTCTTTGTTTACCTTCCTCGGACGATCATCCTCGGCCAGGTTTATTCGCTGAATATATGAGCAAGCTTGAGCCTCTCCTAGATAAGCTTTTCTTTCTGCAGTAAGGTCTCCTCCTCCTGCATCTCCCCCTGTAATAACGTTACAATGAAATGATCCAAAACGTATGGAAAATACCTCTCGTTCAGGTTTTCTTGGCTTCTTGGGAAGATCGGGGTCATCATCTGGATCCTCTTCATGGTCCCTCCTCTTTTTCTCCTCTGCACGACGAGGAGATCTAGATCTCTTTCTAATTCTGTCCTCATTTGTCCTCTCACCTCTGCGATCTACATACTTTGAAAATTTTCCTCTTCGAATGAGTGTTTCAATCTCGTTCTGAAGGGCTATACAATTTTTGGTCATATGGCCATGATCTTTGTGAAACTCGCAATATTTGGTCTTATTCCTCATGTCTGGATCTGTCTTCAGTTTCTCTGGCCATTTGATTTCCTCGTTATTCCTGATCTCTTCTAAAACATGATTAATACCCATTTTCAATGGAGTATAATTATCATACTTCTTTAGGGCTTCCAACTTTATCCTGTTATTCCTGGAATATTTGTCACCACCATTATCTTTCTGATCTTTCTTTTTAGAGTTGTCGACCTCCACTTTAACTTCTTTATCCATATTCTTCTTCGCAGTCATAGCCTCCTCGGCATTCATGATTTTGGCCGCTTTTGCCATCAATTCCGACATATTTTTAGGCGGATCTTTGGCCAGAGTATAGTATAGCTTGTTAGGCAGCAAACCACTCATCAAAGCAGTGATTGCTGTCTTTTCTTCATAATCTATGACTTCCAACTTCTCGTTATTGAAACGAGTTATGTAATCTCTAGTACTTTCTCCTGATTTTTGTCTAACACTTAGTAAGTGCGCTACTCGCTTTACTGGTTTTGCTCCAAAACAAAAATTACCAATAAACAGCTCGGCTAACTGAACAAAAGTTGAAATCTTACCCCGAGGAAGATTATTGTACCATATCTGTGCAGATCCGGTAAGAGTTCCCGAGAATGCTCTACACCTCATCTCGTCGGGGACAGCGTAGATATCTGCAGCAGCTTGGTATTGCTCTATATGAAGTACGGGATCCGTCTTCCCATCGTACTTGGGGGTCACTACAGGTGCTTTGAATTTCGACGGTGTGGGGAAATCCACAATGGCTTGCACAAAAGGTGTCCCTTGAACAAAAGTTCTCTGTAAGGGGTTCCTCGCCTTAGCCATTTCTCCCAGTCTATCCTCCAATCGTTGAATGGAACCTTTCCATGCTTCATTCCCTTCCTCGGGCCGCTTAGTCCGAGCAACTGATTGCTCTGACGTAGCTTCCTGAGATTTATCTCGACGAGTAATTGGTCGTGATTGTGCAGATCTTTCTCTCGAACCTGGTGGTGGTCGAAAACTTCCTGATGGAGCCCTAGGTGGACTCATGTTCCTCCTTAGTCCTAACCGACTGAAAGGAGACACCCTGCTTAATCTTTCTAAAGCGCTAGTTCTCTCAGGAGAAAGAGAGATATGTTGATCAGTATCCGTAGCCCGTATTGATGAAGTTCGCCCAGGTTGATAAGAAGAATCATTGGATTCCCCATTGCGATATGACCCAATACGTCTGGATCGTGATTGCCCATGATCAGTCCTTTGCCCTGAATGAGTAGGTACACCGCCTTGAAGAGTTTGAAGGAGTTGCCTCATAGATTCTTGCATGGCGGTTTGTCCCTGAGCCAGATTCATCATAATTCCGGCCAGATCTGGAGATGCAGATGGATTTGGAAGATTTCCAGTATTTCCAGCATTTCGATTACTGGATTCTGGATTATCTGCCATTGGTGACAAATGATTTTTATGAAAAACGATAACAACAGTCGTTTCCCACAGACGGCGCCAATCTGTTGATGTAAAAAACTAGATTGCTCTAATTATTCAATCACAGATAAATAAATAAGACAAAGATTTTTAAAGTGGTTCGGCTAGGAATAAAGCCTACGTCCACTGTTATGTTATTGCTGAGTGTTTATGGAATTCTTGATTACAAATTCTCTCAAGAAATTCCGATCCCTTTGAATGGGATTGATACAAGGTATTTATAGCCTCAAGGCTGTACATGAAAGTTCCAATACATTAAATGATATACATATGAATGGGTAATACATTTAATGCGGCGTGTGCGTCAAGAATCTAATGAATAGTTGAACAGTTGTCCGTCTGATAATTGATGACACGGCCGAGGTGCAGTTCGGACCGCCTTAGTTGCTCGTTGATCAAGAGTTCCTCGGAGTGCTTAGAGTATCTCGGGATGAAAGAGTTCCTCGGATGGAGTTCCTCGGCATGATAGAGCTCCTCGGTATATTCTCGTTGCTCGGTACCGACCATGGTTGTTCAGTAAATGATCTTCCTCGCTGTTATTGTGCCACGTAGATTGACACGTGTCTTCATACTATTCGTCCACATCAGCATATTAATTTTGGTATCAACATTCACAATATTATTAAAACTGTTCACCAACTGAAAGATGAGAAAAATAGCAAAGTCAATACAAAATGCAAGCTTTCAGAGAAAGAAAGAAAAATCAGAAGTATAAGAAATTTACTGAAGCAAGGTGACGAGCAGCTAAGGATGTCAGCATATCCCTAGGAATCCTTTCATCAATACCATGGACCTCGGGTACGACCGAGCTCATTGCAGAACTTGGAAGAGTGATGTTTGGAACATCAGTACCACCAGCAGGTAGGGAGGAGGCAGTTTCAGCCGGAGTAACTGAGGATGATTTCCTCAATCTCTTCAACGGGCGATCAGAACCTTCAACCAAAGAGGTCTTGGTCGGAGAGATTGTAATTACATCTACAGGAGCAGTTTTCTTGCTCGGAACCACTGGGGGCTTCTCAGCAGCTTTAGAAGACCCAGCATCCACTTTTTTAGTCCCCTCTGGGACATCAGTTTTACTTTTCTTGCCCCCAGCAACAGAAGTAACATCATCAAAGAGAGGAGGAGGAGCTCTTTTCTTACCCATCTTTTGACTTAAAGGAAGATGAGAATCTGAAGATGAACCTTCTGGAGTTGAAGCTGGTTCAACAGGGCGAGCAATATAAGAGGTTGTGTAACTCTTATACTGTAGCAGATATGAGGCAGACCTGATGTGTTCGTCTTCAATATTCTTGTGCAAACCCCAGATAAGTTTCAGATGCTTGATATTAACCTCTGATTCTTTTGGAGTTCTTCTTTTGCTATCAACTGCAAATAAATACATATTGAGATATCAGTCATACATTTTGTCAAACATGATGAAAGCATAATTTCATAAGTAAAATAAAATGAAAAATAAACCTATCCCATTGCCATATGGGGGACATCTGGGACCGTTGTATACTTCATTTCCAGTTAGAGGGGCATATTGCCAATTTTTTATAACCAACCCATGTTCAAAATAATCTCTATTTGAGTCAGGGAGGTTAACTACAAGAGCCCTATTCACAAACCTAGTTTTTAAATAATAAATATTATCTAGAGTGGCCCACTTATAGCAATACATAATCTCAGGGATCCTAATACGAGTCCCATGGGTTAGATTTAATTTGTGTACCCCATTAATTATTCTCCATGAATTGGGGGATATTTTTGCAGGGACAAGATCAAAATATTGACAAAACTCAAGACACAATGGATTTGGTGGAAAGGAAAAACCACATTCAGCAATAAAAAGACTGGGGAACCAATGTCCCTCAGGCAATCGGAAGTAATCTAAAGGCTCAGAAAGAACCTCTAGAGTTACCCATGAAGGAATGGAAAAATCAGAACAAAATTTCTCAACAGACTCCACAATATAAACCATACTGAATAAAAGAGAAGAAAGGAAAAAGATCTTACAGGAAGAAAGGAGGTCTGCTGATAAGTAACGAAGGAAAAGATGAACGCACAAGAGAGAAGGAGAGAATAGAAAGCTTGAAGGCAGAAAATTGGAAAACGTAGAAGACGGTATGGTTACCTAAGAAGTTTAAATACTTTGCATTGGGAAGCAGCGAAAGAAATGATTACCAAAAAGAAACTACTGAACTTCCGGCAGCTAAAAGGACAAAAACTGCATGGAGACCGAAGCGCTTATAAAAAATTCAAAAGAAAGGCGGAAGCTGCGAAATGAGAAGGAGATTTGAACACAATGTTCCTGAAACCCAGGAAAGTCATTTAATATTGCCATATACCGAGAAAGAATGTTCCATACTCCTCAAAGTTCGAAATATGAAACATTGGGGGCTTCTGTTGATACCAAAATTAATATGCTGATGTGGACGAATAATACGAAGACACGTGTCAATCTACGTGGCACGATAGCAGCGAGGAAGTTCATTTCCAGACCAACCATGCTTCTTTCCGAACAACAAGGATACACCGAGGAACTCTAGCACACCGAGGAACTCCAATGCGTCGAGGTACTCTAGCGCACCGAGGTACTCTAGTTCTCCGAGGAACTCCTGATCAGCGAGCAGCCATGGCAGTCCGAGCTGCTCCTCGGTCGTACTATTAATTGCCAGATAATCAACAGTTCAGATATTCATTGAATGCTTATATTCTTGATGCACACGCTGCATTAAATGTATTACCCTTTCACATGTATATCATTTAATGTATCGAACCTTTCATGTACAACCTCAAGGCTATAAATACCTTGTATCAAACCCATTCAAGGGGACCGGAATTTCTTGAGAGAACTTGTAATCAAGAATTCTGCAAACACTCAGCAATAACATAACAGTGGACGTAGGCTTTATTCCTAGCCGAACCACTTTAAAAATCTTTGTCTTATTTATTTATCTGTGATTGAATAATTAGAGCAATCTAGTTTTTTACATCAACATTAAATTCAAAATTACAACTAAATACGGGAAAAAATTCGATAATATTTTATGTGGCATGCCTCAATTGCCAATTTAAAAATTAATTTGTTCGACATCCTAATTCCCTTATGAGGTGAGATTTATCTCTGGGAGATTAAATCACCACACCTTATACTAGACAGACTTTCATATTTCATTATTATATCCACACAGTTCAGGATTCTCAATCCAACATAATCAATAGCCAGCGAGTTTTTGTCCTACTCCTAATGATAGTGACTCATTTGGGAGGATATAAAAAGTCGTGTCTACGTGTATACCACCAACTAATTTTATATTATCCCATATTATATGGACTCCTCTTTTAGGGGTCCGCTCACGTGAATAATTAATTCAAAATTATCCGCTAGGAAACTTGTATCGTCTACCATAATAAGTAGTATTCCTCATTGAAAGACCTACATAATATTAAAATTTTGCAAATCGTTGATGAAAACTGTGTGGTTTATGTTGAAACTTCTTTCCCACATAGTATTTAAAACTTTCGGGTTAAAAACTAAACATTCAATTAGAAATGCCTTAATTTAAATCCTTCGTAATTTATTAAATCTCATGATCTCAATATTTTAATTTTCAAAAAAATATTTTAAAATAAAAATACAAATCCACATATCATAATTTAATATATAGCTTAAAATTAATTGCCTTGATTAAATTCAATTTAGAAAAGAATAAAACACAACATAAATTTTCGGAGAAAATTAGTGATCTAGGCCAGTCTCAAAATAAATAATTCATGTTGTCCATAAAGCAGGTGTTCCTAATTATCCAATTAATTATCACATAAATTATGCAACATAATATAAATAAAGAGAAATGAAAGAAATAAAATAATTAAATGCAGCAAAATTAAAAATATATATATTTAATTTCCTTACCATCATAGCCTAGACTTCACATGAAGTTAAAATCTCCATGCATAGGAGTCCTTGTTAAGGTAGAACTCCTTTTAGGCAAGAGTACAAATTGAAATAAACTATATTTGCAAAAGAATCCTTGTTGAAGAAGACTTCTTTTTTTTGGAAAAGAGTCCAATATGAAGTAAACTTCATTAAAAGCTAAGGCAGGCAACCTTAACGATGTTCGATCGAGCTGATTCTTTAAACATAACTCCCACTCCTCTTCACTAAGAAAATATAAAAAATAAGTAAATTCAAGGGTCCGATATCGAAAACATGATGTAGTTGACCTTAAGGTTCTCCGATCGAGCTGATTTTCGGATAACATCTTTATCTCACCTTCATCTAGAACATATAAAAAATTTAGCACATTTCGACAGTTCGATCATCCATGATAAATAAAATAAGATCTCAAACTTCCCATTCAATAATTTTCATAGCCTATCAAAGAACCCTTATTAAATCTCCATAGTCCATCTAAGAACTCTACTTTATTATTCAATAAGTCCCTAAACTATCTCTAACTTACAATGGGGAATTAAAATTAAAAAAAAATATTACGTTCCCTCACAATCTCTGCCAAAACATGATTTATTCAAAACTAAAATCGATAGAAATTTTACTATGGATAACCCAAGCATAGGATCCAATCACATATATGAAAATAAACTATTTACGTGATCATGATGAAAGGAATGATCATAATAAAACCTTACAAAAAAAAGTTAGTATGAGTCCATACACAAAACTATGCATATTCATATAAACTAAATTTGGGTTTTTAGGTGGCCGACATGGATCGTTTCAATGCAAAATCAACCTCAATTGGGACTTTGATACTAATTGTTTGGAAAAATAAATTGGTATTGACATTTTAAATGTAGATCAATTTAGCCATATCTGTCTTTGATTAATCATGTATTGAAAATAAAATTAAAACAAGGTTTGAAAAACAAACCTAGGTTTTAAAATACAGTACCTTTGTAGATCCGATTGTGATCTGATGTGGAGAAATGTATAAGTTAATGATGCGGATACCTTGTTTTAGATCTCCAATTTTTTTAACCTTTTATAATGCTTGGATCTTCAAATGTATGATCCTCCCCGAATCTAGGTAAGTGGTGGGCATCTTCTGAGAAGAAAAGACGTCCTTCTGAGTGAGATATTGTCATCTCCCTCTAAGCCTCTCCCAAAAAACTTGAATAGTGTTTTCTCTCACCCCTCTCAAATACTAATGAACCATTATATTAATAAAAACCCTTTTCCCACACATTTATGTACACGTAGAAAATGTGGGCTTAGTTCAAACTGGGTCTTTAGAGAGTATGGACGAAACTAATTGGGTATATGGACTACAGTAGGTACCCAAGATAAACAATTAAATTATCTCCAAATAAATACTCGGATATCCCAACTACATTATCACAATTATTTCCTTTCTTTATTTAATCATGAATTAACTCCACTAAATAATCATGAATGCATTCCATTATAATTATCTCATAAATCACTCGGATATATTAAGGTCTTATTTGCAAAGTTTATTATGGTACACAATATGATTACCCATGTTAAGAGCCCGATACCCGGTTGGTCAAATCAATTTATTGCTAATCGATTTTAACCAACATCTAATCAATTCCTTGATTTTCAGACATAGCTTTGTCGCTACTACACCAGGATTACTAAATAATTCACCAGTCGGGTTTTACTTGGTGGAAAAAAATATATATAAATCTATCAAGGGGGAATCACAATCCATGGTATTCCCTGGATGTGGATTCCTCCAAATTATAATCTCAGACCTACTTACACAACTATCACCCAATATGCGGAGATTATTTGATCCAATATGTCAGATCGCACTTATACCAATCAAAGTGATATTTGTGCAAGTATTCCAATCCTTATAAATCTCGGGATTAAGAATTTATGCATCCTTTGCAAATGGTGTGAGATTACATGATTCTAGTCAAGATATCCCTTATACTCAAATCTCACAGGTGGCCCTATTCAATACACTCCTGGGATGTACTGATTACAATATTCTATCGAATAAGTTCTCGAACCATCAAACATGTTCCCAGAGTTTGAGATGAACTACTAGGATTGCATCACAACCATTTCAATAGGGTTTCAACTCCATATGTAGGTTGTGAATTTTTCAATAACCTAAATTCTATTATGTATGTTATTAACCCAAAGTCGCGTCACTTGAATTACTACTAAGCTATATTAATCGATATGTATACACTATATTTAAACCAATTATAAATTGTTATCTTAACCATGATTCTCATTTCAAAATAAATTGACACACTTTTACATAAAAGTAACCGTCAAGCATGGTTTTAAGAATAAAACCCCGATAATTTTAACTTCCCATCACACATTTGTATTAACGTAATTAGGCATCGATGCCTTGGATTTAAGTGTAGACTTGTCCATATCTCTACATGCTAAAGTTCTTCTCATAGGAGGGTTACATTAATATATGTAGGTGATTCTCTTGAGTTATCTAATTTATTCTTTGTAGGTCATAAGACAAAATTTAACCCTATCGTGAATACAATCCATGATCCCATTCCTAGATTTGAGAAATTGTCTACTTTCTCTCACAAAATGATAGCAAAGTCCTTTAAGGTGAAAATTTTTGTGACAATAAGATCCAATAAAAGGTTATAGTGGATACACCCACTTTTTCTTGAGAGTAATCTCATGTGGATATTAGGTTAATGTTTTACCTAACTCTTTTACAAACGTAATCTTGGTTTTTGGTTCAGTGACTTCCATACCATCATAACCAAAACCCATTTTGTCTTCACCTATCTTATCCCGTGATAAAATTATCATTCTACATTTATCCGATTTACCTTCTAAGTCAATTTGTAATACCCCGTATTTTTATGGCATTTAAATTGGGGGATTTGTTAAATTTAAATTGAGATATTAATTTAACATTAATCCGGAAATTTATTTTTATATTTACTAACGTGATGTGAGTTAGTAATTATGGGAAAATTGTTGAATAATAATATATGAGTAAATAAATATATGAGATTTATATTATTAAAATCGTCACGAGTGAATAAAATGGCAATTATGTAAATTTAAGTTAGGATGCGCCTATGTCGTGTCAGGACTAAATTACTATTATATAAAACGAATAAATTATAAGTTGCTCGTATGGTCATTTTGAGTGCGCCAAAGTGTCCAAAAGGGTCGAGATAGTAAGAAAAGTGTACCCGGGGGTTTAGTTTGGATCCCGGGGCAGTTTTAGGCCTAATTGACAATCTTAGAGGGTATTTTAGACATTTTATATTTTTGGGGAATTAAACCCTCGAAATTTCCTAAGGTTATATCAGATGGTAGGAGTCATCTTCTAGGGTTAGAAGAACCATAAACCATAGACGACCATTGGAGAGGAAAAGGAAGAGCTTTCCAAGGAGTTCTAGGCCAAGAACTCCACTGTTTGCACCGCCGTCACCGCCAAACGTTAGATCGGGCAACGAGGATCACAACCACACCAATATTTTCCAAAAATCTGAATCAAGAAATCCCAGGCAAGTATCTATCTTGCCCTATTTCAGTTAATGCTTCAATAATATTAGCCTAGGATTGTTAAGGACTAGTTTTTGTGGAAGAAAAACATATTTTGGAGACTTGAATTGCATGATATATGGGTAATAGATGTATTATGGAAATCAAACTCACATGTAAAGATTGAACCATGAAAATTACAGTAAATTAGGAGTATGAAATCTGGTAAAAGAATGCGAAGAAACTAAACAAAGAAAATATTAGGGTTCTTGATATTTTTATGGATTATTCCCCACTTAATCCGTTATTCATGATGAAAATTCGCATGTCTTACGTAGAATACCATTTATTTGAGAATATAACACTAGTAGTATAAATTGTTGGGAGTTTGGAAGTCAATTATATTGTTTTGGATGATTTTGGAAGAGGAAACCCGTAACTTGAAATTCTCCAGATTCGCCATACCTTCTTGATCGATCGATCGAACTAGGAGTGTCGATCGACCCCTCGTGGAAAACTCAAATTTCCCTTTTTAAATAGGTGGTCCCAAATTAAATGAATAGAAATTCTTGGACATTATTGTTAGAATATTTTGGGAGGTAAAGAAGACCAATAGGATTTTATAAAAATGGAATCCTTAATCTAAGACGAGATTTAATCCTTAACAAAGGTATTTTACACTTAAGAAACAATGGGAACGTGTGTTTAAACGGTGAGACTCGTGAGGAAGTTACATTGTAAAATAAATGAATACCTACTGAAATTACACTTTGGGAGATAGGAATTCACAAATGTTACGTGGTAAGTTGGAATAATCCCATAAATAAGAATAAAAGAGACAAACCGTTATACAGGATAATCAAGTAATCTGCAATGAGAATAATTATCATATGTATGGGTTGTGGGTGTACCTAAATTTGAAATTGGAATAGTAGTATACATATATAATTGTGTTTGTGTATATACTATATACATGTAAAAATCATGCATGTGCTCCTTGTTATCCCTGAGGTTACTGCACTAGGACAACCTTATCTCAATGGGACCTTTATGGGGGATATTGACTCGTACCGTAGAACATAGGAATCCTTGGTATAGTCTATCGGATCGATAGTCAGATGGTCCTAAGAGACGCAAGGGTATGTGCTGACCTCTTAGTGACTTGGAACTATGCTTCGCCTCAATTTGTATGTGTTTTGTGTTAATACAGTTCGAGTGTGATTTCGAACTAGTATTTCCCTTAGTACGAGTGATACGGGGACTGGATAGTAGAGTATGCCCGCACCATAAATTTTATCTGGGGTGCCGTAGAATATACATATTATATGAGTATTTGATATATATATTTAAACTTGGAATTTGGGAACTATCTACTGTGACTATGGTAAGTAAGAAATGAATAATTATTTCAACTTGGGAATAAGTGTTTGAAATGTATGATACGTTACTGGGAAACATTATAATCAATGAGGGTTTTGTGAGAACTTTGCTGTTAAATAAAATTAACTTTCTTAACATTAGAAATTGTCGGCATGAAATCTTATGAGTAACTTAAGGTAAGTTAAACTGGCTAGAGTATTAGTGCAATAGGTGTGCACATTAGAAGAGAGGTGAGAATTTCTCAAGGGAGTGCCGCACTAATATTATTGTTGCATTAGCCGGTAAGAATTTTAAATACTTGCTAAACTGAATTTTAAACTGTTTTACAATCGATCTTTGACCCGTTTCCTATTTTCTCTTCTCTCTTGTATATATATGTATATATTACAAGTGCCGAGCCACAGGGGCGTCTTACACAGGGTTCTTTGGATGGAACGTGATGCGGCTTAGTTGGGAGTTGCAGGCCTCTTGTTTAGACGACCTCATTATTGATTCCACTTCTAGCTCTATTTTATCCAGTTGGGCATGTGTCGCCCTTTTCCATTATTCAGTTGTTTTTATCAGAGATTGTTATTTGTTTAGTTCCAGTATTTACATTTTGGAATGGTTATTGTCAAGATGTTTTTCCTTTAAGTTTTAATGTTGGACTTATTTAGTTGAATGTTTAAATTGTTTGGATTATATTTTCCAGTCAGATTGTTGTGTGATTTTAAACCATGGATTATGTAAGGTTTTAAATATTGGTTTTAAATTAAATTTGGAAATTGATGTCTTAAAAATGGTTTTGTCACTTAGCTTAATTATTTAGGGTGTTTTGAATTGGAAAAGTTATTTTTGCGACAGTGATGCTAAGAATGAACCAACCGTTCACCTTGATTATAATTTAATAAAGGACTGATCACCCGGTATTTAATTAGGCGGGGTGTCACAGGTGGTATCAGAGCATCAGGTTCTAGTGTCCTTAGGATTTGTGCTGCTTCACTACACCAAAACAGGTCAATTGTTACGGGCGAAAACCGTTACAAAAATTTTTTGTAACGAATTAAATCCGTTAAAAAATGGCGTTATTTATTCTACTAACGAAATTTCTAACGGATGAAATCCGTTACAAATTTAATATTTGTGACAGATTAAAACCGTTGCAATTTATTTTGTAACAGATTTGACGTTGGTACACATCACATATATTAGTAACGAATTTACTGAATTATAACGGATTTACTGAATTATAACGGTTTTGACCCGTTATAGATATAGAATTTATAACGAATAAAACCATTACAAAATACATTGTAACGGATTGGGAGTGTCGTATATTTATAACGGATATTTTTACTTGTAACGGTTAAATTCCGTTAACAATATCATTATATTATTAAAAAAATATTAGTTTCTCATTAAACAAATAAATATGAATACACTTGTAATAACTCGTGTACTCAACCAATGGAAATGCCGAGCCAATGCCCACAAATTTCACACAAAACATAATTCCAAAACACACAGTGACAAAATGAATAACACTATATTTTGATGATATTAAACCAGTCTAAAACTATACTTCATTCATAACCATTAAAATTCCAAAAACAAAATGTAGTAGAAGATAAACCATCTAGCTTTTAACCACAAAATTGAAACGAAGTCTAACATCTTTAAAGTTCTACACATTATTCTCCCAAAAGTAGTCTTCATTATATTCCTTGCAAAAGTAGACTTCATTCTCCCAAAATTAATCTTCATTTTTTCCAATAAGAACCTGTTGAACAATGAGGGAGTGGGTTTGGTTGGGGATTTGGGGGGAATTATCCCACCCGACCTTCCTTTTTTTTTTCTTTTTTTCTTAATGAGTTTTGCAACGAATACCAACACATTGCAATGGTTTTTCTCTATTTGTAACGGATTTTATCCGTTATAAATTTGTAACGGATAAAATATGTTAAAAAAAAAAAATCCGTTGTAATTTCTCTGTTTTGGTGTAGTGCTTATTATGCTTCTAGTGTTACTTTGTTTTATATAGAGCCCTATGTTTAGTATTGTTGTTTTCTATAGTGAGATTCCGTTCTCCTGCTATAACGTGTGTACCTTAGTGAATCTTAATTGAGTTCGGGCATGTTCGAACAATTAAATATGGAAGGCAAGGAACGTTGGGAGGATAGCAGGAGGCAACGCTTAGTTGAGGTTGTAGAGCATATTCGAGGATGATGACCGTAGTTAAGGTCACCCCTATTATGGCACGAGAAGCTAGGAATGTAAAGGCCACTAGGGCGCAACTTATGATTTCCAAATGTTGCTATAGTCGAAAGAGGTGCAAGAGTAAACTCACCCCAACGTGGCATGACTGGGAAAAGTCAGACGAAGCATTGTAGAGAAATGTGAGTGGAAATTCTAGAAATGCGAAAAATTGTGTGTGTTAGCCCAAGGAGGTAAAGTATCTGTAGGAGGGTAGTGAGATTGGGGTCTATGAATAACTGGAAAGGGTGAGGCGTGGCCCACTCCAATAGACGCTGCCTGCAATGTCTTCAAGGTCTCATGGTGCAACTTCTGAAGAAAACTTCTCCTTCTGGTAACAATGGGACTCAAGCTTCAACTCACTCCCTGCAAGAAGATAACTTTCACAGCAAAAATAGCAATTTTTCTCAAGGGAAACACTTGAGAGTGATGGCAATCAGTGGGGAGTGAAGGAACAAGGCACTCAACACTAAGAGAATGAATAGGTAGAGAATACTAGGTAGGTCGGGTGATATTTTGGCAGAGTAACAGTGCAATTTTTCATGTCTATCTCTTGACCTTGCCCAGAGGTCTATTTATACTAGGGCGTTAGGGGTGAGTTGGCATTTTTTGGGCGCCAAAATTGAGAGAGTTGGTGGGGAACAACGTCTGAAGTGTACCATTTATCCCTACCTGTAGGCAGCTTGCCTGTCCCCCCTGCAGGCGCCACCTAACGCCTACCAAAACTCAAAAAGTACATATGTCCCCTAATGGAGACAAAATATCAGATTTGGTTTTATCTTTTGAAACGGTAACTTGTGGTGAAATTTTGCAAATCTTGAGAGAGGAGACCTTAAGGGCTCATTTCCTCTAAAAATGTTGTTTTTCTTGAGAGAGACCTTGAGGAACCCCTCTTCTAGAAAAGTCATTTTCTTGTAAAGAGTTTATTTCTTGTGAGTAGCCAGCTCTTTGGCTGCTCACTTCACTTGTGACCAATTATGCAGTGTGTGTAGTCTGGAGTGACTTCTGGGTCTTCCGAATAGTATTCTGTCAATCCTATAGTGCTAAGTGGTTGAGCTTGCTCAACATACCTTGTCCCTCAGCCGCCAAGCCAAAACTTCCAGGAGGTCCCAACGCGCTTGTTCGAGCCCTGCTTACTTGACTAGGCAACCTGTACAAGAAAGTAAAGTGTTAGTTATGTTGTTCATTTAGAGACTGATGTTTCATGATGAGGAGTTGCTCGTGATAGCTACTCCCTCAATATGAGTTTCTGCCGAAACCCTTATATTGGCACTTCTCAAATAACATTTCGGCAGTGACCCTCGTAGTGGCGCTGAGCCTTGCAGTGACGCTGACTCTCTCGACTGTCATTACTGCAGTGGTCCTTGCAGTGGCGCTAACCCTTGCAGTGGTACTTCTTAATTTTGGATTTCTGTGGTGACCCTCACGGGAACCTCTCGAATGTTATTGCTGCAGTGACCCTTGTTATAGTGGCACTGACGCTTGAAGCGGCGTTGACCCTCGCAGCGGCGTAGACCCTTGCAGCGATGCTGACCCTTGCAGCGGCGCTGGCACTTGAAGCGGTGCCGACCCTTGCAGGGGTGCGAACACTTTCAACGATGCTGACCCTTGCAGCGGCGCTGACACTTGAAGTGGTGCCGGCCCTTGCAGCGGTGTAGACACTTACAGCGGCGCTGACCCTTGCAGCGGCGCTGACACTTGCAGCGGCGCTGGCACTTGAAGCGGCGCTGACCCTTGCAGTGGCGCGAACACTTGCAGCGGTGCTAAACCTTGCAGCGGAGCTGACACTTGAAGAGGTGCCGACCCTTGCAGTGACGCGGACACTTGCAGTGGCATCGACACTTGCAGCGGCGCTGACACTTGAAGCGGCGTTGACCCTTGCAGCGGCGCAGACACTTGCAGCGATGCTGACCTTTGCAACGGCGCTGACACTTGCAGCGGTGCTGGCACTTGAAGTGGCACCGACACTTGCAGCGACGCCGACACTTGCAGCGGCGCTGACCCTTACAGCGGCGCTGACACTTGAAGCGGTGCCGACCCTTGCAGCGGTGCCGACACTTGTAGCGGCGCTGGAACTTTAAGCGGTGTTGACCCTTGCATCAGCACAGACACTTGCAGCGGCGCTGACCCTTGCAGCGGTGCAGACACTTGCAGTGGCGCCGACACTTGCAGCGGCGCAGACACTTGTAGCGGTGCTGACCCCTGCAGCGGCGCAGACACTTGCAGTGGCGCAGACACTTGAAGCGGCACCGACACTTGCAGCGGCGCCGACACTTGCAACGACGCTGACCCTTACAGCGGTACCAACGCTTGAAGCGGTGCCGACCCTTGCAGCGGCACGAACACTTGCAGCGGTGCGGACACTTGTAGCGGCGCTGACACTTGCAGCGGCGCTGACACTTGCAGCGACGCTGACCCTTACAGTGACGCGAACACTTGCAACGATGCTGACCCTTGCAGCGGCACCGACGCTTGAAGCGGTGCCGAACCTTGCAATGGCACTTCTTAATCTTGGACTTCTGCGGTGACCCTCGCGGTCACCTCTCAAATGTTATTACTGTAGCAGCGCTGATGCTTCCAGTGGCGCTGATGCTTTCAGCGGCGATGACGCTTTCAGCTGCGCTGACCCTTGCAACGATGTTGACACTTGCAGCGGCGCTGACGCTTTCAGCGGCGCTGACCCTTGCAGCGGTGCTGACACTTGCAGTGGCGCTGACACTTGCAGCGGCGCTAACACTTGCAGCGACGCTGATCCTTGCAGTGGCGCTGGGGGTTCCTGCTGAATATGAGTTTTTGTTGGGACCCTGAGGTGGTTCCTTCTTAATTATGCATTTTTGCCGGGACCCTGGGTGGGTTCCTTCTCAATATGAGTTTCTGTCGGGACCCTGGGGGTTCCTGCCCAATATGAGTTTCTACCGGGACCCCGGGGGGGTTCCTGCTCAATATGAGTTTTTGTCGGGACCCTGGGTTTCTTCTCAGTATTTCTAATAAAATAATATTTTTACTTTTTTATAGGTAGACACCCTTCTACATTAGACCCTCGTGCAAAGTCTTTTGTGTTGGGTAGACCAAAAGGCTTTGTACGCCATAAATTCAGTTTTTTTTCCAGGGACCCTAGGGTTTCTTCATCAATCCTCCTAGGGTCATTAAATGTTATGTCACTTCATCCAAGTTTTGTAAATGAGGCCACTTATAATGGACCTTCTTATTAGGGTATAAACTTGGTCGAAGGGGTTACTCGCGGTGAGCCCCTTATTTTTTTGCCTTCTTCTATGGCCTTCTGTCTTGGGCGGAGGGATTACTCACGATGAGCCCCTCTCCCTTGGCCTTCTTCTGTGGCCTTGCATCTTGGGTGGAAGGGTTGGCCCCCTCACCCTTGGCCTTCCTTCGTGGCCTTCTTTCTTGGGTGGAGGGGTTACTCGCGGTGAGTCCCTCGCCCTCGGCCTTCTTCTGTGGCCCTTCATCTTGGGCGAAGGGGTTACTCGCGATGAACCCCTCGCCCTTGGCCTTCTTCTATGGCCTTTTATCTTGGGCGGAGGGGTTACTCACAGTGAGCCCCTCGCCTTTGGCCTTCTTCTGTGGCCTTTTCATCTTAGGCGGAGGGGTTACTCGAGGTGAGCCCCTCACCCTTAGCCTTCTTCTGTGGCCTTTCATCTTGGGCAGAGGGGTTACTCATAGTGAGCCCCTCGCCCTTGTCCTTCTTCTGTGGCCTTCTATCTTGGGCGGAGGGGTTGCTCGCGGTGAGCCCCTCGCCCTAAGTTCTTTTTATTAGCATCAAGTTTGGGAAGAGGGGTCACTCAAGGTGGATCCCCTCGCCCTAAGCTTTTTTCTGTCAAACTTGCAATCTTGGAAAAGTGGAGCCACTCTAAGTGGATCCCCACACTCTATTTTATTATTTGTTCACTTGCTTGAGGACTTCTCGATATTAGCCCCCTCGCGCAGAAGTGTCTTGCAATGTCGAGAAACTTGTGCACAAAATTGTCGTACCTTTTATTTATACTTGGAAGTTGCTCAAAACTTTTAGAACGCTGGTGCCCTTGGTGCCTTGTGTGCTAAACTGTCCCACCTTACATTTATCCTTGACACTTGCTCAAGGCTGCGAGCGCTCCGGTGCCCTTGGAGCCTTAGGTGCTCAACTGGCGCACATTATATTTATACTTAGCACTTGCTCAAGACTGTGAGTGCTCTGGTGCCCTAGGAGCCTTAGGTGCTCATTTGGAGCACCTTACGTTTATACTTGCCACTTGCTCAAGATTGTGAGTGCTCTAATGCCCTTGGAGCCACAGGTGCTCAACTAGCGCACCTTATATTTATATTTGGCACTTTCTCAGGACTGTGGTGCTCTAGTGCCCTTGGAGCTTTAGGTTCTTAACTGGCGCACCTTATATTTATACTTGGAACCTACTCAAGACTGTGTGCGCTCTGGTGCACTAGGAGCCTTACGTGCTCATCTGGAGCACCTTACATTTATATTTGGCACTTTCTCAAGACTGTGAGCGCTCCGGTGCCCTTGGAGCCTTAGGTACTAAATAGTTGTACCTTATATTTATACTTGGCAGTTACTCAAGACTGTGAGCGCTCCGGTGACCTTGGAGCCTTAGGTGCTAAACTGTCACACCCTACATTTATACTTGACACTTGCTCAAGACTGTGAGCGCTCCGGTGCCCTTGGAGCCTTAGGTGCTCAACTGGCGCACCTTATAATTATACTTGGCACTTGCTCAAGACTGTGAGCGCCCCAGTGCCCTTGGAGCCTTAGGTACTAAATGGCCGTACCTTGTATTTATACTTGACACTTGCTCTATACTGTGAGCGCTCCGGTGCCCTTGGAGCCTTAGGTACTAAAATGTTGTACCTTATGTTTATACTTGGCCTTTGCTCAAGACTGTGAGCGCTCCGGCGCCCTTGGAGCCTTAGATGCTCAACTGGCGCACCTTATATTTATACTTGGCACTTGCTCAAGATTGTGAGCGCTCCGATGCCCTTGGAGACTTAGGTTCTCAATTGGCGCACCTTTTATTTATACTTTCATAAATATTTTTTGTGTTGTCACACCTCTTGCCTTATTTTATTAGGTGGAGACCTACTATCGAGTACAAAATTCATAGGGAGGCACCTTGACCCATATAAAATAACTTGTCATTTCATAAGCATTAAACTTTGCTAAGAAGGTATAATTGATACCTCATACTTTTTGTTACTAGATCGTGCCTTCCACATTAAGTGAGAATGCTCATGAAGCATGTTGGAGTCAAGTATACTTCCATAAAGTCAATTTGAGACTTGAACCTTTTATCAAGGCTTCATACATCTGCTTGCTAGCTCCACTGCTTGAATCCAAGTATGCGAGAGAATAAAATGTCCACTAAAGCAACGATGATCTTTTAGCTGCACAACATAACTTTTTGAAGCGCATATCAACAATGGACATTTCAAACAATTAATATGACTAAAAAAATAATGCCCGTGGTAAAGTTGTAAATACTTTCAAAGTCATTTATACTTTGCACAAGTGGGGAAAACATGTTTGAATAAAGTATTAAGAGATCTTATCTTTCTTCACATAATGAATTATTCTTATTCAAACTATTTAACATTAATGAAATGTGCAATTACTCAAATGAACTATTCTGAATAAATAAATCTGAGGATTTTAGGATTATCGATCAAAACTTGAATATTCCTAAAACAAACTTTGTTACAACACTCAAATATAGGAGTTATGACTTTGGGCAACACTATTTCTTGTGCACTCAAGTGTACAAACATGGATTGTAAATTCGAGCAACCACTGGTCACATAAATGCTCGGGTCATAAATTCGAGCAACCCCTAAATTTACAAACTCCCTTTTATAAAATGTCATAAAATAGACGAGAGGGTTATTTTTAAATTCAACTTCTAAAACTGTTAACCCTTATTCGAAACGGGGAAAATTATTTGTGCATTTCTTAGAACCCCCATTTTTTTTCTTTTCTTTTACATCCAATAAAGTAGACGAGTTCATAAAAGAATCATGCTTTGAGAGACTTGTAGGAAATTAGAGTGTCTCACTCCAATACATTTTTGTGCTACTAATATATATATATAAATATATATTTTTTTGTACTGGGTTCGTAGTGGGTTCCTCGCGCACTTTAACTTTTTAAACCCTTGATATTTCTTTTGTAGCTTTAGAAATATATTGTGAGAAGATAGCTGTTGGGTTCCTTGTCTTGGGTTCCTCGCACACTTGCTTTTTAAACCTTGTTATTTCTTTTTTACTTTTAGAAATTATTGGCGAGAAGACGCATATGTTGGGCTCCTCGTCTGCTCATTCTTTAAACACAGGAGAGAAACGACAAAAAGAGCAAGTGAGATGTGTAAAGGAGGGTCTCGACTATAAACCCATTGGAGCAGGTGAGAGTATAGTAAAACCACCTCTCTTATATTAAGATCTATAGGGATTTTTTTTTTGACTGATCTTTAAGATCCGTGAGCAACCGATCTTTACAGAAATTACCCCCCCCCCTTTATTATTATTATTATTATTATACCACGATGTGCTGGTTCCTCGTCTAGTATTTATTAAGATCGGTAGGGATTCTAGGGCTTGACATTTTTTTTATCAAGCTATGTTTGTGATCTTAACTGGGTGAGAGGTTTGAAGTTTAAATTTTTAAGAGATTTAATTTTTCTTTAACTGTTGTATGTGGAGAACTTTGAGAAGTCCCACAGATTTGGTTCCTCAGCTATTTTTTTTTAAATAGAAACTATCTTTAATTCATGTAGCTTTTTCCACGACACATTCTTTTTCGATTTTGTTTTCTGGTTACTTTGGACATTTGTTGAGTAAAGCATGAAATTAAAAGTTACGAACCAATTGCTCGTGGAAAGTTCCAATAAGAGAATCCACTCTGTTGTTTTGTAGGTTCCTCGCCAAATATCAGCCTGGTAAATTTTTTTACTGTGAGAAATATTTTACGAGTAGTTACTTCTCAATTTGAGGGCGTGGAAGCATCTAGTATAGGTATGCGTTTGGATTTTTTTTTATATTGTTTTGGCCATCCACCAGATGTTTGATAAAATGATCGCGAGCAGGTACTAGCTTAATATGTAGATTCCTGGTGTTATTTCATTGAAATACAAGAGATAAATGCTCGAGACTCATTTTCAGGGCGAAAGTGCGGGTCGAGGAATCATTTCGATCCATTTTTCTTTCGACTTATAAAGAAATAAAATAATTGTTTGAGTTCAATGTGGGGACTCGACTTGTGCAGACCAGCAACTCAGCATGGGCTGTCGAGGAAGTCTGCTAGCTACAGATGTGATGTGTTTTATGCTAACCTGTGTATCTGCCTTTCTGAGATATGAGGGAAATTGGGGGCATAAAAGGAGCAGTATGGTTCGCAGGTTCTAGATCATCTAGATCAAATACTTTTTCAATTTTAGAACTGACTATTTTGCACCTGAGATATTTTTTTTTTTAATATGGTTCGCAGGTTCCTCGCCAAATTGCAGCATGGTGAAACTTTTCTTGGCAAAATTCCTAGGAGAAAAGGGGTCTTGGTGATAAATTGACTAGTGGGTCTCTTTTTGAACTGTCGAGCAACCCAACTAAGCTCAGCTGGTTTCGTACTTTAGGAAATCTTATCCTCGCAAATCTCTTATCCTGACAAGTCTTATCGAGGAACCCCCTAAGCTCACTGATTTTGTCTCTTATTTAACAGTCGAGCTACCCAAAGCATATTAAGAGAGAGTATCTATAGAACTGATGTTAACATTTATTTGTGTATATTTTTTTTAGACTTGTCTCAATACATGTACTATTTATGAGTATAATAAATGTACTCTAAAAGCCACATGTGATTACACCATTTCTTGTAATGATCGTGGGATGATTCCACTTGAATCAATGTTTTCCTTCCTCTTTTATATTATTTTATTTTATTTATCATAAAATAAATAAAATAAAATAAATAACATGCTCTGACTGTCACTTTTTAAGATTTACAATATTTAACAAGAGGACATGCGGCTTTGAAAACGACAAACATTTATGTGGATAAAATCCATAAAATTAATTATGGATAATACTTTTTTTTTAGTGAACTATACCAATAAAAGAAAAAAAACTATTATGCATGTTTTTGCATTTCCTTAGTGGGCGTCTAAAAAATATAGCATGTGATTTTTTTTAAAGTAAATCAGCTAGCATATATATGAAATGCTCATAAAACACAAATCAATACTTGTGAAATGAACATATTTAACAAATAATAAAGCTAGGCAAGTTTACTTAGCTGACCGAAATAAGAGATGTCCTACAAGTGAGTAGGGTCTCCTCTAAGGTGCCCTTGAGGGTGAATACTCCACCGTTACCTTCTTTGCTAGAGAGTTACTTGTTCACCATTTTTTTTGGCGTTACCTCTAGCGTCGTTGGTCTTCTCTCGTGAGAATCATCACTGATACAACTATTTGTTTCGGCGCCACCTTCCGCGGTGGAGCCACCTCTACGATTATTGGTGATGTTGGCGTTCTTGAGTGTGGTTCCTCACGCTGCAACGAGAGTTCTTTGATCGAATTTGCTGCCCACATAGGGAGTGGTTCTTTACCTAGAGCAACTTTGAACCCTTACCGTATAAGGGGTTCCTTGCGCATTGGTTGCTTCCCTTAGGTTCCTCGAAATTTAAGACTTCTTTATTTATGGGTTCCTCGTGCGAGGAGCTGACCCAAGGGTTCCCCTCTTGGTGGAGCTTTATTTGGAGAGAGGGGGTCTCGTCTGATTTACACTCGTCTTTAGGCTTTGCATTTGAGGCAGCCGCTGCCAAAGGTTCATCGCGGGTGGACCCAATATCCGAGGGTATCTCGACCTTGCATTTTGTCAAGGGTTCCTCGACCTCATGCTTTGTCGAGGCTGCTGCTACGACTTCTTTGTTGGCGGAGAGGGATACCCAGGGTTCCTCTCCCATGAGTTCCTCACGCCTCGACTACCCATTCGGGGGTGTCTCGACCTCATGCTTTGTCGAGACTGTTTCCATGACTTCTTTATTAGCAATGAGGGACACCAAGGGTTTCTCGCGAGTTGGTATTTCTCTAAGGGTTGATGCTGCTACTTCCCTCTTTTTCTTTTTTTGGCGACAAGGGACACCCATGGTTTCTCATCCATGGGTTCCTCGCGAGTTGGCGTTTCTAAAGGGGATGCTGCAGCTGAGAGTTCCTCACTTGGAATTTCTACCACGGTGGATTATTTTCTTGAGGGTTCCTCATCGCTATCATTGAGCGTGAGGAGTTCCTCGACCATAACGAATTCCTCACAAAACACTTAGGGTTCCTAGGGTTCCTACCAGTGAACTTGGCGGTTATCAGAACTTGCTCCAATGCCGACCTCCGCGACTGAGCTACTTCTACCGAAATCACCGTCGGAACGGTTCCCCCTCTAGAGGGGGCTGCTGCTGGTGCTACACAACCTTGAGCAAAATTTGCAAAGTCTAGTTATTTTGTTTCAAAATCTCAAAAAACATACTCATAAGCCTCTTCCATCGGAGCTGCTGTCGGTGAGCTGGTCTGCCCTCTCTGAGGAGCAGGCGCCTTGGCTTCGATCACCACCACTTCTTTCTGGGTAGTCTGGTCACTGTGAGTTCCATTACCAGATGGAGTGTCCTAAAAAACTAGCTGCGTAGAAATTTTGAAACCTTCTTTGTCCATGGAAGTGAGGATACCTCCCCAGCAGAGTCGCCAAATGTAGGAGGGTAGTGAGACTGGGGTCTATGAATAACTGGAAAGGGTGAGGCGTGACCCACTCCAATGGACGTTGCCTGCAAGGTCTCCTGGTGCAACTTCTGAAGAAAACTTCTCCTTCTGATAACAATGGGACTCAAGCTTAAACTCACTCCCCGCAAGAAGATAACTTTCACAGCAAAAATAGCAATTTTTCTCAAGGGAAACACCTGAGAGTGATGGCTGTCAGTGGGGAGTGAAGGAACAAGGCACTCAGCACTAAGAGAATGAGCAGGGAGAGAATACTAGGTAGGTCTGGTGATATTTTGGCAGAGTAACAGTGCAATTTTTCTTGTCTATCTCTTGACCTTGCCCAGAGGTCTATTTATACTAGGGCGTTAGGGGTGAATTGTCATTTTTTGGGCGCCAAAACTGAGAGAGTTGGTGGGGAACAACGTCTAAAGTGTACCATTTGTCCCTACCTGTAGGCAGCCTGCCTATCCCACTGCAGGCACCACCTGGCGCCGACTAAAACTCAAAAAGCACATATGTCCCCTAATGGAGACAAAATATCAGATTTGGTAGTTATCTTTTGAAACGGTAACTTGTGGTGCAATTTTGCAAATCTTGAGAGAGGAGACCTTAAGGGCTCATTTCCTCTAAAAATGTTGTTTTTCTTGAGAGAGACCTTGAGGACCCCCTCTTCTGGAAAAGTCATTTTCTTGTAAAGAGTTTATTTCTTGTGAGTAGCCAGCTCTTTGGCTGCGCACTTCACTTATGACCAAGTGTGCAATGTGTGTAGTCTTGAGTGACTTTTGGGTCTTCCTACTAGTATTCTCTCAATCCTATAGTGCTAAGTGGTTGAGCTTGCTCAACATACCTTATCACTCAGCCGCTAAACCAAAACTTCTAGGAGGTCCCAACGCGCATGTTCGAGCCCTGCTTGCTCGACTAGGCAACCTGTACTAGAAAGTAAAGTGTTAGTGATGTTGTTCATTTAGAGACTGATGTTTCATGATGAGGAGTTGCTCGTGATAGATACTCCCTCAATATGAGTTTCTACCGAAACTCTTGTAGCGGCACTTCTCGAATAACATTTCTGCAGTGACCCTCGCAGTGGCGCTGAGCCTTGCAGTGACGCTGACTCTCTCGACTATCATTACTGCAGTGGCCCTTGCAGCGGCGCTGACCCTTGCAGTGGTACTTCTTAATTTTGGATTTCTGTGGTGACCCTCATGGGCACCTCTCGAATGTTATTGCTGCAGTGACCCTTGTTGTACTGGCGCTAATGCTTGAAGCGGCGCTGACCCTCGCAGCGAAGTAGACACTTGCAGAGGCGCTGACCCTTGCAGCGACACTGGCACTTGAAGCGGCGCTGAACCTTGCAGCGGCGCGGACACTTGCAGCGGTGAAGACCCTTACAACGGCGCCGACACTTGAAGTGGTGTCGGCCCTTGCAGCGGCGCAGACACTTACAGCGGCGCTGACCCTTGCAGCGGCGCTGGCACTTGAAGCGGCACCGACCCTTGCAGCAGCGCGGACACTTACAGCGGCGCTGACCCTTGCAGCGGAGCTGACACTTGAAGCGGTGCCGACCCTTGCAGCGACGCGGACACTTACAGCGGCATCGACACTTGCAGCGACACTGACACTTGAAGCGGCGCTGACCCTTGAAGCGGCGCTGGCACTTGAAGCGGCGTCGACACTTGCAGCGGCGTGGACACTAGCAGCGGAGCTGACCCTTGCAGCGGCGCGGACACTTGCAGCGACGCCGACACTTGCAGCGGCGCTGACACTTGCAGCGGCGCTGGCATTTGCAGCGGCGCTGACCCTTGCAGCGGCGCCGACACTTGCAGCGGTGCTCACCCTTGCAGCGGTGCTTGCACTTGAAGAGACACTGACACTTGAAGTGGTGAAGACACTTGCAATGGGGCTGACCCTTGCAGCAACACCGACGCTTAAAGCTGTGTCGACCCTTGCAGCGGCACTGATCCTTGCAGCGACGCGGACACTTGCAACGGCGCTGACCCTTGCAGCGGCACCGACGCTTGAAGCGGTGTCGACCCTTGCAATGGCACTTCTCAATCTTGGACTTCTACGGTGACCCTCGCGGGCACCTCTCGAATGTTATTGTTGTAGCGGCGCTGACCCTTGCATCCGCGCTGATGCTTTCAGCAGCGCTGACACTTGCAGCGGCGCTGACACTTGCAGCGGCGCTGACACATGCTGCGACGCTGATACTTGCAGTGGCGCTGACCCTTGCAGTGGCACTGCGGGTTCCTGTTGAATATGATTTTCTGTCGGGACCCTGGGGTGGTTCCTTCTCAATTATGCATTTTTGTCGGGACCCTGGGTGGGTTCCTTCTCAATATGAGTTTCTGTCGGGACCCTGAGGGGTTCCTGCCCAATATGAGTTTCTTCCGGGACTCCGGGGGTGTTCCTGCTCAATATGAGTTTCTGTCGGGACCCTGGGTTTCTTCTCAGTATTTCTAATAAAATAATATTTTTACTTTTTTATAGGTAGACACCCTTCTTAAAATGTAGAGAACTTTCAGTGGAAATTCTAGAAATGCGAAAAATTGTGCGTGTTAGCCCAAGGAGGTAAAATATCCAAAGGCTTGGACATAGGACGGAGTGTGGATAACTGAAAGTGAAAATTTGGAGACAAATTTTCTTGGCTTGTCGGAACAAGGTTATCATGATGGGAGTTAGCCACTACTTTTAGAAGTGGAATGCTATGGCTATAGGAAAATCTTAGGTACAGTTTGATCGCAAGTTCCTTCATCAAATGTTCAGGATAAGACGTGAATGTTGTTCTAAACTCATCACAGGAGGACCTGACAGAGGTCCATTTTTGAATATGAAACTAAATCGTTAGCGAATCTTGTATCGGAAGATGTAGATACAAAGGGAGGAAAGAACTCCAAGTGGGAGATCGACTCGTAATAATAGTTGATAACACTTAAAAAGGGAATTCTGCTTGACAGTCGATTCAGGGGTTGACAATATCGTACTTTGTCAATGAAGATGATAATGCTTCTTGGTGTGGGAAGCTAAAAGAATCAAAGAATTTAGTCAAGAATAAGACGGGATACAACGGTGGTAGTGTAGCACCACTAGGGGGTGTGGACACACATCAGGGGACCCATTTAAATGATTCATATAGCTAAATTCTTACCAAGCGATGGTAGATTTAGTAAGGACTAGTGTAGTCAGTAACATGTTCTTTGGGGCCTATAAGGCTAAGGGAATAACGGGGGTAGCCATCAGAAATCGAGTTTACCAAAGTTCGAGAGAATGACAATCCTAACATAGTTAGCATGTCAGGCAATGAGTGGATTATTTGTTGAGGTATTTTATGGAGAGTGAAATCGCACGCGCAAATATTTTTTTTTCTTCCGAAACAATTATAGGGTACAAGAGTATGGTGCCTAGTAAAGGAGAACGATTAAAGTAGTGTTGTGATAGGCGTGCTACGTCCGGAAACCGTTTGTACAGTCAAGGCGTTTGGCAAGGTAGAAGTATGAGTTTTATCCTCGGAGGATGAGGCGTGTTTTATGTGACACAAGCAAGTCAAAATATTTTGTTCATTGCTAGATTAACATGTGAGATAAGTTTAATGCGTACAACTATAAACTTTAATGTTACGTGAATATTTTCCCTACTGTAGCGGGATTATCTTTAGTGCTATCCGAGGAGGATGAGTGTGTGTATTAATAGTGGTATATGCTTTATTGGGGTTACTCATTTTAGTAGTGTGATATACGAGCATGATATTATCTTGGTTATAACTTTATAGTAATGGTTACTACGATACGTGGTAGTATTGCAAGGATATCGAAATGGTTGCATAGGTGCAACATGTTTTTTTCTGGCGAGGCCTCACCTGCGAGAGGGTCGGACTCACACTTATATTATCTATTTTAGAGACTTTGGAGGGGATAGTAGGCTCGAGATATTCGATTCTGGTGTGTGTAGGGAATTTTGTTTATTGATTCAGTATATATTAGGCTTACTGTTGAGAGAAAAGATTTAACTCAGTATTATGTTTAGTGCTCAGGACTTGGTGATAGAAAGAGTGCATTGTTATATCCATCCTTTAGAGATGTGGGAGGTACGATTTATACCCCTCTGATTGGGGAAAGGGATTTTGAGAATACCGATTATATGTATTCGAGGTTTATGGAATGCAATTACCACCAATACTGTATAATAGCGCAATTGACGAAATGTTCTTTGTTAAGTGTAATTTAGGGAGGAGATGTAACTTTTCTGTCAAGAGACGGAGTAAAAGGGTACATGTTGTGGACGAAGGGCCAAATAGATTTCGATAACCAACAATTCTAGGTAGTAGTGTATCGGGGGAGTTCCTTGTTTGGATTTCTCTTTGCGAGACATCCCACGCATGAAACTTAGCGTAAGGTTGGAAATAGGGAGATGTTTGTTCGTTAGTCCACGAGTTCAGTACCTCGGTCGTAATAGGAGAAAATAATTATACTTGTAAGTTGGTAGTCGAACTATGATTTAAGGCCAGTGGAGCCGGTTGCGTGGTAAGAAAGAGTTGAAAGTTTTTTTTTACCACCACGAGTTGAGGGGTGGAACGATGATAAGGAGGATTTAGAATTTCAACTTCTAGGGTGAGTAAGAGTACCCAAGTGTTGCAATCACGTTGTGAGCACTAGGAAAATAAAGAAGTGGTTGTTATGTGTGAAACGTGTGTGATGCTTACGCTAGTATGCACGGTTTATAGGGTGTGTAGACATCCTGGCTAGTTGATGTTAAAAATCGTCCGAGTTGAAGGGACGTGGGAATAGACGTATGGAATATATGTTTGTGGCACAAACATAATGAAGTAAAAGTGGTAGAGTGGATTAATCGCCGTGTGAAAAATAATAAATCCATATATACGTGTGCAATCAGAGTAGCACACTGAATATGGTTGGAAGGCTATGGGAAGTCGTTTACAAAGGGGTATTCCTTGAGATGGGTAGAATTTAACTATATGGAGAACACTCGGGACGGAGTTATAATTAGTCAAATGTTGGAGCGAGTTGTGCATACAAAGAGTGATAATGTTAGTATGGTATAAAAGAACAAGAAGTGAACATCGTCGAGACAAGTTCACGGGTCGAAACTTTAGATATACACCAGGGAAGGAAGGGGAGTATTAAGTGTCACTTAATGTGTGACATTTCACAGAAATTCGATGTTGAGCGGGACATAGTGAGTAGTCTCTACATGCACCACTCATAGATAGAGTTTCTGTTGGAATAAGGGGATCAACTAGAGAATTTTTTGGTTATCAACAATTCATGTAATGAAAGAGGGCGGTAAAGTCGGTAAAGTCCTTGGATGGGTTGCCACCTTCAAGGTAAGATCAAGGGTTCATCCGAACATGCGAAGTAAGTCGCCCCAAAAGGAAGTGATTGACATTGCTTTGGGGTGATTTACAATATTAACTAGTGTGCCCAGTCTTCCTTTGAAAGGAAGGGATCGCGTCAGTACATGGTCCTACACGGTATTATTTTATGAATCAGGATGAAATTTGTGAATCCCACCTTCAATATGGGATTTCAGGAAACAGCGGAGATAACAATTCGTTTTGAGTAGGAGGTATCACCCCTAGCCGAGGAGCAGGCGCACGGTGATTACCGAGTAGTGGAGCCGCGTGAAGATGATTTCAGAATCTTGATGATCATTTTATTTCCACAATGGTTATAGCTAACAAGTGGAGCAGTACGGTAATTGGGGGAGGATATTACCAAATGGTAGAGTTCCGTGGAAGCACTCGTACCTATTTGTAGTGAACGAGGTGCTTATTGAAGATTTGGTGTGGAAAAACCTTAACTATTCTCCCTCTGCGTATGTTTAAGAGGTGAGCGGATAATCTTAATTTTAGATCGGTCGAGAATAATCCGATGACTATAATGGAATTCCACGACTTTTTTAGGCGAATAAGAGTGGTGAGATGTTTGTATGGGTTCTCTCAGAATGGGAGTTTTGTGTTTAGATAAATCCGAGTAGTTGCCATGTGGTGAGGTGCGACCTCCCAATGATACTCAAACAATGGGATTTAATAGTATATATGCGTGTCTTATGCGAATGTTGTCGGATAAGAGAACAATGTGAAGTATCTTTAATGAAGAGTGTTAAACAAGCTAGCTGTGAGGCGGGGGCTATAGTAATTGAGTGCCTTACTATGTGGATAGGTTGCGTACTGTTAAGGTATCCAAAATGTGTTTTACTAGGTAGGCCTTATTTTCTGAATTTCGGGACAAAATTCCGTTATTAGGGGGGGGAGTATGTAATACCCCGTATTTTATGGCTTTTAAAATTGGGGGATTTATTAAATTTAAATTGAGATATTAATTTAATATTAATTCGGAAATTTATTTTTATATTTACCAACGTGTTGTGAGTTAGTAATTATTGGAAAATTGTTGAATATTACTAGACGAGTAAAGAAATATATGATATTTATGTTATTCAAATCGTCACGAGTGAATAAAATGGTCATTATGGAAATTTAAGTCGAGACGCGCCTGTGTCGTGTCAGGACTAAATTATTATTATATAAAATTAATAAATTATAAGTTGCTCGTATGGTCATTTTGAGTGCGCCAAAGTGTCCAGAATGGCCTAGATAGTCAGAAAAGTGTACCCGGGGGTTTAGTTTGGGTCGTGGGGCAGTTTTAGGCCTAATTGACATCCCGGGACGGTATTTTAGACATTTTATATTTTTGGGGAATTAAACCCACGAAATTCCTAAGGTTATATCAGATGGTAGGAGTCATCTTCTAAGGTTAGAAGAACCATAAACCATAGACGGCCATTGGAGAGGAAAAGGAAGAGCTTTCCAAGGAGTTCTAGTCTAAGAACTCCAACGTTTGCACCGCCGTCGCCGCCAAACGTTAGATCGCGCAACGAGGATCACAACCATGCCAATCTTTTCCACAAATCTGAATCAAGAAATCCCAGGCAAGTATCTATCTTGCTCTATCTGAGTTAATGCTTCAATAATATTAGCCTAGGATTGTTTAGGACTAGTTTTTGTGGAAGAAAAACCTATTTTGGAGACTTGAATATCATGATATATGGGTAATAGATGTATTCTGGAAATCAAACTCACATGTAGAGATTGAACCACGAAAATTACAGTAAATTAGGAGTATGAAATCTGGTAAAAGAATGGGAAGAAACTAAACAAAGAAAATATTAGGGTTCTTGATATTTTTATGGATTATTCCCCATTTAATCCGTTATTCATGATGAAAATTCACATGTCTTACGTAGAATACCATTTATTTGAGAATATAACGCTGGTAGTATAAATTGTTAGGAGTTTGGAAGTCAAGGATGATTTTGGAAGAGGAAGCCCGTAACTCGAAATTCTGTAGATTCGCCATACCTTCTTGATCGATCGATCGAACTAGGAGTGTCGATCGATCGACGCATCGATCGATCGAGCACCTGCCATTGATCGATGGACCCCTCCTCGAAAACTCAAATTTCCCTTTTTAAATAGGTGGTCCCAACTTAAATGAATATAAATTCTTGGACATTATTGTTAGAATATTTTGGGAGGTAAATAAGACCGGTAGGACTTTATAAAAATGGAATCCTTAATCTAAGACGAGATTTAATCCTTAACAAATGTATTTTACGCTTAAGAAACAATGGGAACGTGTGTTTAAAGGGTGAGACTCGTGAGGAAGTTACGTTGTAAAATAAATGAATACCTACTGAAATTACACTTGGGGAGATAGGAATTCACGAATGTTACGTGGTAAGTTGGAATAATCCCATAAATAAGAATAAAAGATACAAACGTTATACGGGATAATCAAGTAATGTGCAATGAAAATAATTATCATAAGTATGGGTTGTGGGTGTACCTAAATTTGAAATGGGAATAGTATTACACATATATAATTTTGTTTGTGTATATACTATATAAGTGTAAAAATCATGCCCGCGCTACTTGCTATTCCTGAGGTTACCGCGCTGGGACAGTCTTATCTGGATGGGACCTTTATGGGGGATATTGACTTTTACCCTAGAACTTAGGAATCCTTTGTACAGGCTATCAGATCGATAGTCAGATGGTCCTAAGAGACGTGAGGGTATGTGCTGACCTCTTAGTGACTTGGAACTATGCTTCGCCTCAATTTGTATGTGTTTTGTGTTAATACAGTTCGAGAGTGATTCTGAACTAGTATTTCCCTTAGTACGAGTGATACGGGGACTGGATAGTAGAGTATGCCCGCACCATAAATTTTATGTGGGGTGCCGTAGAATATATATATATATATATATATATATATATTATGAGTATTTGATATATATATTTAAACTTGGAATTTGGGAACTATCTACTGTGACTATGGTAAGTAAGAAATGAATAATTATTTCAAGTTGGGAATATGTGTTTGAAAAGTATGATACGTTACTGGGAAACTTTATAATCAAATGAGGGTTGTGTGAGAACTTTTCTTTTAAATAAAATTAACTTTCTTAACATTAGAAGTTGTCGGCATGAAATCTTATGAGTAACTTAAGATAAGTTAAACTGGCTGGAGTATTAGTGCGATAGGTGTGCACATTAGAAGAGAGGTGAGAATTTCTCAAGGGAGTGCCGCACTAATATGATTGTTGCATTAGCTGGTAAGCATTTTAAATACTTGCTAAACTAAATTTTAAACTATTTTACAATCGGACTCTGACCCGTTTCCTATTTTCTCTTTTCTCTTATATATATATATGTATATCTTACAGGTCCCAGCCACAGGGGCGTCTTACGTAGGGTCCTTTGGATGGAACGTGCTGCAGCTTAGGTGGGAGTTGCAAGCCTCTTGATTAGACGACCTCATTATCGATTCCACTTCTAGCTCTATTTTATCCAGTTGGGCATGTGTCTCCCTTTTCCATTATTCAGTTGTTTTTATTAGAGATTGTTATTTGTTTAGTTCTAGTATTTACATTTTGGAATGGTTATTGTCAGGATATTTTTCCTTTAAGTTTTAATGTTGGACTTATTTAGTTAAATGTTTAAATTGCTTGGATTATCTTTTCCAGTCAGATTGTTGTGTGATTTTAACCCATGGATTATGTAAGGTTTTAAATTAAATTTGGAAATTGATGTTTTAAAAATGGTTTTGTCACTTAGCTTAATTATTTGGAGTGTTTTAAATTGGAAAAGTTACTTTTGCGACAGTGATGCTAAGAATGAACCAACTATTCACCTTGATTATAATTTAATAAAGGACTGATCTCCCGGTATTTAATTAGGCGGGGTGTCACACTATTTTAACCTTTTTATATTCCTCATGGTCTTTCTTTCTTTATTTTCTTCTTTAAAATGAAACTCCAGTCGGGATGTTTTCTGCAGTGCTTGCTTTAGACTCACGACCTTTTAATGTAAGGGAGAATTTTCTTTTTTCAACTTCCTTTAGTTTACCAACTAATGTAGACTTTACAGCCTTAAGCTTGTCCAGATTAGTGATACTCTCTTTTATCTCAATCAACTCATTTTCATAGGCCTTTATCTTAGTGAGTAAGCATATGTTGACTTTCTCTATTTTTAGGGACATCTCAAAAAGATCGGAGTAATACTTTTGGAGGTAAACTTTGTCTCCCACCTTTCCACTCTCATATTTCTCATTATGAGAGTAGTCTCAAGAATATTCTTCTCCATCACTTACATCCTTGTCTTCTATGGGGTATAATATTGGTCTTTCCACACTCTCTAAAGTAATATGGGCGGTGAAATTCCATTAAATAGGGGCTCAGTACTTTTGGAATCAGAGTTAATGTCACTTAAAGCAGCATCCATCACCTTTTTACCATCACATTGACATTTAAGTTTTGCGGGACATTCCAATGACTTATGATGATGGCCTTGACACTTGTACCATTTTCCAAATTCCTATGTATCCTCACTAGTCTTTGACTTACAATTGCGACCACCAATGACTTTTCAACCGTATTTTCTTTAATTTTTTAAATTTATTTTTGTCAATTTTAGAACCTTTTTGTTAATTTTAAGAAATTTCTTTAAATTCTTTACAAGAAAGGTTATTTACTCCTAATCAATATATGACTCATCATCAAACACAAGAGTTGAGATTTTACGGGATTTTAAGGAAATGCCTTTATCTTTCCATAGTGTAGAACATGTTTCATGTTCATAAGTTTGTATGGCACATACGAGTTCTTCAATTTTCGTAGTGTATGCCTTTACCATCACATTAAGAGCCATAACTTTAGGAAGGAACCTATGAGGTAGATATCGAAGGACTTTCGTAACTACTTTGGTTCAAGTGTTTTTTCTCCTAAATTAAACATTAAATTGCTTGTCATATAATTGAGCATAGAATTCGTGAATGTTTCATTTTCTTTCATAGTTAATGTTTCAACATGAGTTGTTAAGTTTTGAACTTCGAATCGTATAATTTCCCTACCATGTAACTTAAATAATATCCCTTGCCACTTTTGACACTACACATGTCATTATCCTGCTAAATTCTTTGGGTTTGATGACACTAAATAGGTCATTTTGTTATAACTCTTATGGGTTTTTTCGTCCCATTTATCAGTAGGTTTAGGAATGGTTTCATCTCTACCTTTCACAATGGGTGGTATTTACCCTTTCTCAACAGTCAACCAAACATGTTCATCAAGATATTTTAGAAAGAATCTCATGTGTGCTTTCCAATTGGCATAATTGTTACTATAAAAAATATATAGACAAGTAACATAACTACATTCATTAGACATACAGGATTCGTGTATAGTGAATTATGATTTTTTCTCTGATATCGCTTGAAATTGCTATGTCTTTGTATTACTAATATTTTGTTTAGAATAATTATTAAATTATAATTTAAGTCCAAATAAATCTCAAGATTGTGATATATGACTCTAAATATTAGTGTTAATAATTTTAATTAATTAAATGATTCATTTCATGCAAGACTAGTAATCAATCATTATGCGAATATTAAAGATTAGTCAAAAGACAAGATATTTAATGTGGAACCTTTTCGGAGATGCCACAGAAAAAACTACCCAAATGATATATTCAACACTATAATAAACTTAATATAGTTCTACAAAATGTACAGAGACACTTGCTACACAACCTGACACAAAAGTTACCTGCGAAGTTCTCAAACTGTTGTTCGAAGATTATAGCTCCTCCACACACATCACTCCACACGCCTTAGTATGCATCAATCACAGGGTCTCAAGAAGCCCAAATACATTTCCCACTTTTTTGAAGTATTTAGTTTGTTTTGATTAAGAAAACCAACTAATTCATTTTTAATGATGTGCAAAACGTCTTTCTCAATCAAAACTCATGGATGAAACTTGTTGACAAAATATGTAAAACTCTTTATGGGATAAAAGGATAGGTTTGTGAAAACAATTGTGCAAAGACTTATGTTTTCATTTGGTTAAAATACTATATGTATATTTTTTAAACATGCATCCATGCAAAACACTACCTAGCATGTAATAGCCATAAGAGTGTCAAAAAGCCCCACGATCATGAAAAACCACCTCGTGTCTGCTCCTTTTTATACCTCAACAACCACTATGAATTCTTTGTGGTTGGGTCGCATCAAACATTCTAGGTATACTGGACAACATCAAGTTTTTAAGATTATGAAAAACTTATCTCTGAAAATTGTTGTAAAAATTATTTTATAAATTTTTTTAATTCTAATACCAAAAATAATTCAACTAAAACGTTGTAAAGATCAATTTAAAAAAAATCAAAATTTTATAAAGAATCTTAAAGAAAACCTTACTTAATTACTTCACTATATTACCTTTTTTATGGAAATGTAATTCAACAAGTTTTATGAAGATCTTTCACTCGGTATCTCATTTATGATTAACGATGTTTATTTTGGCCTTAGAGATAATGACAATTTTTGTTCTTTCACTAGGGAGCCTCATGTATGTTATGTTATGTACAAGACTAAATATCTTCTTTCCCATCATCGTGGTTAGCAAAACCTAGTTTAATCCATGTGAGGAGCAGTTGATTGTTGTTAAGCACATTATTAAGTACTCGAAAAGGACCAGAGACTAAGTGTTGGTTTACTAAACGAATAGTCTAGTATCAATCTGGTACATAGACTCAAATTTTCTGTCAAATAGGGATTATATGAGATCGACTTTAGTATATGTATTTGTTTTAGGAGGTGGATCCATAAGTTAGAGGATTATCAATGAATCATGTATTTCTTATTCAACCATGGAAGCTGAATATTTTATTACTTCAGAGGTAGAAAATGAGGTTGTTTGTCTTCAAAAATTCCTAAGTGACTTGGGTGTAGTTCCATTAGTGCAATCGTATATTAATTGTTTTTATGAAAATATAAGTTTAATTGCAATTTTGAAAGAACTAAAGACTCCGAAGATATCAAAGAACATTTAGCATAAATATCATCTAATTCAGGAGATCATATAAGAGGCAACATCATTATGAATAAGATTGCATCTCACAATAACCTGGCAGATTCTTTTTGGAAGATCTTACCATATAGGAATTTTTCTAATCATGTAATGAGAATGAGACTCAAATGAATAGTCATGGAGCTTTAAGACTAAGTGGTAGATTGATAGGGTTTTATTCTTAAAACCATACAATGACATTTTATTTATAAATAAGAAGAGTGTCTAGTTCATTTGAAATGAGAGTCGTGTTTTTGAGAATGCTTAGTATTTATGTTTATTAAATATATTGTTTGATATGTTGGTTAATTGTACTTAGTAGGAATTCAATTAAGTTAGGTTCGACTTGATTAGAGGAGATCATAATTAGGGTTCCATTATAATTAAGTACTTCAAAAACTAGATAGGAAGTTGACATCCTATCGACGTGGTTGCATATATAATCCTAGTAGTTGATTTCAAACTACGAGAACCTTTCTGATGGTTCGAGAACTTGTATTAATGTTCAAAAGAGGATTATGACTGATACATCATGGAATCTATTAAACAAGACCACCCGTAAGATTTAAGTTCAAGGGTTATCTTGATTAGACGTAGATAATCTTACACCATTTGCAAAAGGTGCATAGATTATTAACCCCAAAAACAATGTGCATTGAAATTATTACACAATTGATTCTTTGACAATAATGTGAAAGATTCGATTTTATTGAATCTCAATATCCACACATTGGGGGATCATTGTGTGATTAGATCTGCGATCATAATTCAAATGAACCCGTGTTTGAGAATGATCTAGAATTGTGATACCCTTTAATTGACTTATAAGGTCTATTTCCACCAGTTACACATGATTAGTCGATTATTTTATAATTCGGTGGAGTAGAAAAATATGTTAAGACTTAGAATCAATGAATTGATTAGACGTTGATTAAAATTAATTAGCAATAAATTAATTTGACTAAGCGAGTGATTTTTTTTAATAAGACCTCATCACATCCGAATGTTTTTTGAGAAAATTTAATAGGAGTGCAATTGTAATTATTTAGTGAAATTAATTATGATTAAATAAAGTAAGGAAATGAATTGAGGTTGTAATTTGTGATTTTTGAGTATTTATTTGGAAGTAAATTTAATTATTTTTCTTTGGTCCCTAATATATTCAATATACACAACTGGTTAGGTTGAGACTCTCAATAAGCACGATTTATCCCAACACCACAATTTATAAAAATATAGATTGTTTTAAGCTAGGGTTTAAGCTAAATATACATTTTTAGGGTTAGAGAGTGGAAAGAAAACATACAATTCACATTTTTTTGAAGCGACTAAGAGAGAGAGAGGTCCATATCTCACTCAAAACAAAAGGTTTTATTCTCCGAAAGTGACCATGCACCTACCTAGATCTGGGAGGATCATATACTATAAGACCCAAATATTTTATTGCATATAAACCATCTTTTGGAGGGTCTTGATAAGGCATCCCTTCATCATCTCTAAATACCTTTCTCCGTATTTGGATTCCAATCGGGTCCACAAAGATATTGTATTCGTAATCCGAGGTTTGGGTTTCAAATCTAGTATTTGGTTTTTCATTTTGTATTGCATGATTAATTTAATATTCATGGGATAAAATTTCTTACTATGTGTATATCAAATGCTAACAGAGATAGAGGGCATTTTTTCCACTGAATGCGTAGAATCTATGATACCTAGCATGTTCAGGAAATCATAATACTACCCTTTTCAAGTGATCACCAGAGATCCTGTAAGTTAGGTGTCCTAAATAATTGAGTTGAATACACAACATATAATGCATCGAAAAAAGCTTCAATATCTCAATGATAATATTTTATCAAATTAGTGCATACCAATATATTGTATGCAAGTATTCAAAGCGTCGCAATAATTTTCCATGTTTTAGAACAACTCCATTTTCAACACGTGTCTCACTTTCTTACAAAATATTTGTCGTAATAAGATATTTCCTCAAGGAGATAGAGAAACTACGACCATCACAAGCGGAAACGACCCCAAAAATATTGACATTTTAAATATGTTCCTTCTCGGTCTCGAAAAGGAAAGGAATTGCACCAGCCATTAGGTGGAAAGTTTTATCTCATAATCATCGATCGATGATTTGTTAAAAATTTTATCAAGTGAACAGTTAGAGAAAGAAAAGATTATATAACTAGAAAATGCATAAATTTCACAAGTTATGTTTATGAAATCAAGGTGCAGCTTGGTGCTGTAATTTTGAATATAGAAAAACAGTTGTTAAATATAAAAAAAATAGTATTTAATAATTATTTGTAGGGCCCGCGATATTTCAATTAGCGGAGAAAGTCAAACACATGACAGTTGATCAACTGCAAAAATTGTGGGTATGCCCAATGCAATTAAGAGACTTTTTATATTAACCAAAGCAGTATCAAACCATTTTAGTTTATGGCTTGGATTTTGTTGTAAGTGAAAAAAAATTCAATAACATGTTATTTCTCTCATGTATGTAACCTATGTTGGGGAAGCAAGCTTATTAAGAAGTGGAAATTGAATTGGACATAATACTATTCAAATGGAAGAAAACCTTCTTAAAAAGGAAATTAAATTCAATATAAATTATCTTAGTTTGTAGTTGATGGTGTGACACAATTTGTAATCATAAAAGCAGAAATGCATCATTGTTGTAATGGCCCCACTTTTATATGTTCATATATAGTTTTAAATGAAGTATTATTTCATATGTGATATGGATAATGTTAAATTATTATTTTTAGTCTAATCCTCCCTTCATAAATCATGAAATATCAAATTACTTACAAACATAAAATTTTAAAGTTTTCGGTAGGAATGTTCATATTAGAGACTAGTTTTGACCATTATAATATAACAATTGACTTGAGGTAAAAACTAAAAATTTGTATATATATGAATTAGGTTTGTAACACAAGAAACAGTGTGTTAAACGGAGGTTCGGCCAAGAAGTTATACCGAAATTACGAAATAAGGGAAAATATGTCCATCCTTTTAGTCGTATTTTGTCTTATTACCACACCATGTGTTATATTTTGATGGATTGGAAGGGTAGGCTGGTTTGGACGACTTAAACAATTTGAAATAACCTCCTTCTTCATCAAAATGAATTAAATCAAAATCTTATAGCATATCATAAGATAAATGATAAGTTTCGAAGAAGAAAACGTAATTTTATGAGACTTTAGGGACTTAATTTTAAATAAAGAAAGTTTCAAGGACTAAAATGAAAATATAAAAAGGACCATATTGTAAATAAAATATTTTCAAGGACCTCCAAGATATATTAAAAACATATCGTGTGAAATTACCAAAATGCCCTTAAGGTGTAAATTGACTATTATACCCCTTACACCTTTCCATCTCATACTTGACACCTCGTGCTTACACATGTCATCCAAATAGGTAAAGCTAAAACACGAGTAATTGTTAGAGGAAAATCTAAAATACGTGTTGCAATTCGGTGAATTAAGACTGCAAGACCGCTCCGTCGTGCGACACATAAACACAGACTCGCCGTAGTAAAGGATTGGTCATCCAGACACATGTCAGCACCCTAATATCTTTGGGACACTATAAATAAGTCCTTTAGGATCATTATTACACAAAATTCATCCAAAATATCAGAGAGAAATAGTGAGAGAAAGTACAGAAAAATTTAAGAAGTTTCGTGTTAGTGATCAAAGACTCGATATGTGTAACTTCGTACTTCTGTTTAGGTGAGTACTCTGACATTCCTTGTGTGTTTTAATTATATGATATTATGAAAACTATATATATTTTGTGAACTACTTTTATTCTAAAAATTCATCTGATACCGATGATTGATTCCTTATGATATGTTTATATTTGTCCATATAGACATACCGATTAAAAAGAGTTTTGAAAATGATATTGAATATTGAAAATAAGATTCGTCCTAAGGGACATCTCTTACTGACTGACCTTCCCAGCTGGGTTATCGCTGGTGCGCCTTAAATATGGCGTTGTGACGAACATGTTCGATTGACCCTCAACTACCAGAGAATAATACAGTAGAAGAATATTGTATTAGAGTGTACTTGGCCATTAAAATGATATGATTAAAAGAAAAAGATATTGAAAATTGATTTGTCGTATCTGTTATATTCGGTGCTATTCATTTCTATATACATTCTTCTCAATTTTTATACAGAAAATTCCTATCCATATATGTAAATGTCTACTCTTTGAATTTGAATAGGTATCAATGTTTTGAATAAAACCTTGGAATGTCTAGAGATTAAACCTCACTCGGATTTTAGCTGATGTTTTATAACTAACCATTTTTTAGGAAATAAGCATACTTGGAGGGAACCTAAAACAACTATAAGGAAGATTCAGCTTTTAAGGCTCTTTTTTTTATTTTAAGTAAAAAGTATGTTATATCATACAAATCGTGTTTGCCTCTCTTGTAATAAGTTTTAAATTTTGTTTTAAGGTGTAACTCGTTGTTACTTGTAAAATAAATGAAGTTTCCTTTTAAAAAACTCTGATGACATAATTCCTTTAATTTCAGTATTTTACGATTCATAACCATGTAATTGTATTTTCGTTGCATTTAATTAAGGAAACAATTTAAATCGACATATTTGTTGCCTTGGTGGAATATCAAGACAGTCGTTCCCCACAACTATTTTGGGATGGGGTCGTGACAGAGGTGGTATTAGAGCATAGGTTATGAACCCGTAGACTACTGAACATAAGTTTCGAATGTTATCGATTTTAAATTCCATACATTGGATATAGGATTAAATACTTGACTTATGTGATAACCCTCCATATGTCTTATAGTCTACATATAATTTTTTATATATAATTGTTCTTCTAAATTGCAAGCTTGAGATAGTATAATACGTCTTATGTTTGTCCATAACTGTAGAAAATAACCAAGATGTGATCAATTGCGGGAACTAGTTGTTCAAATATGGAACGACTAGAAGGTGCATATAAGGCAATTGAAAGTTTAGCAAGAATTGTGGAGCATCGGGTGAATAATAGAGCACCAAGGAATCTTAAACCAAGTACTTGTACTATTAAACATTTCAAGAAGTTGAACCCATCATCTTTTAAAGGTACTCCTAACCCCAATGAAGAAGAAAATTGGGTGATTCAAATGGAAAAGATGTTCGATGTTATTAAGTGTACAGATGAACAACGGGGTTTATTTGGAACATTCATGTTAGAAAGTTAAGCCGAACATTAGTGGAGAATGACTAAGAGAATACACGGGGAAATGAATAATCCCATAGGTTGTAATGACTTCTTGGTGATCTTCTATGAGAAATACTTTCCCAAAACAGTGCAAGACCAAAAAGCAGCTAACGTCATGAGTCTGGTTCAAGGAAATATGACGGTTAGTCAATATGAGGCAAAGTTTACTGAGTTATCCCATTTTGCACTTCATGTTGTGATAACCGATGTTTTAAAAGCCAAGAAGTTTGAACGTGGGTTAAGATTGAATATTCGTAGTTGAATTTCTATCTTGAAGTTGACATCTTATAATGACGTGGTGGTTAGGGCAACAATAATTGAGAAGGATAGTGAAGAATATAATCGAGTTAGAGAGGGGAAGAGGAAGTTTGGAGAATAAAGAGGAAGGAACCCCCTTTAGTACTATACCTAATATAGGACAAACTTTAGTAAACAAACCCTTTAATGTTGATAGATGCCAACGATATGGTAATATTCATATAGGGCAACCATGTTACTTGGAGATGAGAAGTTGCTTTGGGTGTGGCCAAAAGGGACATAAAATGAGAGATTTCCCAAACAAAGTATAAGCGCCGACAAAGACTTTTAATGACAACAAGGATCATGGCAGACAAGGTAGTGTTTTTAATCTTTCTGATGTAAAGGCTTCCAATGCAGTAGTACCAGGTACACGTTCTATATGTGCACAACCTTTTTTAGTTTTAATAGATCCTATTTCTACCCATTCATTCGTGTCTGTTTGTTTTTTTAATCACTTTCCTAATATTCCTGAACCCTTGAATCATAGTATACACATTTCTACTCCTTCGGGTGAGTTATTGATGGGAACACTAGTCAATAAGTCTTGACCTATAGATGTTAGTAGTCATAAACTATTTGTCGATTTGATTATTTTAGACATAAGAGATTTTGAAGTCATTTTGGGGATGGATTGGTCAGCATCATATCATGCTAAGTTAGATTTTTTTGAGAAGAGAGTTACTTTCTAAATTCCTAACCATCCAGAATTTAATTTTGAAGGAACTGGCATCCTATCTCCCATACATATAATCTCTGTAATGCAAGATTATAGTTTTCTTAAGAAGGGATGTCAAGGATTCCTTTCAAGTGTTAATAATTTGTAAACAAAAGAGCTTAGTTTAGAATATATTCCCATAGCTAAACAATTTCCAGATGTTTTTCTTGATGATTTACACAGTCCTCCTCCTAGTAGAGAAATAAAGTTTACGATTGACCTTATTTTTGGACTATACTAATCTCAAAACCACCTTATCGCATGCCACCTTTATTACTAAGGAAGTTAAAAGTTCAATTACAAGATCTGTTAGACAAGTGTTTTATTAGACCAAGTGTATCTCCTTGGGGTGCTCTAGTGTTATTTGTTAAAAATAAGGATGGAACGATGAGGTTATGTATAGATTATTGTGAACTAAATAAGGTGACCATTAAGGATAAATATCCCCTACCTCATATAGATGATTTGTTTGACCAACTACAAGGAGCACAAGTATTTTCTACGATTGACCTTAGGTCAGGCTATCACCAATTGAAGATTAAGGAAGAGGATATATCGAAATCAACTTTTCGTACTAGATATGGTCACTATGAATTTCTTGTGATTCCATTTGGACTTACTAATGCACCAGTCGCTTTTATGGATATGATGAATAGAGTGTTTAGGAAATATTTGGGTCAATGTGTTGTTATTTTCATTGATGACATCCTTATTTATTCCAAAAGTATTGAAGAATATGAAAAGCATTTAGAGATAGTGTTACAAATCCTTAGGAGAGAGAAATTATATGCGAAATTAAAGAAGTGTGAGTTTTGGTTGCCTAGAGTCTCTTTTCTAGGACATGTCATTTCCAAGGAGGGAGTGTCAGTTGACCCTCAAAAGATCAAGGCTATACTAGATTGTCCTAGACCAACTAATGTGACGGAGATTCGTATTTTCCTTTGATTAACCGATTATTATAGAAGATTTATTGAAGGATTTTTCGGTATTGTCAAACCTCTATCTAGGTTAACACAAAATAAGGTGAAATATGAATGGTCTGAGGAAGTTGAGAATAGTTTTCGAGAACTTAAGAATCGATTAGTAACTGCCCCAATTTTGACTATTCCTTTCGAGACAAGGGGGATTTATGATTTATAGTGATGCTTATAAAAATGGTTTAGGATGTGTACTTATGGAAAATGGAAAAGTAGTAGATTATGCCTCAATAGAGTTAAAAACACATGAGCAAAATTATCCAACCCATGGCCTAGAATTAGCAGCTGTAAATTTTTCTCTTAAGATTTGGAGACACTATTTGTATGGTGAGACTTGTGAGATTTATACCGATCATTAGAGTTTGAAGTATATATTTACTCAAAAGGAATTGAACATGAGATGAAGGAGGTGGTTAGAATTGATGAAGGATTATGATGTAAATATTCACTATCAATCAGGGAAGGCTATTGTAGTAGCTGACACTTTAAGTAGGAAGTCTACAACAAATTTAGCATGTCTCATTACAAATCAGGAACCTTTGTTAAGGGGTTTGAGAAGTATGGAAATAGATGTACGTATTTATAGCAAAGGAGGAATAATCGCAAATTTACAAGTCCAACCCATGTTAATGGAAAGGATCAAAATTGCACAAGTAAATGACCCACAACTAAAGAACATTAGAGAAGAAGTCATTGAGGGTAAGAGAACTGAATTTGTGATACGAGATGATATATTAAGATTTGGAAATAGAGTGTGTGTGCCATCTGATGCCCAACTAAAGAGGTAAATTTTGTAGGAAAGTCATTACTCAAGATTCACATGTAATACCCGATGTACAAAAATGTATAGGGATCTTCGAGGAGATTTTTGGTGGAATAACATGAAGAGGGAGATAACATAATTTGTATCACAGTGTTTGGTTTGTCAACAAGTAAAGGCTGAACATCAAAAACCATAATGATTAGTGCAATCCCTACCTATCCCTGAGTGGAAATGGGACCATATTACTATGGATTTTATGATAGGTTTACCAAGCAGTTCAAATGATAATGATTCTATTTGGGTAATTATTGATAGGTTAACTAAATCTGCTCATTTCCTTTCCATTAAGATTACCCATTATTTAGAAAAGTTACATAATTTGTACGTGTGGGAAATTATTAGGCTTCATGGAACCCCAGTTTCAATTATTTCTGATCGTGACCCTAGATTCGTGTCTCGCTTCTAAAAAAGCCTACAAGCAGCCATGGGAACAAAATTGAATTTCAGCACCGCTTTTCACCCTCAAATGGATGGACAATCTGAGAGAACCATTCAAACCTTAGAGGATATGCTTAGGGCATGTGTTCTTGATTTAAAAGGGAATTGGGATGATCATTTACCATTAGTTGAATTTGCGTATAATAATAGTTATCAAGAAAGTATTCAAATGGCTCTGTATGAGTCACTTTATGGTAGAAGATGTCGTTCCCCTACATGTTGGGTAGAAGTTGGAGAAAAAAAATTATTGGGACCAGAATTGATCCACATCACGACAGAGAAAGTGAAATTGATACATGACCGACTTCGACTCGCTCAAAGCCGTCAAAAGAGTTATGTTGACAATCGTCGATGAGATTTGGAACTCCAGAGAGGAGATTATATGTTCTTACGAGTATCACCAGCAAAGGGAGTAATCTGATTTAGAAAGAAAGGGAAATTTAGTCCGAGATACATAGGACCTTTTGAAATCCTTGAAAGGATAAGAGATATTGCATATCGAATAGCTTTACCCCATGAAGTATGTAGTGTGCATAATGTGTTCCAAGTGTTAATGATGCAGAAATACGTCCCAGATCCAACGCAAATCCTAAGTCACGAACCTCTTCAAGTTAGAAAAGATTTGTCATACGTTAAGCATCCGATAGAAATTTTGGACCATATAGATCAAATATTAAGAACCAAGGTAATTCCCTTGGTCAAGGTTTTATGGAGTAATCATTCCATTGAAGAAGCAACATGGGAGCGAGAAGATGAAATAAAGGAGAAATATCCATACTTCCTTGGTAATTAATGTAAGTAAAGTTTGGGGACCAAACTTTTTATAAGGAGGGTAGGATGTAATGACCCCACTTTTATATGTCCATATATAGTTTTAAATGTTGTATTATTTCATATATGATATGGATAGTGTTAAATTATTATTTTTATTCTAATCCTCCCTTCATAAATCACGAAATATCAAATTAGTTACAAACATTAAATTTTAAAATTTTCGGTAGGAATGTTCATATTAGAGACTTGTTTTGACCATTATAATATAGCAACTGACTTGAGGTAAAAACTAAAAATTTGTAGATATATGAATTAGGTTTGTAACACAAGAAATGGTGTGTTAAACGGAGGTCCAAGAAAGAAGTTATACCGAAATTATGAAATAAGGGCAAATTTGTCCATCCTTTAAGTTGTATTTTGTCTTATTACCACACCATGTTTTATATTTTGATTGGTTGGAAGGGTAAGCTGGTTAAGACGAATTAAACACTTTGAAATAACCTCCTTCTTCATCAAAATGGATTAAATCAAAGTCTTATAGCATATCCTAAGCTAAATGATAAGTTTTGGGTTAGAAAATGTAATTTTATGAGACTTTATGGACTTGATTTTAAATGAAGAGAGTTTCAGGGACTAAAATGAAAATATAAAAAAGGACCATTTTTTAAATAAAATATTTTCAAGGACCTCCAAGAAATATTGAAAACATATTGTGTGAAATTACCAAAATGCCCTTAAGGTGTAAAATGGCCATTATAACCCTAACACCTTTCCACCTCATGCTTGACACCTCGTGCTTACACATGTCATATACAAATAGATAAAGCTAAAACACGTGTCATCGTTAGAGGAAAAGCTAAAACATGTGTCGCAATTCGATGAATTAAGACTATAAGACCGCTTCGTTGTGCGACACGTAAACGCTGACTCGCCATTATAAAGGCTTGGTCATCCAGACGCGTGTCAACGCCCTAATACCTTTGGGAAACTATAAATAAGGCCTTTAGGATCGTTATTACACAAAATTCATTCAAAATATCAGAGGGAAATAGTGAGAGAAAGTACGAGAAAATTTAAGAAGAAGTTTCATGTTAGTGATCCAAGACTCGATATCTGTAACTTCGTACTTCTGTTTTTGGCGAGTACCCTGACATTCCTTGTGCGTTTTAATTATATGATATTATGCAAACTATATATATTTTTTTAACTTCTTTTATTATCAAAATAAATCTGATACTGATGATTGATTCCTTGTGATATGTTTATATTTGTCCATATAGACATACCGATTAAAAAGAGTTTTGAACATGATATTGAATATTGAAAATAAGATTCGGCTTAAGGGACCTCTCTTACTGACTGACCTTCCTAGCTAGATTATCGCTAGTGTGTCGTAAATAAGGCATTGTGACTAACAAGTTGGATTAACCCTCAACTACAGGGGAATAATACGATAGAAGAATACGGTATTATACTGTACTTGGCCATTAAAATGATATGATTGAAAGAAAAAATATTGAAAATTGATTTGTCGTATCTGTTATATTCGGTGCTATTCATTTCTTTATACTGTCATCTCACATTTTGTACAACAAATTCCTATCCATATATGTATATGTCTACTCTTTGGATTTGAATAGGTATCAATTTTCTGAACAAAAGCTTGGAATGTCTAGAGAATAAACCTCACTCGACGTTTAGCTGATGTTGTATAACTAACCATTTTCTAGGAAACAAATAGGTTTGGAGGGGAACGTAAAGGGACTATAAGGAAGATTCAGCTTTTAGAGCTCTTTTTGTTATTTTAAGTAAAAAGTTTGTTATATCATATAGAGCATATTTGACTCTCTTGTAATAAGTTTTAAGTTTCGTTTTAAGTTGTAACTCGTTGTTACTTTTAATATAAATGAAGTTTCCTTTTTGAAACTTCTGATGACGTTATTCCTTTAATTTCAGTATTTTATGATTCATAACCATATAATTGTATCTTCATTGCATTTAATTAAGGAAACAATTTAAGTCAGCATATTTGTTGCCTTGGTGGCATATCAAGACACTCGTTTCCCACTACTATTTTGGGACGGGGTCGTGACAATTGCGTCCCTCCCATAAAAAGATCTGATAATATCGGCTAACTACCTTTTATCCACGTAACTCAATTTTCAACAACTACAACTATTAGAATCAAGAGTTGTTAATTATAGGGGAATGGGGAAGTAATAGTAAAATAAAGGGTACTCCTAAATGGTGCCGAAATGTCCATTTAGTCATTGCTCACTCTTTACTGGAAGTGAAACCATTAGGGTTTGAGGAGCAAAGGGTGAGTTCTAAAATTGATTTAAGGTAACTTTTAGTATGTACTTCATAAGTCTCTATAAGGGAAAATTGTTTAGCTTAGGCTAACTATTTATTTTATTTGCACTTATGCTAGTTTGGTGTATCCCGATATAAACATCCACGTACCATCACGATAAACCGACTACAAGATTGAAGACTTTCCTACATCTCGCAAAGGTATAAATAAACTTTTGTTTAAATTTATTCATGAAATGTATTTTGGGATGTTTATCTTTATTAAAACTGGAACATGATTTTTTAAGTTTAAAAATTGAGGCAGTTTTTTATTAAAAAATTTCAAAGTTCACTAACCTCATTCCAAAGGGAAGTCATTCTCGTTCGAACGAGATTTTGAAGTCGTTCGAAGCATCATTAAATCTCTACATCTAAAGTGCATCTAACGAGGGCATAGTGTTTTACATCATTTGAAGGTTGTTTGAAGCTGGTTCACACGAGATTGCCTTATCGTTCGAATGAACTTTGTTTTTGTTCAAACGAACTGCCTTTCTCTTTCGAACAAGCCTCATTTTTGTTCAAATGAATCACCACTTTGAATTTTGTGCACGGGATATAAATATCTATTTCGATTCCAAATTTCGTGTGACTTTTTCTAAAATACTTTTTGCACATCTGTTACAAAATATTTCAACCCTTTGTAACACCCCGCTTAAAATAATAACGGGTGGCCAGCCCTATACAACATTAAATCAGGAGTTTCAGATGGTCCAGTCTCAACATCAACTGTCGGTACTATATAATATAGGACCAACTACCCGATATCATATAAGCGAGATGTTAAAATAATTTAAAACATGCAACATAACTCAACCCAACACTATGAATAAAGGAAAGAAAGATGCATGAAAGAACAATGAGAAATGAAATGCTAGAATAAAATGAAATAATTAACTACAACTGAGTATACTACAAGGAAGTAAACCCGAATAAGCTGTCGGATCACAGCAAATTCAATAGCTGAAATGGAATAAATGTAAACATATATAAATATCCCTTGGGTACAAACACGATATAGAACATGAATCCTACCTAGAATTTTAAAGAAGTAGGAAGCGACTACATGATACATCCCACAACAGTCCGCACATGTCACGGCTCCCAAGACTCTGGATAGAAGGTCATCCGGCTTCCATGCGGTAGGACACCCGTAATAGTATATATATATATACAGGCAGGAGAGAAAAGTAAACGGGTCAGAGCCCGAGTTGGGAAAAATATTTAGCAAGTGTGTTAACCGTGCATAATAAATATCAGTGCACATATTTCATAATTAAAGTGGAATCGCACTCTCGTGGAACCCCAACTCACCTCTCATCTAAAGGTGCGCACCTATTCGCGTCCTCAATTTTAATAGTTAAATTACCACAATTTATAAGGACAACCTAACTTGTAATAGGCCTAGCCTATACCCACGAGATCTACCTTCCAATCATATCCCAAGGATCCACCCCTTTTTATATACACTTAATTATTTTTACACACATATATGCCATATTAGGCTTAATGGATTCCGGTTTATAATTTAATTAATTATAATTCTTAATACTTTAACCCAAATACAATTGGGTTGAAACATATGATTTAATTTCTAATTAACAAGCATACAAAATTTTTATTGACAAAACTTCTCTCCAATTTCAACGTTGCGCTGCGCTGCGTTTCGTGCGTGGGGTGTCTCGCAGAGCGAAATCCAAACAAGAAACCATCCCACTACACTACTCCTTGTCAACGTCGATCCTGGAGATCCATTATGCCACACATAAATATTGGCAGAACTTCTCTCTAATCTCAATAATGCACTACGTTTCGTGCGTGGGGTGTCTCGCAAAGAGAAATCCAAACAAGGAACCATCCAGTTACACTACTCCTTGTCAATGTTGATCCTAGAGATTCATAATGCCAAACATACCCTATACTACTACTATTACTACTACTACTAAATTTTAGACTATAATATGATAACATTTACAATCTACAATAATATCCTTGGGATGATGTAACCGAAATATTCCTTACATGCGATACATCAATCCCCCCAATTATCTAGTACACCATAATCATCCAAGATGTACTCGATAAAAGTCTATATCCTTTCATCTAAAGGATATATATAAATATATATATATATATATATAGGTATTTTATTCTAACCATATATATATATATACAATCATCCATTCCCATGGCCAAGTGTACATACTGCATATGATGTACAAGGGCCATCCACATAATATACCCGGCTATATATATCGCCGATAAACTGCATCAATGCTATCATCTTCCCAGTGTCCGGCTCACGTAGCAATACTGGGGCCACCATGGTGGGACTAAACGACACCCATCTCGTGGTAAACTCACGCACACGACGTCGCGGGAAGAGGTCATATCTCCAAACCAGCAATGAGACGAAACATACCCACCACGTCTCATCCCAAAAATATAAAAATGTAAATCACATAATAACACACATGACGAGTATGACCTGGGGAATATCCACACCCTGCTTTTCTAGCCAGGATGCTCACCCTCTACGCGCGCAACTTCTCAATGATAGCATGAGCGAGGTATGCTTAACCACATAAGTATATATATCATTCACATGCAAAATATATATACATCCATATGATCCAATCATATAATTAAACATTAAACCATCATATACGGTTTAAGTATCCATACCACATATGTCCACAACATAAATATATCCATATCTTCATAGCTATATAGATATATAAACATATATTCACATATCCATATATATATACATAACTAATTCTCGTTCATAAGTATGAGATATATAAACTCGGCTATAAGTATACATAATCCTCAATATACAATCCGTCACCACAATTTCCTTTAAATTTACCTCGATATGTGAATACAATCTCTCACTTGAAAAATATTCAATCATTTTTCCTATGATGAATAGTCTCCTAAACAACATACGGACATATATATATATACCCAACATAGGGGTATTACCCAAAGTTTAGTGTAGGAAACCATTACTACACATACCATCTATATCCGAGAGTAAATTAAAGAATCTAGCAATCATTTTGACTATCGGTATACACATGACTAATAGTCTATAAGCCTCAAGCTCAATCTTACCTTCATCAATTAATCCCATTTCTCTTGATTTCGACTATGGATCAATCACTTTTGTGAATCCCCTAGTCTAAGACCTATCGGATTTATTTCTTAAAATTTTATCATTTCTAAGGGTATGCCACTATACTCTTCCATTTGGCCCCAAATCGTATCTTAATAATGTCCTATCCTTATGAGGATTTGACATAAAGGTTGGCCTAGAATTTCACAACATACCCTCGTAACTCTCTCTAAGAGTTTTTATCCTCACATCGCATCTATACTTACTTTCAGTCTATAAGTAGGATTCTCAATCCCAATGAGGTTTCCCCAAAATCTCTATACACAACTCCAAATACATACATGGATATATTCTTCTCCAAAAATTCCGAGAAGTCGCCACTATCATACTAGGTGAGAGACCCCCTATAAGTCTCCAAAATATATCTATTACCTCATAAGAGAAAGCCCCAAATCAATAAACCCAACCAAAAAGGGCTAGAAGTCCTCCTAGATAAACACCATAAAACAACCATCAAGGAACCTCCTAAGAATAACTCCAAAAGAAAAAGGGGAAGAAAGAACTCCAAACTTTGGGCTAAAAACAGGGGACCGGTCGACCGGTCCTAGACCCCCGATCGACCGCGGGTCCAGATTTTGCCTACGAAGAAATGCAGTAGGCTTTTCCTTAAGGCACGGTCGACCGGTCCCCAGACCGCGGTCGATCGGCCATACCAGTTGCCTTGGCCGAATTTCCAATTTCAGTAAACCCACAACCCCCAAACACTCACATATCATTATCAAGCCCCCAAATGTTTAACCCAATAATATTTGTAACAAGAAAATCCATCCTACATCTCATCCCAACCATTTATATGTCATCAAACCATACATAAACATTGATTTCAAGATTTAAACCCAAAAATCTAGGTTTTGATATTTATACCCAAAATCCATTTCTTTAACCCACAAATTATGAAATGAAATACACAAATAGCTATTTAGCAAGATTAAACACTTGCCTCAGATTTGTATAGGTTGGATCATCCTCGATGTCGCGTTTGGGCCGAGAATCTCCAAGATTTTCTTCCTCTCTCTTCCTTTCTTCTTCTTTTCTCTCTTCTCTTCTCTTTCTCTCTTCTTCTCAAATGATATGGCTTAATCCGTAAGCCATCTTAAGCCTATAAAACATAAGTCCCAATTTTAAATGTTAATACACACTTCAAATGACTCGTTTACACCAATTCGAGTCAAACTAACTTAAAAATATTTCGGAGCCGAAATAAAACCCAATGATAGTCATTTTGACTATTTCGACCCTTCCGGGATCGATGGTACCCTCAATATCATCATCCGGAATACTTTGAAATGTTCTCTATATTTGGGCCTCAATTCCCAAGTTTTAAAATTCTCCAATTTAATTAAAAAAATTATTTTCCCCAAAAATTTAATTTCTTAGCCTCCAAAATTGTGGGGTATTACACCCTTTTGGTTCATAAAACACCTTTGATTCACAAACACATCCCCACATATATTTTTGGGAATCCTTTTGAATATTGTTGAGATATACTTTATGGAGAGATCACATCTATGGCTGACTTGTGAACTTGGAAGGATTACGGCTGAAGACTGAAGGATGATAGGTGGATACCGAGGGTGGACTGCCACATGTGGACTGCTCTGGGGCTGAGTAGTTTTCTTTAGAAATTTTTGTAAGTAAGTTGTCTTGTAAAAGTGTCTAAACTACTACAAAGGTTTTGCCCCTTTTAGGGATTTGTCCTCATATTTGTTTGTACTTGCATGCGTAGTTAATTTTCTTTGTTTGGAACAATCATCACATACGAACCTAAACTAATCAAAGATTAAAATTCGGTAACAATTTGACTTTGTGTTAGTTGGACATTTAATTACTTAAATCATTCCACTAAAATCGTAAGCGCACTCTGAAATTGGTTTTAGAGCCTTCCACTCTTTGAAAGTGGTGTCAGAGCATTTTAACCTTTACAATATCTATTTGAACTCTCATCATTATTCCCTTATTTGAGAAGTTATCTTCTTTCTTTTTAATCTTCTCATTCACCTGCACGATGTAATATTTATGTAGGTACAAAAACTATCAACGGGTGTTTCAAAAAATTAAACAAATAATATCATAAAAACATAATTAATTGGATACTATAGTTTATTACAGAAAATCTATAAATACAAATAGAACTAGTTGCGGAATTTAAAACTAAAGAGTAAATTTGAAATAAACTCCTTCATTATCCTCTAATTATTAAAAAAAATACACTCGTATCCCTATATTTTTTAGTTAAATATGGGGACTTATTTACATCTTTTGAGGTATTTCATGGAGTTTTGTTGTAAAATTAACATGCTTGAGACTCGATTTCTTTGAATTTATTGCGGTATATAAAACATATGAAGACTTTTATGACTCAAGGAACAAAAAATGTCAAATTATAGTCTCAATATCCAAGCAGAAATAAATCTGCCTCTTTGTGTTTCAAGCCTTTAAAATGAAGGATAGAATAGAGATATAGATTATGATACAAACTCAATTTATAAAATCTAAAATGTAAATGATTACATGTGGTCATATATCATTGTCTGGCATATATATATACTAGGGTATGCCCGTGCCTGAAGGCACGGCATAAATTTTTGAACGTATACATCGTTGATTGGACCATACGTCGTATTTAGATACATACATACAACACCCTATAAAGATTTTAGAAATTTTGGGCAGAGTCCCCTTTGTTTATAAGACTATCCCCTTTTTAAAAATAAATACTCCCAACAACATTACTACTAATAATAATATTACTTCTTGGACCTCGTATAGACATCATCCATAATTATAAATATACAAATACGAACATAAAACCTAAACATATAATCAAATTCAAATGAAGAATCCCATAATTTCTAGCCAACATCACCCCAGATCACAAACTAATAAACATAGAACCTAAAATAAAAACCAAGTACTAACAAAGTATAATTCTTTGAATATTCTTTAAAAAATCTCTAAATCATAATACAATATCAAAAATACCACATAATAAAACAACTTTGTCAACTGGTTCTCCTGATCGTAATGTCCTTGGGTCATCAAATAACTTTCGCTCTTTCTTCTCACAATGTCCAGCGCGTGTGAGCTTTCATGCATTATTGCGATCCACATGAGCATGTTTACCCTCTACAAATGCGCTTCTGATTTCCATATAAATATTGGTTGGATCCCGAGTTGCTCCCGAGGCAAGCACTTCCTTGAAAGGATCTCGTTTGGGATAGTCGGCAACGTACTACTCCCTGCAATCAATCAACCGATACAATCAATGGTGATAAAAAAAGATAGGTTATGAGCATCATAAATGAAAACTCGACCATTAAGAATGTCTCCTAATAAAATGTATAGCCAAAAAGAAGGATAGAAATAATGTAATTCACCTACGTCCAAGAATCATCAAGGAAACTCGGTGTCTCCTCAGCAAAACTGCTTCTGCGTGTCCTACAGCTGCTGTTGGTGCGTGTCTTACAGCTATTGCTGCTGCTGCTGCGTGTCTTACAGCTATTGCTGCTGTTGCTGCGTTTACCTACTGCTACTGCTGCTGGTGCGTGTCATATCGCTTCTCATCAACAAAATGAATTTTTCGAATGTCAGCGATGTACGTTGTATATAGTGCAGCAGTGCACTATATACGAAGCAAAGAACAGAGTGATGTAATCCCAGCAAGCTTTTCGGTTATCAGCGGTATATAGTGCATCAGTGCTGAAACAAAACAACTAAATGAGATCAATACAAAACAACTAAGTTGAGATAAAATAAAAGAAGAAATACCACTAAATGAGATCAATACATCATATAATTTCTTCGGCTACTTCACTCGAACCAAATTCATCTCCGAGTTCTCCAAAATTGCTCTTGAATTGATCCACTCCTCAAGTAGCATAGCTCTTTCCTCATTCAGATCTGGAGCAGTTGTTCTGAAGTAATACAACTCTCGAATTCAGCCACTTCTGGCACGCTCAAGGCATTGCAAGAAAATACTTCTGAAACGCTTAAGGCTGCTTCACGCTCAAGGCATGGCTCAACTGAAAATTCAAATAGCAATGGCATTAGTGTATGATATTAACTTGAGTAATATTGGATCCTAAACCATTTATTTTATGCATCAACACCATTGAATTTTTTTTTGGAGAAAAAGAATCATATGCTACGTATAAATATCATTTTTTTTCTTTCAAAATTTGGCATAATCTAGCTGAACAACTATTATTTTTGTTGTGTGGAACATTTCAAAAAATTAACAACCTAGACATGTTATGATAAGATTCAAGCTTGCTAATGTCAAGTTGAGAATAGGAATAAGAATAGGAATAGGAATAGGTGTGGGTAGTGGCAGTAGTAAAGTCACAATAAGCAATGGCGCTATAGATGGAGGTTGTTTAAGAACCCAAAACTGAGAGAGAATTAGATAACCTTCTTTCTGTTAATGCCCTCAAAGATTCAGCAGCCATTGAACTCAAGGATAAGGGTAATTAGTATGTTATGATGGGGGAAGAGTACTATTCAGATGCTATCGATTGCTACACCAGGGCAAAAAATCAGAAGGCTTTAAGTGACTCAGAGAACTTTATTATCTTTTCAAATAGAGCCCATGTGATTTTGCTACTGGGGAATTACAAACGTGCTTTGTTTGATGATAGTATATGAAGAGGAGAAGGACATTAGCAAAAGACCTGAACATCAGTAAGGAAAATATTGAGGAGGGCGATAGATGATGATCTGCAGTGATGGTCCTGAAGATAATAAAGTCCCAATATGGTCCTTTTTTCGATCTCGCAAAGAACACATGAATATGTGATTCAGATAAAAATAAATAAACAAATTAGTACTCCAAAATGACAAATTAGAACTCTCCAAAATGACATATTAGAACTCCCAAACATGATATGTAATATAGAATGAAGATTTTCGGAACTGGATAACTTCCACAATCAATCTGCAATAGCCCCTCAACATATATGGATGATCCAACTTGCATACAACTAATTCCCTAATATAATAAAAAATTATTTTCCCCAAAAATTTAATTTCTTAGCCTCCAAAATTGTGGGGTATTACACCCTTTTGGTTCATAAAACACCTTTGATTCACAAACACATCCCCACATATATTTTTGTGAATCCTTTTGAATATTGTTGAGATATACTTTATGGAGAGATCACATCTATGGCTGACTTGTGAACTTGGAAGGATTACGGCTGAAGACTGAAGGATGATAGGTGGATACCGAGGGTGGACTGCCACATGTGGACTGCTCTGGGGCTGAGTAGTTTTCTTTAGAAATTTTTGTAAGTAAGTTGTCTTGTAAAAGTGTCTAAACTACTACAAAGGTTTTGCCCCTTTTAGGGATTTGTCCTCATATTTGTTTGTACTTGCATGCGTAGTTAATTTTCTTTGTTTGGAACAATCATCACATACGAACCTAAACTAATCAAAGATTAAAATTCGGTAACAATTTGAATTTGTGTTAGTTGGACATTTAATTACTTAAATCATTCCACTAAAATCGTAAGCGCACTCTGAAATTGGTTTTAGAGCCTTCCACTCTTTGAAAGTGGTGTCAGAGCATTTTAACCTTTACAATATCTATTTGAACTCTCATCATTATTCTCTTATTTGAGAAGTTATCTTCCTTCTTTTTAATCTTCTCATTCACTTGCACGATGTAATATTTCTGTAGGTACAAAAACTATCAACGGGTGTTTCAAAAAATTAAACAAATACTATCATAAAAACATAATTAATTGGATACTATAGTTTATTACAGAAAATGTATAAATACAAATAGAACTAGTTGCGGAATTTAAAAATAAAGAGTAAATTTGAAATAAACTCCTTCATTATCCTCTAATTATTAAAAAAAATACACTCGTATCCCTATATTTTTTAGTTAAATATGGGGACTTATTTACATCTTTTGAGGTATTTCATGGAGTTTTGTTGTAAAATTAACATGCTTGAGACTCGATTTCTTTGAATTTATTGCGGTATATAAAACATATGAAGACTTTTATGACTCAAGGAACAAAAAATGTCAAATTATAGTCTCAATATCCAAGCAGAAATAAATCTGCCTCTTTGTGTTTCAAGCCTTTAAAATGAAGGATAGAATAGAGATATAGATTATGATACAAACTTAATTTATAAAATCTAAAATGTAAATGATTACATGTGGTCATATATCATTGTCTGGCATATATATATATATACATATATAGATAAAATAAATGATGAAGGACTTTTGGTCTCGACTATCCATCGGTTAGTAATGACACTTCAAGATTTATATCTGACAATAAAATATTAAGCCTCCTATCAAATTTTACCCATACTCTTCTTGATAATTTAACCCACGCCATATTCCATTTATTGTCTATGATTTAACCCATGCCTTATGCCCTGTCTCATCTCTTACTACCTAGGCTCTTTACTCCACAATATCATACATTTTCTTACTCTGATGGTGGATATGGACTGACTTGGTTTTCATCTTTTTGATGACCGGAGTTCGTCATTTGTTTGGGCGATCTAGGGGTAGGCTGTTTGGTTAATCTTCGATGGTCGTCTGCTTCTCCTAATAGATTATCCACTTAATTTAATTTCTCAAACATCACCTCATCTCATTTCCCATTATATGTTCGCCACTCGATCATTTACACCGTGTCTAATGGTTTTATTTTTGTCTCATTATCTTCCATCATTTATTACTTATCTCCCTCTGCTTCGTTCTTATTTTTCTTTGCCAATTTTGAGATACGAAGTCACGACAACTAAGATTCCAGTGGTAAGCTCTCTCTCTCTCTCTCAATCCCCCTCTCCATCTTTATGAAGGCACGACACGTGTACACTTCGTTAAGCCATTTATTAATTTTTTATTGTGTAGTTAATGTAGGCACATATCTATTTGGTTAATAAATACATTTAATTGGTTCATGTATTAGGAGGTTCATTGTATATAAGTATAAATGCGATATGTTTTCATTAAATGTACTAGATATATGTATTTTGGCAGATATATTTTAGAGGTCATATAAATACCCATGTAATGTTGGCATTTGAAGTGAAGTCATAAATAGTCAATTCTATTGTGTAAGTAGTAAACAAAAACTATCTCTTCATATTGAGTGTTATCTCTCAAATATTGAGTGTGTTAGTTTATTTTATTATCTGGCAAATATTTCTTTATTTTTGACAATCACGTATTTGGATGGACGGGTTTACCGAGGTGTTCTCAAGTTAAATGAATCCTTTAGCTATTTGAATGAAGACTCTAATAATAATTATTTTCTTGTCTAAATTTTTGGGCTGTAATAGTTTTAAATGTTTAATAGGTTTCTTAATTTGTATGTTTACTTCACGCATTAGTAGTGCACTATATTTACTAGGTGTGAAACCGGTATGGGTTTTTATCGTACCGTACCATTTTGGTCCGACAAAATATAGTTTTGGTTTCATATTATGAAATAACGAAAATTTATTTTACTGAAAGCGAAAATACCATAAAAAAATTTGGTTGGCTTTGAGTTTTAGATATAAAAAATCAATTTACCGAATTTATCGTATTGACTTATCGTACCAAATTTACTATACAAAAATTATCAAATTATCGTACCATAATACCGTACCAAACTTACCGAATATTACCATATCAATTACCAAATAAAAATTATATTTAAAAAAATTTATATACCCAATTATCAAGACCCTTCATTTTTTTAAACTAATATTATCCATTCATTGTATAAGTCTTTTTAATGTTGTCTTTAGGAATGTTTCTCTAAGTTTTTCTAATATTATTTTTTCTTTCGTCTTGATTTATAAGTGAAGTGAAAAAATTGAGGGCAAACGAGAAGAATGAAGAGACACGTATTGATACGAGAGAAGAAATAATTGTAGTTTATTTTGCATGATGTTGTGTTTTATTTGGCTATTGTATTGTAACTTTTAATTTGGAGCTTAATGTGTATTGATATGGAGTGGACAAATTAACTATGAAATTTATTTTGTTTCTTCATTAGCTTCATTTTATTTTTCAGTGTAATTTATATTATATTTTCATTTTAAGTAATGCATTTAATCGATTAAATGGGTTTTTAATTTTACCGTAATCATAATATCGAATTATATATGAGATTTACCGAATGCATAAACCGATTTGAAATTTTGGTATTTACCAGGAAAAACCGAATTGAAACCGAAATTACCGAAACCAAAAATACCGAAAAATCGAAAAGTCGATCGGTTTAGTTTAGTTTTTTGTTTTGATGTACCTACCGATAAATTGGTATAAGATGGATTTACCATTTAGATCGTGGTTTGATATTGGTAAAGGGTCCTTACCGAACATACCGTACCGGTTGCACCCCTAATATTTGCACTTACAATTTCTCAGTTAGAGATACTAATATGTTATACTTATTTTTTTGAACGGGGGAGAATGCTCAAGGAATGGAATAGTACTATCATTAGTCTCATCCCAAAAGTTTCTAATCCTAGTTGTATGAAAGAGTTCAGGCCTATTTCTTGTTGCAACATCATTTATAAAATCATCTCTAAGGTGTTAGTGAGTAGATTGGGGGGTATCATACCAGATTTGGTGAACAACAGACAATCTGCATTTATTCAAGGGAGGAATATAACTGATAATGTGTTGTTAATGCAGGAGGTTGTGAAAAGTTACCATAAGAATAGTGGTCCTGCTAGATGTGCTCTAAAGATTGATTTAATGAAAGCTTATGATTCTGTTAATTGGGTTTTTTTTATTGATGATCTAAAGGCCATGGAGTTTCCAAGTAAACTATACAATGGATAAAGGAGTGTGTTATGACAACCAGTTCTCCAATTTGTATAAATGGAGGTATTAGTGGAATATTGAAGGGTACAAATGGGCTAAGGCAGGGGGATCCTCTATCCCCTTATCTCTTCTTACTTATTATGGAAGCTTTTTCTTGGTTATTGGATGATGAAGTCAACAAAGGGGTTTTCTCCTTCCATCCTAATTGGGGCAATCTAAATCTCTCTCATGTTATGTTTGCTGATGATTTGTTCATTATGGCCAAGGCTGATCAAGTATCTTTACTAGTTGTGGACAAGGTTTTGAGGGAGTTTAAAGATATGTCTAGTCTGGGGGTGAGTTATTCAAAATGTGAGATATTTTTTTCAGGAATTAGTGAGGAGTAAAAGCAAAGACTGACTGGTTTGGTAAGCATGGAGGTGCAATTGGCTATTACTGGATTAATATATTTGTTTTCCCAAAAAGGGTTATTAAAGACATTGATCAAATTTTAAGAAGGTTCATATGGTCAAGGGTGGATCTAAAAAAAGATGGGGCAAAAGTGGTTTGGGAGGATGTTTGATTTCCAAAAGATGAGGGTGGTCTTAGTATTAAAAATCTTTTAATTTGGAATGAAGCTTGCATGTTGAGGCATATATGGGATATAGATAGAAAGAAAAACTCCTTATGGGTTAGGTGGATCCATAGTGTTATGATAAAACAAGATTCTTTATGGAATGTTAAACTATTCGTTGATGCATCTTGGACTTGGAGAAAATTATGGAGGATAAGGGATGAAGCTAGGAATTTTATTAAGTATAAGATTGGCAATGGTCAGAATGTCCACTTCTGGATTGATAACTGGCATGAGAGAGGTCCTATCGTTAATTTCTATGGGGATAGAATTGTTTATGATGTTGTTAGCTCCATGTTAGCCAAGAGTTCTGAGTTTATTGAAAATAATAGATGGGTATTTCCTAGACCTATCTCTAGAGATCTGATGGACTTAGTTAGTACAAATGTTGTTCCTCAAATCCATCAAGAAGATAATGTTAGCTGGATGATATCTATGGATGGAATGTATAATTTCAAATGTACGTATGACAATTTGGGAGTCAAAAAAGAAAAGGTGTGTTGCGCTAAAACAGTTTGGTTCCCTAAAACAATCCCTAAATGTGCTTTTCAACTATGGATTGTTTGTCAGGACAGACTAAGGACAAAAGATAAATTGAAGAATTGGGGTATCATCAATGAAGACTTATGTGTGTTCTGTAATAAAGAGAGGGAATCCAGAAACCATTTGTATTTTGAGTGCGAAATTACAAATCAAATTTGGGGGAAAGTCAAGTATAATAATGGGGAATGCAACTGTCCGCTGAGTTTTGATGATGAAGTTAAGCAGCTTAATAATAATAACAAAGTATTCAAATGTTACATGCAGAAGCTTAGCCTTGCAGTTACAGTGTATTCAGTTTGGAGAAGTAGAAATGACAGGATTTTCAGTAACCTAAATATGGGGATAGATCTCATTTTTGGAAAAATTGAAAGATTAATTCAGGAGTGTACGTGTAAATGGAGAAATATCAAGAAAAACACAGTTAATGAAGAAATCAGAAAGAGATGGAACATTAGTGAAAAAATTTATGAAGATAAGACTTATCTCTAGTATCTGGCTTGTATGGATGTTTGATATGGTTCTGTCGCCAAAATTCTTGGTGTAGTTTCAAATGGTTTTGTTGTTGTGAAGGGTTCCAAGATGAAGTTTTGACTGCAGAAATGGCCATGAATCAAGGTTTGGATTTTCCCATGCTGGTGGTTTTTGTAGAGCTGAGTTTGAGGCTGATTTTAGTTGTTGGTGCTATGATGTTCAATCTACGTTCAAAGCCAAATCTTTTGGTGCGGGTGGATTTTGTGGGGTTTTTTGTATTCAGAGGTTGAATCTTGGATTTCTCCATTGCTGAATGGGTTTTGGATCTGGTTTTGTGTGAAGTCTTTCTCATGATCTTTGCTTTCTTTCATGTGTTTGATAGTCAATAGCTGAGAATGGAATAGCAAGTGGTTTTGTTTTTGTCTAAGTGACAGTCTTTGTTTTGTTGCTAGTTTTGGAATTGATGGTTTTAGCCCGTGGTTTTCGATAATTCTGTGTTGTTTCCTATTGGTTTTGTGTGGAGGTAGGCAACACGTGTAGATGCTTATTTCTTACATGTTTCTAGCTGTGATTTGGTTTGGAGTTTGTTGTTTGGGCCGGTCCATGGGTTTCCTTGTCAGGTTGTTTAATGGAGTGAGTGCCTTGTAATGTTGTTGTTTTTTTGGGCATGCGTGCCATTTTGTGCAGTTTGGGGCTTTGTTGGCTTTTAGGCCGGGTAAGGATTTTAGTGTATTTTTCTGGGCTTGTCCCTTTGGTAATTATTTTACCAAAAAAATAAAATATATATTTTATACTTATTAGGTTTGTTAAAGTATATTGTATAAAATATTTAATATTACATATTATGATTTGTAATCTATTTGATGAGTTAATTTCGAATGTTTTAAAGTTTTTTTATGTTGCTTTCTATGTACTTTTAAACAGAACCATCTCTTTCATAATAATTTCTATATGTTGATTTGATATTAATTCCTATTTATTTAAAATAATATTTAAATATATTTTCCAGCATTAAAATATCAATTTATTACATTAAATATAATTTAACTATATTTTTTATTATAATATAACTTTCCAAATAATATGCAATGTATGACTTTCAGGCCAGTATATACACACATTCGTGGAGAGTTTTGTCGGGGGCCACAAAAAAAGTAATAAAACACCCATTGTTAATACCGTGTTTGCGCCCGTGAGAGAGGGAGAGAGAGCACTGAAAAAAGTTGTGGTGGGGCTTCCCTTAACTTAGAGAGGTGGGACCTCCTTTACCTGTTCAAAAGTTTTTTAGGAAAGACAGCTTTGGCTGAGCTGAGAGGCAGAAGTAAACCAAAGGTGGTCAATATATCAATGATGTTGCAATGGAGAGGCATTCCTTGAATCTCTTTAGGTGTTTGGGTAATATTTTAAGTATTGGCAAGGGCATTTTGGGTAAATGATGGTGTACTCGGGCTTCTCCATGATTCACAATGATGATTTGCATTTGTTGGATATTGAGGCAGCCTATATTGAATTCTCTTTTATTTGTTTTGAGTTTCAGAAAGAGTTGACGAGTGCGTGATTGAACCTCCCAATGCCGTTTTTGAAAATTTATATCTGCCTTTTACGTTCGCAAATAATTAATTTACAAATTAATAATTCTAAATTAAATGCATTAAACGTCCATTTGGTTGTCTCAAAATTATAAATTGGATCATTAATAAATTGCTCAATTTACAAATTGGCTCATTAATTATGTTTAGTTCCATTAATGAAAGGGTTCATTAATTGTCCCATTTTATCTCATGTGCATGATCTGAAATTGGATCATTTCACAAAAAATGTGAAATGAATCCATTTGAAATAGAAGTCACATAAAGTGCATGTCCCCTCTTCCTCTCCTCCTCCCCCTCCCCCTCCCCCTCCCCCTCCCCCTCTCCCTCTCTCTTTCCCTCCCCCTATTTATCTTGGTTTGTTTTTATCTTTTTTTCATAGAACCTTAACATCAATTTCAAATTACCAAACATTGTATAAAATTGGATTTAACTCATTTTGTAGAGGGGGCTTGGAGGTAATCCTGAGATTTGGGATAACTCCCTAATTGGCAATAGTGTTTGGGGATTAAAGCAACCGAGGCAACTCAAGCGTGGCAACTCAGCGAGGCAGCTTAGCGTGGAAACTCATACTTTAGCTTGTTGTGTTAGTCATATTGTATCTTTGTTTATATTGACTGTAAGATATAACGGTTGTATTGATGTAACGAGAATAATAATGAATTTTAGTGTGAGGTCAAACGGTACTCGCGAGACACCAGGCTTGGCAGGGCCTGGGAGAATTTTCATGCTCTATCGAATGACCTCGTCGTGGGAACTTTAGAGGGACTTGGTTTGGAGGATTGATAAGTGAGGCACCATTGGGGCTCGTCCGAACCATCTTAGATACACCTGGTAAAAACACCGAAGGACCCTGACCGTGGAACCTCAGGCAGAGCAGCTTGGAGTTCCATTGGGTGTTGAGTAATGAACCAAACAACCCTTTGCTTAATGTCACATCTACTGTAGGTGGTGTCACTAGCCATCTAAACAATGTCAGACCTACACTTGAGTAAACCACCATGGTATTTCGGGCTTTCAGGGAATTGGTGATCCACCTCTGCAACAACAACAACCCCTGACACACAGTGGTTAGGCAAAAGGCATGTCTTGGTATTTAATGTTTATGATGTGGAGGTAACTAGGGCATCAGGCATTTAATGTTGTGACATAAAGTATGAGGGATGTCTTTCATAGTCTTTAATGACTGAGTTGCCTCGGGGATGGCGTGGGGAGCTATTTAAGGACCCCAACCACCCCTGAGGAAGGGAGAGGATCTTTTTTAGGGTCTGAGAAGTTATTGCCAGACAGAGAGAGTTTACCCACTCACCATTGTTACTTATTATGAATATTTTAATATTTGACAGAGATTCATATGGGTATTAGGGGTGTTTATACCTGCCTACCAGGGTGTATCTAGGGTGCTTACTTCTCTCTCCCTCTAGCTAAGTTACTTCTAAGGTTTATTACTATTTCTGGAGTTATACATTTGGTTTTTGTGAGTTTAAACTTAGTTGGTCTTCATTGGGTTTATGTTTGTGTGTTCTATCATTAATCCAAAGCTTTGGCTGAGTTAACTTATCAATACCATACTCAAACAGGGGTTACGCCTCCATCTATAATCTAAAGTACCCTCTTACATTTGGCGACTCTACTAGGGAAGCATTATCCTAGGTAAGGAGTATGGCGCAAGATAATGCTACTCGAAGACTCAACTTTGATGATATCTAGCATAATGAAGAACAAGATGCGAGGGAGAAAGAGGCCCTAAGGGATGGGGCTCCTCTAGTAGAGGTACCTCCGGTACCGACAACGTTAGGCATTCCAGGGGCGACACAACCTTCCATAAGCGCGGGGTTGGGACCCGCCCAGATGGCGCTCCTCATGTGCAAATTTTATGAGTTTTTGCAAACCCAAGTAGATTCAACTATGCTGGGAGGATTGGAGGCTAATGCTTTCGTGACACTAGGGGTGGCTCCAATGGCCCCACCAGGTGCATGTATTGCTGGAACAATCCCAGTAAGCGTACCCTCTGTTGTGAATCCAGCAGTGGAAATTTCAGGAGTTTCGACAGCACCACCAGTAACGTTCGTTTCAGTTGCAACGGGCACTCTGCCCGCGGCCCCGCTGCTGTTTGCCCCGGTGGCATCGCCCATGGAGGAAATGAGAAAAGAGATGCAGAAGGAGATGTTGAAGTTCATGAAAGCTTCCTCGCAATCCGCTGGTGAGGTGGCTTTGATTTATGACGACTTTCGAACACCTTATCCTCAGAAATACAACGATGAACCTTACCCGAAGGAATATATTCCCCCTTACCTTTGAAAAATATACAGGGAAAGGTGGGAACCCAAAGGAGAACATTAAACGTTTTGTTGAACATTTGGGAGCACATTGTAATGACAAGAAGCTTAGATTGAGGGAGTTTTCCAAATCCCTAACCGATAAGGCATACACCTGGTACTCCCATTTGACTCCCAACAACGTTTCTATGTGGGAGGATATGCATGTATTGTTCGTCCGAAAGTTCTTTCTGGAAAAGGATGAGTTCACCTTGACCAAACTGGGTAGGGAGAGGCAAAGACCTGGGGAGGAGGTGTTGGCCTATGTTCGAAGGTTCAGTGAAAGGTCCCTCGATGTACGGGAGGAGGCCAAGAAGTCTAGGTTATTGCAGATTTGTGCTGAGGGACTGCTCCCTGAATACATTTTCCATCTTATCAACGAGACGCGCGAGGGGAATTTTGCGGCATTCTTGAAAGCGACGAGAAATATCTCTTTGGTGTTGTGACCCAATCCGATGGTGGTGCCCATGATGTTCAGACAGCTGATGCAACCCGCAGGGGGGAGGCCTCAGCCCCCACGGGTAGGATACACCGAGGGGGGAGATAAGGACAAAGCACCGAAGAAGAACAATAAGAGGAAGTTTAGGAGAGATAGAGAAGACCCATCACCATTGCCCTGTACAGTAGAAGAAGCTATCAACTGTTACAACGCGGTGGTTCAAGGGAGGACGGTCTATGAGCCAAAAGACATCCCTGTGGGGGAGCCCGACGCAACAACGAAGGCGGATCCAAAGAACTGCCAGGTTCATAGAAGGATCCAGCATCCAATGGAGAGCTTATTTACGTTGAGAAGAATTATTGACAAATATGTGAAGGCAAGGACGTTACAAATCCCCCCTAGAATGTCAACAACAACCCTTTGCCCGCGCATGGGGCCAATCTCGTGGTGGCCTATGATGAGGAGGTCGAGAGAGGAGAAAGGGGGTCAACAACCGGGCAAGAAGAATATGAAGAGGCTTTGGAAGACTTTACGAAGGGAATGGTGAACGTTGTGTTGGCCTACGATGAAGAAAGTGCCAAAGATTCGGAGGAGGTGTACATTGTTGAAGGCGAGGAAATGGACCCAGCTCTGGAGATGTCCTCGAAGTTCACTTGGTTCTTCTACTAAGTGGGGGTACCAAAGGAGATTAGGCTCGAGATAACCGAGGCAATACTTGATATTACGAGGAAGAACACAGTACCTTCGCTAAGGTGGAGGGGACCCATGGCTAGGTTGGTGAGAAGGTTTCTATCAGAGGTAACCTTCAGCGATGCAGATAGAGATGTAAGGTTCCCTCATAATAGGCCATTATATGTGATGACCAGTGTCAATGGAGTTAGCTTCGTAAGGACTCTCATGGATGGAGGACCTTTCATCAATATTATGCCAATTAACTCCTTTCACGCGGTAAATATTCTAGAAGAAAGTCTATTCCCCATGCCTTTGGTAATTTCGGGGTATGATAACCAATCCTCCAAATCTATCGCGTATGTTAATGTGGGGATTGTGATGGGAAACTTGAGTTCCCATATAAAGTTCCACGTGATAGAGAGTAAAAATTCCTATCATCTGTTAATAGGAAGGGTGTGGATGCACAACCAAGGCCTGGTTCCTTATACATACCACCAATGTGCTAAGGGAAACGTCAAGGGAACAGAGGTAACCATTAGGGCCACAAAGAGGCCCTTCTCGGTTGAAGAAGCTCACTCAGTGGACACAGCATTTTATACGGAGCTAGAGGAAGATGTACGTATCTTAACAAGAAGAATAGAGGGAGCATGGGTTCCCTCGATCAAAGAAAGGATGGGGCCCTTAAATGAACAGAAGACGGAAAGCGACCCATAGGAAATAGTCAAGGAAGCTCAGCAGGTGTCCCCTCGGCCCCAGGGCATCTCGAAGCAGCTTAAAGACAGTATGAGACATAGAATGGACCCAATGCAGCATGAGGACCAATGCCAGAGCATGTTGAGTTGATTTTCAAGAGGAAGGATTGCCGAGGCTTCCAGAGAAAGGAAAAGGAAGGCAGTCGTAACGACCGACAGATAATGAAAGAAGGTCATCACCGAAAAAGAAAAAGTGGTCTATCGTTTGTGATGGTGTGAACGAGCGGCCGAAGGGACCTATGATGAGGCTGACCCGGTATATGAATGATTTCTGGTAGATCAAAAAGGGAAATGTATGGTGATAGATAACTCCAACATATAAGAGTTTGTGGGAGATGTGGCTGAAGAGCCTGATTGCATGACAGATAGACCAAGGCCACAGGTGCAAGAGTTGGAGAAGTTAAACTTGGCAAAAGAAGGAGAGGACCCAAGACCCATCTTCATCGCGAAGGATCTTAGCGCTCAGAAACGAGGGGCCTTTATCGAATTGATTCGAGAGTTCATAGATGTTTTTGGATGGAAATACACGAAAATGGAAGGGTTGGATAAGGAAGTAAGTTTCCACGGGTTAAACATAATGCCTTCAGCCGTTCCAGTGAAGCAGACAATAAGAACGTACAAACCTGAGATGGATCTAAAGATTAATGAAGAGGTCCAACGCCTACTAACGGCAGGATTCATCATACCAATACAACACTCACTCTGGCTATCCAGTATTATCCCAGTGGAAAAGAAGGACAAAAACCAGATAAGGATCTATGTGGACTTTAGAGATTTGAATAGAGCTTTTCCTAAAGATGAGTTCCCTCTACCCTCCATCGATAGCCTGATAGACGCAATGGCTGGTCATGAGATGTATAGCTTTATGGATGGGTATGTGGGGTATAATCAGATCAAGATGGACCCCTCGGATGCAGAGAAAACGTCATTCAGAACTCCGTTGGGTAATTTCATGTACAGGGTGATGCCATTCGGCCTCAAGAACGCTGGGGAGACTTACCATAGAACAATGATGGCCATTTTTCATGACTTCCTCCAAAAATTTGTAGAATTTTATGTGGATGACTTGGTCATCAAATTGAAGGAGGAGGGGTCCCACCTAAGCGATTTGAGGAAGGTGTTTTCTCGTTGTAGGAGGTATAAGTTGAGGATAAATCCATTGAAGTGTGTTTTTGGAGTAATGAGTGGAAAATTCTTAGGCTTTGTGGTTGATCAACAAGGGATGCAAATGGACCAGGACAAAAGACGAGCGATCTTAGAAAAGCCAAGCCTTAAGACAATGAGGGAGTTGAAGAGCTTCCTCGATAAAGTCTCCTACCTTAGGAGATTTGTGCCTGAATTGGCCGAAGTAACGCACCCGCTGATGCAGCTGTTGCGAAAGAGCACGAAGTTCAACTGGGAGAAGGTTCACCAAGAGTCTTTCGTTGGGCTGAAGAAGCTGCTGGTTTCACCACAGACCATGGTTCCCCCACGGGCAGGAACGTCATTGCAGTTATACCTTACATCTACTACGAGGTTCATTGGGGCTTTGTTGGCACAAGAGATTGATGGGAAAGAACGACTAGTCTACTACCTCAGTAGAATCATACATGAATTAGATATAGCAGCCTAGAAAGGCATTGTTTGGCCTTAGTCTTTGTAGCACAAAAACTTAGACATTATATGCTATCTTTTACGATTCACATTGTGACTAAATGTGATCCCATTAAGTATTTGTTAGCAAGAACTATATTAATTGGCAGGGCAGCTAGGTGGTTCCTTATCCTTTCAGAATATGACTTGAAGTGTGTAGTTCCTCGCGCGATCAAGAACCAGGCGTATGTCGATCTATTGGCAATATTTCCATCAGGAACGTTTGAACCGTCTAAAGAAGACATTATAGGAGATGACCTACAAGATAATTATCTGGGTGCAACTGAAGAGGAGTGGATGATGCAGTTAAATGGATCTTCGGCAGAGAAGAAGGGAGGGGAAGGCGTTATTCTTTCAAAAGGAATAGAAGAAATTTTCCTTTCCTACAAGTTAGATTTCCCTTGTTCCAATAACGAAGCAGAGTATGAGGCATTGGTGCTAGGGTTTCTAGAAGCTCTTTGAAGGGGAATTCGTTCACTCTGCATTAAGGGTGATTCGAACTTAGTGACACAACAAGTAAACGGAGAATACGCATTGAAGTACATGAACCTGGCACCATACAGAACGATCATCCAGAGACTCCTCAACGAGTCCCATCGGACTAAGATCAATAGACATCCCAGAATGATGAATCGCCACCCAGATGCGTATGCCACTATTGCCCAGAAAATGGTCATGAGTAACGATACAACTGTCATCATGATCCAATAAATAATAGCTCCTTCGGTGGTGAAATCAATTATACCGATGGAGGAGGAGGCGCATTGGAGGGGAGATATTAGGAAGGAGCTAAAATCTGGCAAGGCGGTAATGGGGCTAAGAGAATTGGCCAATATATTTTACAAACTAGGGAAATCTCTACTTCAGAAAAGTAGGTGGATGGTTATCAAGATGCATTGGCCGAGAAGAAGCAAAGTGAAGGTTAAAAAAACACATGAGGAGCACTGCTAAACAATTGAGGTACCTCTTTATAGGAGAATTCAACGAGAGGGATACTTATGGCCTAGAATGAAGCAGGACGCGGCGGAGCTACAATAGAGGTGCGATAAGTGTCATCTTTTCTTTGAAGCGGTTGAATGTCATTTCATTGAAACTCAGGCTGATTGGAGGCAACCCTATATTGACTTCATTAAAGATGGAGTTGCCCCGACAGAGAAAATTGATGCAATGGGACTAAATCGAAGGGCCCCAAGGTTCTATATCCAGGAGGGAAAACTCTATCGAAGGGGATACTTCAACCGGACATTGCGTTGCATCATGAAGGAAGAAGCAGCTGAGGTCCTCAAACAGGTGCACGATCCAGCTCACATAAGAGGGGCCAAGTTGTATGATCAGCTGATGATGTTGGGGTAATATTGGCCAACGATGGATAAGGACTCTGCTGAGTTCGTTCAAAAGTGCAAGGCTTTCCAACTACATGGAAACATGATCCATGCCCCATCGGTAGACTTACACTCTCTGGAAACACCTTACCCTTTTCATACTTGGGCGTTTGACCTGGTGGCGGCAATACATCCTTCTTCGAGGGGGAAGATATGGATACTAGTCACAACAAAATGATTTACAAAGTGGGCCGAAGCGATACCACTCAGAAGGTCAATGACTGGGGTGGTAAGCAACTTCATCATAGAATACATGATTTGTTGTTTTGGGATCCCAAAGGTTATTATCTCACATAACGGGACACCCTTCGTTAATTCAAAAATAATAATGCTCACAGATAAGTACTCCATCGTTCATCATACATAAACGGTGGCATACCCAAAGGGAAATGGTCCAGCCGAAGTGACTAACAAAACGCTGGTTAATATTCTGGCCATGGTAGTGGAGGACTTCCCAGGATCGTGGGACGAAAAGATACCAGTTGTGTTATGGGCCTATCGAACAACCAAGAGGAAACCCACAGGCTACACTCCATTCTCACTTGTCTATGGGGCGGAGGCAATCCTTCCAGTGGAATTAGAAGTTCCCTCTGCCCGATACACCTTACGAAGCAGCATGCTCCCTCAGAATAGGCATGTACAGTTGGAAGCATTAGACGAGCACAGAGATAACACGATGCAACACTTCCAAATGTACACAAAGCAGCTCTCCAGGGCATATGACAAGTTGGTAAGACCTAGGAAGTTCATGGAGGGAGACCTCGTCTTAAAAGCAGCAGTAAAGCATATCAGGGGGCTTCCTCTACCGAAGTTTGTAGCCAATTAGGAGGGACCTTTTATTGTAAAAGAAGCTCATGACTCGGGCTATTGCTTAATTTCTAAGATGGAGGAAGACAAGCCATTTAAAATTAATAATAAATAGCCGAAGGTTTATCATGTGTAGACAATTAAGTTCGAACAGTGATTGTAAATTGCTGTTGTTTATGAATATACAAGTTTTAGTTATGGATTAAGCAGAGTGAAAGAGTTGCAAAAATATAGAAATTTATAACGTGCAAAAGCAGTTGTAACATGCAGAAGAAGTGGAAAATATACATTTTTCATTCACTTTTAAATTATGGATCATTAAAAAAAATTAGGAACTACTGCCCAAGAATTACATAGAAAGAAGCAAGAGGAAGATATATACAAATATTGACTAGCCTAAAAGGAACCATAGGTCTGAAGATGAGAAAAAATCTCCGGGAAAGCCCGAAGAAGCTGTAGTACAAGATTGTTAGGAATTGAGGGAAACCTCCAACCTCTTCTGAACTTGTGCACGTTAGATAAGGAGACTTTCTCATTTCATCTTGGCCAGATGCAAAACTTCTTCAGCATCATTCACCTCCTTATCAACTGCTTCTAAGAGGGGTACTATTTTGGCCAGCCTGGCTTCCTCAGCTCGTTGGTCCTGCTGATGCTTCTGCAATAGTTCCCTCTGCCTAATGAGTTGCTGGCTCTTCAAAGTTTTTAAGTACGATATAAGCCAGTTGAAATAAAAACCATCACGACCCAACTCCTTCAAATAACCAAGAAATTATTTAAGGAGTGGTCTGGTAACGATCGAAGTGGGAGTACTGGCAATTTCTGTAACAACAGTGACCATGCCTTGCAACCTATAACTCATGACAGAGATGTTTGAACGCAAACAATCCACCGAGAAGGTGTCAGGATAGTGATTCACAAGTTTCTCGATCACCAGTAGATGAGTGGAAGGCATCTGGGAGAATGTTGAAGCACCATTAAGAAAAATGCATGAGGAGCAAAATCCGGCAGAGGAAGCTTGCACCCAGATTCATTCTCCACTGCAGCACCAATCTTGAAACCTCGGTCTGCCTGATCAGAATCTTCCAAGATGGCAAGTTCCCGATGAGGTGAGCCCATAGGTGAAAGAACGGGTGGAGAAGTTTCTCGTGTAACCTAAGATAAGAAAAATTAATAACAAGTGTTTTCATTGTCAAGTGACCGTTATAGGTGGAGTTTGTGAAAAATCTTAACAAGTGTTTTCATTGTTAAGTCACCATTATAGGTGGAGTTTGTGAAAAAATTTTAACAAGTGTTTTCATTATTAACCCACCGTTATAGGTGGAGTTTATGACAAATCTTAACGATTGTTTTCATGGTTAAGTCACTGTTATAGGTGGAGTTTGTGAAAAATCTTAACGAGTGTTTTCATTGTTAAGTCACCATTATAAGTGGAGTTTGTGAAAAATCTTGACAAGTGCTTTCATTGTTAAGTCACCGTTATAGGTGGAGTTTGCGAAAAATACTAACAAGTGCTTTCATTATTAAATCATCATTATGGGGAGAGTTTGTGAAAATTCTTCGACAAAAAAGACAGAGAATTAGAAAATATCTCAGTCACGGCAGGAGCCAGAACGGGAGTAACTATGGCAGCAGTATGGATAGGAACCGTTGGGGGTGGGCTCGTTACATGAGAGGCTACAACGAGATCCCCGGTTACAGAAGCCTCAATGGTAGGCAAAACTCCCTCCCCAACATAAGGAACCAAAGCCAAAATGGGAGGTTCACTAGAAGAAGATAATGGACTCCCAAATGAGGCCTCAATAGGGGTGGGTGCAGAAAAACCAACACGAGGGCCAAAGACACAAACCTTGGCCTTATATGCCGGTAGACCCTCAAAAGAAGATAGAACAAGACTGGGAGAAAGCTACAACATGAAGCTAAGTGTTAAAAAGGAGGAATAAGTACAGAAAAAGGGAGAAGTACTTCTGGGTGTTACTTACCTCGGTTATGGCAATGAAAAGGGGAATGGCGCTAAGTGGTCTCGCCAGCGTTGTTGGAAGAGGAATGTTAACTAACAACGAGGACACTTCTACCTAGGGCACCCAAGGTTCAGCATGATAAATAAACAGAGGGGTGAGATGGAAATGACGTTATACCAAATAAATAATAGACGAAATCATACCTCGGGCTCATTTTCTTGAGCCAGAACAATGGGCAGAAGAAGCTCGGATGGAGAGGATAAACCAGAAGGGGGGGGGGGAGTTGTCTCTAGTGGCGAAGAGACACCGACAGAGTCAGCACCACCATCATCCACGGAAACATCTCTTGCGTGTTGAGAGGCTGAGCGGCGAGTATAGGTAAGCCCAGTCATGGGCGAACGAGGAGAACTCACAACGAGTGGCGAAGAGCCGACCCCCCCCCCCCCCCACACACACACACACAAAAGGGCTCATGGGGGGCTAGAGGGATTGGCATTTTCTTTTTCAACCTCCTGTACCAAAATTACCAAAATGCATAAGCAAATGCACCTTCTTTTTAAGCACATGGGAAATGTTAGTAGAACAAATATGCATACCTCAGATCTAATAGGCGAGGAGGCAGGAGATAAGTACACTTCAGAACTCAGTCTCCTCTAGGACTTGGTGCCCAGAGTTTTCTTCCTCGTTCCTGATATACCAGGGCCACTACCTCGAAGAACATTTGATCTTTTTCTCCTCTTCGCTGAGGGCTCGGTGGGATCAACAATGATTATGGGGAAGGTTCCCGGTGGGGGAACAACTGGTACACGCCGTTCGAACTCAAATTTTATGCGTTCCACCTCAGCTTGCGCTTTCCTTCTCAACTCCTTGGCCCTCTCTACGGACATACGAGGAGGAACGGATGCAATGGGGAATGCACCCTTAGGAGCTTGAGATTTAGGCTGAGACTTGGTCATGGACTTGGAGGCCGTCCCACTCTTTGCCTTCTGACCTGAGGGTTAACTTTGGTCGAGGGCGCACCTTTCTTAGAAGCTGCAGCACTCTTGGGTTTGGGCGTAGTAGTGGGAATCATGGAACAAAGGGGAGAAAGCTCAGTGGGATATGCCTTGGGGGTCTTAATCATAGGGAAATCAACCCCAAGGATGGAATTTCCTTTCAAACCCAGTTCCAAGGTAGAAAAGGAATGCACTGGAGGGTACACTGGATCCCCCTCGACGAACTCCGCAATATCATCCAACTATTTCGGCCAGTAGCATGTAGCGAACAAAGAAGACACATTCCCTTGCCTTTTGTTACTGGGAATGGTTACTCGCCCAGCCATCGCGGAACTTATTCCCCATGAAGCGGTAGATGAAAACAGGGGGCATGCCTCGCTAAAAGAAACCTTGGCATTTGATGATTGAAAAACTGGGCGAGGAGCCCCCTGATCAAAACCAAATTGATGACTGCACCGATTGGGGTTGTAGTGCTCGCTAGTATATCCCCACTCGATATGAGAGGGATGATACCCGGGGGAGAATAGAATAACCACGACCAGTAAAGGGTCTTCAATATCCACACCTACCTCCACTAACCTGGCTTCGTGTTGAAAAAAATCACAGTTGTGAACGAATATGTCTTCTTCGTAGGGCCTCATAACGAAGTCTTCAAAACGATCAATTACGGAGATCAACTCCTTTTGACTCAGTTTCTTATGATAAAGGTAGGAGCGTGGTGGTAGAATGTTTTTCCCAGAAGGAGGACGATCGATCTTGGCTGCTACAGAGGGAAAATGAACATAAAAAAAGCTCGTTAGTAGGACACAATTTGAAAAATTTTCCAAGTTATAACGACCAAGAGATTGCTCCATGTCGAAGAGGGTCCTCTCGAGCCAGGTATAGAGAGATCCCAAGGCAATTGCAGCAAGGGGAGCTTAGTCCCTCGGGCCAAATGAAAGGAAATATTGATCAGGTCCCTTCGGGGCTGATCATTGGGTTTTCCCGGTAGAAGAAAATGGTAAAGAATGACAAGGATATAAGAAGGAAGTTGCAGTGATGTACCTTGACCAGGGGCACCTCCAGAAGAACTACCTTCGGTACGGTCCTTAAAGAAATAATTGATAAGCGGGGAGAAAGTGGCCTTATTTGATGAACCGGTGCAACTTCGGCATATCTGGTCCAACTCCAAACGCTCAAAAGATTCTTGGGCATCTAAAGCCTCATTAGTATAGGGCTCGTGTCCTGTTGCTTCGAGGCCCAGGAGCTCACACACGTCTTCCAACATTACCGTGAACTCACCTCACGCAGCGATGAAGGTGTGGGTAGTAACGTTCCAGCGAGACACCAGAATAGGAAGGGCAACATTATTCTTGGATAGAGTGAACTCACCGAATAACATGGCCCATTGCATCCCAATCTTGGTAAGCGTTTCTTCATAGGAGCTCTACATGTGGGAGTTCCACGCAGCAAAGTGAGCAGGAGAACCCCCGGGTGCTTCAAACTCAATGTGGGACCACTGGAAGTCCCCTCGATCCAAGAGAAATCGGAGAGTCCCTTCGAGAGGAAGAAAACCCCACTCAGTAGAGGCTTCGTCCTCATTACCCAACAATAGAGGATCAAACATAGAAGAAAAATGGGCCCTCTTACATGCACCAGCAAAATCGTCACCTTGCCCAAAAATAGGTGATCGGCGGTAAAACTTTAGTTGTTCCTGGCGGCCAGAATCCAGGGTGGTGGCAATGGTAGAGGTAGTGGGTGGAGCACTGGCAGCAGACGTGGCGGGGTTGCTTGAGGACGCCATGGAAAATAACGATAAAGTAACATAGAAACTTTGAACAAGAAAAGGTTTAGAACGACAATGGAGAAACACGAGAACAACTGGAGATAGCGATGGTAATATAAGAAACAAGTCAGGAGGTAAGAGCTCAAAACAACAATGGAGTTCTCACAGTTTCTTTTCTCTCTCTAAAGACAGTGAAAGCTTGAAGATGAAGAAAACAAAGTAAGAGAAAAGAAAGGTTAAGTGTTGGATAGGGACGTTTGAAACATCGAGTTCGGCGTTTAGATTTCCCCACCCTCGCACGTGCGCGGCCACCTATAATCATTTCACATGAACATGTGGCACTTCGGGAAGTACTTTGGCAGTTAAAAAGATAGCGCCACGTCATTAACGTCATTAATGAAGTGACGCATAGAGAGCAGTAAGTGTTTCCTTCTCCAACAAGTTTCAGTTTTGGCGCCATAAATTTTTGTTAGGCATATCCAATAAATTCCTAACGACGAACATCCCACATGGCCAAACGTTATTCAAACCCAACGAAAAACCACGGGGGAGAATTTCATTTACCAGGAGCCCAAACGAGTATTTGAAAAGGTTATTAGGTCTTTCAGGAAAATTTCAAATATTAAAGCAGCATAAGGAAAAAGCGGTGATGTCCCTTCGCCCAAAACCCAATGAGAATGGCGCTTAGGCTCAGGTACATCGGGGAGAATTTTACTTTTTCCAGGAGATTATATCGATTGAGAAGTTTTCGTGCAGACATTTCTTATTCCCACAATAAATCCCTCCATGAGGGGGAAAATGTAGAGGGGGCTTGAAGGTAATCCTGAGATTAGGGATAACTCCCTAATTGGCAATAGTGTTTGGGGATTATAGCAACCAAGGCATCTCAAGTGTGGCAACTCAGTGAGGCGGCTTAGCGTGGCAACTCATACTTTATCTTGTTGTGTTAGTCATATTTTATCTTTGTTTATATTGACTGTAAGCTATAACGGTTGTATTGATGTAACAAGAATAATAATGAATTTTAGTGTCAGGTCAAACGGTACTCGCGAGAGACCAGGCTTGGCAGGGGCTCGGAGAGTTTTCATTCTCTATCGAATGACCTCACCATGGGAATTTTAGAGGGACTTGGTTTGGAGGATTGAGATGTGAGGCACCGTTGGGGCTCGTCCCAACCATCTTAGATACACCTGGTAAAAACACCTAAGGACCCTGACCGTGGAACCTCAGGCGGAGTAGCTTGGAGTTCCATTGGGTGTTGAGTAATGAACCAAACAACCCTGAAAAGGCTAACAATTTCCTTTAAATGCGGAAGCGTGAGGAGATGGTTCAATACAATTAAATCAATTTATGTATTCACTTAAACCAATTAAGTAATCCAAGTCCTAGAATTTTCCTAAGTCATAATTAACAATTATCCAAATTTAGGCGAAACCAATTTTATCAAAAGACTTGAATAAAGCAAATTTACCCAATATTTAATTTAAGTTCAAATTAAAATGAGTGTGGCAATTTAAACCGAATTTTATCTTGAAATTATTCTAAGCATGCGTTCTAAGTTATGATGCAAGATAAAATAAACAATATCACACTACGCCGCGATGTACGAGGAAAAAACCCAAGACGGGAAACAACCTCGGACGGCCCTAGCCACAAATCCACTAGATACGGAAATATAAGTACAAGACAGGTACACTTATAATGACTGACTCGATCCCTCTCAAGCCTCGACGCTTCTTCTTGTAGACACCTCTTCCTAGCGGATAACCTCGGAACACCACCGCGGTCTCGGAATCCATCGATAGGGCTTTCTATGGTCACCATCACCCGAGCAAGGAGCCTTTCTCCAAGTGGGTAGAATCACAACAAAATGTCTTCTTCTTTGATGGATGTAGAAGCAAACCAAAAACTTCTCTTTGAAACGGAAGAGATAAACCGGTGCCAAAACTCCAAGCAATTTGATATGTAAATAAGAACTTGGACTAAACACAATTGGGTGTAAACTAGAGTTTGAAGGATTTTCTCTTTGAAAAATAACACTCAAAACATGAACATTTTCCTAAACCATTTTTGCTCTCAAACACTCTCTAAGTGATGGAAATATTTTGGAAAAATTATGGAAAGTGTTAAGTTGGAAAATGTCATTCCCGCACCTATTAAAGTCTGTGAAAGTTGGTTAAAAACTGTAATAACCCGTATTTTTATGCTATATTTAATTTGGGGATTTATTATTTTTAATGTAATGGGTTATTTAATAAAAATCCGGAAATTTAAATATGTTATAATTATTAACGTGACGAGAGTTAGTAATTATGGGAAACTTGTTGTATATTACTAATGAGCATAGTAATATATTATATTGGTTATATTGAATGTCATAAGTGAATTAAATGACTATTTTAGAAATTTAAGTAAGGACGTGCCCGTGTCACGTCGGAACTTATTTTGTCAAATAAAACGTGAATATTTTATAAGTTGTCCATATGGTTGTTTTGAGTGCGCCAACGCGTCCGGAAGGGTTGAGATAGTCAGAAAAGTATACCCGGGGGGTTAGTTTGGGCCCCGGAGCGTTTTTAGGCCTAATTAGTGACCCGGGAGGGCATTTTAGTCTTTTTCCAAAATAGGGTAATTAAACCCACGAATTTTAGCAGCCTTTATCAGCTGGTTAGGCTAGCCATTTAGGGTTAGAACATTCAGAACCCTAAGACGGCCATTGGAGAAGAGAGGAGAGACCTTTCAAGGTGATTCAAGGCCAAAACACCTCCGTTTGCACCACCGTCACCACCACCGCGTAGATCGCGAGGAGGAGAACACAACCACACCAAAATCAACAGGAAATCAGACTTCTGAAAATCCCAGGCAAGTGTTTAACTTGCGTATTTCGTTAGTGTAATGTTCATATTAGTTTAGGATTAATTAGGAATGTAATCCATGTAAGAAAACCTCAAATTTTGATAGGAAATTGCATGTAGAGAAGATTAAAATCTTATGCTGGAAACTCTTCATGATATAGATGTATTACCCACGAATTTTGATGTTATATTAGGAAGAAATTCTGGAGAAAAACTGAATGGAATTATAGTTATGAAAACTTTAGGGTTCTTGATGTTTAGATGAGATTTTGGGTTGTTTAACCATGATTAATGATGTATACACGCATGCTAAACGTTAAAAACGTCTGGAATTAGGTTAGTATGTTAGTAGCAGACTTTTGGGTCGATTAGTGTTGGAAAATATGGTTATTGATGATGAGTTTTGATGAATTCCGTCACTGCAGTTTCTACAGAATTTTTGCCCAGACCTGCTTGATCGATCGATCGAGCCTAGAGCATCGATCGATCGAAGGTTCGATAGATCGAGCCCCAAGCTTCGATCGATTGACCCCTCCTGGCAGACTCCTATTTCCCTTGTTTAATTAGTTAACTTAAGTTTATCGTGAAATAATCTTTGGGCATCGTAAATAAAATAATTTGGGAGACATTAAGGACCAGTAGGGTATATGGATAAATGTTAGAACCCTTAATCTTCAACGAGAATGGTATTTATGAGTTATTTACTTTAGGTTGGTAGATTTATGAATTTAAAGGGTGAGGTGCGTAAGAGAGTCACGCTGGAATCAAATAAAGTCACGTACTGAATTTCAGATTGGTGAGAATATAATCCATGAGTGTTAGGCAATAAGGGAGAAACCCTTCGAGTTAAGGTTAGGAATGAAACCGTATGCGTAATTCTTTAAATGTGAAATTAAGAATAAACGGTATAATTACGGGTGATGAGAAGAACCTATATTAATATGATAAAATGGTATATTTATATGATTGTGTGTGCATATATTATATACATGTGAAAAACATACCGCGCTACTTGCTATCCTTGAGGTTACCGCGCTGGGACAGTCTTATCTCGATGGGACCTTTATGGGGGATATTGACTTGTACCCTAGAAGATAGATATCCTTGGTATAGGCTATCGAATTGATAGTTCAGACGGTCCTAAGAGACGTGAGTATGTGCCATCCTCTTAGAGACTTGGAATCTATGCTTTGCCTCGATATTGTTTGTATATGTGTTAATACAATTCGAGAGTGATTCCGAATTTGTATTCCCCTTGATTTGAGTGGTATGGGGTTTGGATAGTGGAAGTATGCACGCACCATAGTTATTCGGGGTGCTGTTATATATATATTATACGAGTAGATAATATATATATATATATATATATATATATATATATATATGAGGTTATGACAATTGAAACTGTCTACTGCAATGTGATAGTAGAACATAGTTGTTAACGCATATCAATAAATACTTATATAGAAAGTATAATATGTCACTGGAAAACTTTATCGTTTTTATAAAGTTAAAAATATGGAATTTTGGTTACAAATTGGAACATCTTTTAAAAACGGAATCGCGTATTGTAAATCTTTCGGGTAATCTAAGTTAAGTTAAATCTTTTAGAAAGCCAAGTGCGATAGTTGATAAATGAACCGTTGGGAAGGTTAGTGCGATAGGTGTGCACATTAGAAGAGAGGTGAGTATTTTCTCAAGAGAGAGACGCACTAATATGATTTGCATTGGCCTGTATCAATTTAAATACTTGCTAAACGTATTTAAAATCAAACACACTTTCGGGCTCTGACCCGTTTCTTTCTCTCTCTCTCTCTCTTGTATATATATATGTATATTTTCAGGTGCCCAGCCACAGGGGCGTCTTGCTTAGGATCCCTTGAGAAGAACGAGCTGCAGCTTAGGTGGGAGTTGCAGGTCACTTGAGTAGACGGCTTCTGTTATTGACTTCACTCCTATTACTCTCATTTATTGGGCACGTGTCGCCCTTTTCATCATTTCATTTGTTGTTGGGATTTTGTATTTCATTTATTTCCAGTATTGTTCTATGGGATTTATTCAGGATGGATTTGTGGTTTTAGTTCCATTTGTTGACATTCGATTGACGAATGTATTATGTTATTTGGTTTATTGTGGTGTGATTCTTTATTGTAGAAATGTTGTTTTAATTAAAATAAATCTTTTTCTTTAATTAAAATTTGGAAAGTTTTGTATGGAAAATGTTTTGACACTTAGCTTAATTATTTAGGGTGTTAAATTGGAAAATTATTTTTATCGACAGTGATGCTGAGAATGAACCAACTGTTTACCTTGATTTAATTTAATAAAGGAGTGATCGCCCGGTATTTAATTAGGCGGGGTGTCACAGGTGGAATCAGAGCATCAGGTTCTAGTGTCCGTAGGATCTGTACGGCTTGTCTTCACTTTCAGCTTAACGTTATTGCTATAGAGCCCTATTTTTAGGACTGTTGTATTCTTGTTTTTACGTTTAAGTCTTCAGCTATTCGAGATTTGTTGATAACTGTAGACTAATAAACTTGTTCACGTTCCAGATGCCTCCGAGACGTGCTCCGAAAGATAGGCGTGGTCCAAGCCGAGCAGCCAGCAGCTCCGGCACCAGGCACAATGAATGCGAATGAAGTAGCCGCCATTGTCGCTCAGGCGGTGAATGCCGCGATAGTGGTGATTCAGCAGGCCCCACCCCAGGTTCAGGCGGTGGCACCAGTACCATCACAACTTCCATCCGTATGGGAGAGGGTTCGGGACGCTTTTCAGAAAGCGCATACCCCTGAGTTTTCTGGTAGCTCCGATATTGTTACTGTCACCCAATGGAAGAAGGACATCCAGCGGAACCTCCGTATGTATGAGCGCACTGAAGTGCAGAAGCAGTTATTGACTTCTTTCAAGCTGGTGGGAGCCGCATTATAGTGGTGGGAGTCCACTACTACATTGGAGGAGAGGGACACGATCCCTATTCAGTTGTTCTGGGAGCGGTTTGACCGCAAGTATTTTCCACCCGCAGTGCAGACTGAGATGAGGCAGAAATTACTAAATCTGAAGCAGGAGAACCTTACTGTAGCTGAGTATGAGGAGGAGTTCACGAGACTTCTCACTATTGTGCCGGATGAGGCACCCACTGAGGGAAAGAAGATTTTGCTGTTGGTCGACGGGTTAGCTTGGAGGATTCGTCAGCACCTTATTGGAAACCTATCCCTGAGTACTTTCACTGATGTACTCAATGCAGCGTTACTACACTGCCAGGATCACCACTTCCATCTTCAGGGAAGCAAGAGAGCAGGAGAGTCCAGCCAGCAGGGCAGGACCGGGGGTAATAGTGCCGGTGGGGCACCAACTCATGGGCAGACTCGTCAGCACGAGCAGAGTTCCCATCAGGGGGACCCAGGGGGACCCTGCTAAGCAATTCCGTTCAAGTGATTCGAGGCAGGGATTCGGGGGTTTCAGGCAGGGCCAGCCTACTCAGCAGGGCCAGCAAGGCCAACACCGACCACAGGGACAGCAGCAGGGCCAGGAAGGCCAATAGCGTGCACATCAGGGCCAACAGGGCCAGTGGCGTGGAGGTAAGGGCCAGCAGGGCCGTGGACAGCAGGGTCAGAGGGGCGGTAACTTCAAAGGCAGATGCTTTGGGTGCGGCAAACATGGCCATAGGCGCCAGGATTGCCCAGAGGGCGATAGGGCCCCACAGCAGCAGGGAGCCCGTAATGAGCCGCAGAGACCACTTTTCCCACCTGCCCTCCCAGCTCCAGCCCAGGTGCCAGCCCTACCAGCCATTCCAGCAGCTCCAGTGCAGCAGGGGTAATTGCAGTATGGACGTGTCTATAACGTTCACCAGGCAGCAGCTCCACAGGCACCACCCGCGATTGAGGGTATGTTTCCTATCCATGGTACTATGGGTAAACTTTTGTTTGATACGGGGGCAACGCATTGTTTTATAGCTACGCATTTTGCGAAGTCTTTAGGGTTGTTAGCCACAGCAGAGAGCACCGTGACGTGTGTCGACTCACCACTGGGGAGTGGGTCACTTATATTCTTTATATGCTGGGGAGTAGGGGTAGAGATTGGTAGCTTGGTATTACCTGCAGACATGCTAGTCTTAGACATGCACGAGCATGATGTGATTATTGGTATGGATTGGCTCGCATCTTATAGAGCCATGATTGATTGCTTCGGTGGGAGCATTGTTTTTGCCATTCCGGGGCAAGAGATGTTTGTAGTGGCGATGCCTTGCCCAGAGGGAGGTTCGACCGCTCATTTATATTACATTGAGGAGGATACCTCTAAGGAGGTTGTGATTCCTTTGGATTCGATCCCAGTTGTTAGGGAGTATTTCGATGTGTTTCAGGAGATACCAGGCCTACCGCCCAGTCGTGAGATAGACTTCGTTATAGATTTATTGCCAGATACGAGACCTATAGCACGCGCACCGTATGGCTCCGGCAGAGATGCGAGAGCTACGAGATCAGATAGAGCAGCTATTAGGTCAGGGTTTCATTCGTAGGAGTACCTCACCTTGGGGCGCTCCAGTCTTATTTGTAAAGAAGAGAGATGGTTCACTGAGATTATGCGTGGACTACCGGGAGTTGAACAAGGTCACGATACGAAATAAGTATCTGTTGCCTCGAATCGATGATCTATTCGACCAGTTGAGGGGAGCAACTTTCTTTTCAAAGATAGATCTGAGGTCGGGGTACCATCTATTACGGATTAGAGAGCTGGATGTTTCCAAGACTGCCTTCTTGTCGAGATATGGGTCCTATGAGTTCAGGGTGATGCTGTTCGGACTCACAAATGCCCTAGCCGTTTTCATGGACTTGATGAACTGAGTATTCAGAGAGTTCTTGGATCAGTTCGTCATCATTTTCATAGATGATATCTTGATATATTCACACTCCGAGGAAGAGCATGTCGAGCACTTGAGGCAGGTCCTTCAGACTCTACGAGAGCATCAGTTGTATGCTAAGTACGAGAAGTGTGGATTCTGGTTGCGAGAGGTACAATTCTTGGTCCATGTTGTTTCTGAGCAGGGGATAGCAGTTGACCCGAGCAAAGTGTCAGCAGTGAGGGAGTGGGGACAGCCCACGACATCGACGGAAGTGCGTAGTTTCTTGGGGTTAGCCGGATACTACAGGAGATTCATTCGGGGATTCTCCAAAATAGCGGGACCATTGACGAATCTGACTCGCAAGGGGGTACCATATGTTTGGGACGAAGGTTGTCAATTGGCTTTCGATGAGCTGAAAGACAAACTTACTTCAGCGCCAGTCCTTGCGTTACCGAAGCCGGGTGTGGAGTACCCGGTTTACGCCGATGCGTCTTTACGTGGACTTGGAGGAGTGCTTCATCAGGAGGAGAAGGCTATAGCTTTTGCTTCCCGCAAGCTTAATCCGCATGAGAAGAATTACCCCACCCACGACCTGGAGTTAGCAGCGGTCGTCTTTGCATTGAGAATTTGGAGGCACTATTTATTGGGCGAGAAATTCTGTTTGTTCACAGACCATAAGTCACTACAGTACCTGTTCACTCAGCGAGAGCTGAATATGCGTCAGCGCAGATGGCTAGAGTTTGTGAAGGACTACCAGTTCGATATACAATATCATCCGAGGAAGGCCAACGTAGTTGCTGATGCGTTGAGCCATAGACCGGTAGACGATGTAGCGGACGTCTGGAAGGAAAAGTGGAAGGAGTTGGGTCACCAGGATGCAGTGGCACGTTCTTTCATATCCGTGATGTCAGTCACCCCCGAGATTGTTGCAAGGGTGATACAAGCACAGACCACCGACCCGTTTTGTCAGGAGCAGATTGTACGACTTCTAGCCGAGGGTACTGAGTCCTATTATGTTAATTCTGATGGAGGGTTGCGGTTTAATGGGAGATTAGTGGTTCCAGAAGGAGCGGAGTTACGTCATGAAGTGATGACTCATTCTCACGGGTCCCAATATGCAGTACATCCGGGAGGTGACAAAATGTACCAGAACATGAGGAGTCAATACTGGTGGAGTGGGATGAAGAAGGACATCACCGAGTTTGTGTCCAAGTGTTCTACCTGCGAGCTGGTGAAGGTGGACCACCAGAAACCGTCGGGATTGCTTCAGCTGTTGGAAGTACCCGCGTGGAAGTGGGAAAGTATTTCCATGGATTTCATTACAGGGTTGCCGACATCACAGCGGGGCCACGATTCCATCTGGGTGATTGTAGACCGTTTGACCAAGGTGGCTCATTTTCTGCCAGTGAGGACAGATTATACCACGGGTCAGTATGCCTAGATGTTCATCGCTGAGATTGTCAGATTACATGGGGTGCCCCTGAATATTGTGTCAGATAGAGACAAGATTTTTGTGTCACGTTTCTGGGAAAGCTTTCAGGAAGCTATGGGTATAGAGTTGAGACTGAGTTCAGCTTACCACACACAGACAGATGGAGAGACAGAGCGTACTAATTAGATGTTAGAAGATATGCTACGCATGTGTGTTCTCGATTTCGGGGGAGGTTGGGAGCCACACCTTCCACTGGTAGAGTTTGCTTATAATAACTCCTATCAGTTTACGATTGGCATGGCTCCATTTGAGGCTCTGTATGGCAGGCCTTGTCGTTCTCCAACTTGTTGGCTCGAGGTGGGGGACAACAAGTTGCTAGGACCAGAAGTGATTCAGGAGACCTCCGCGAGGATTGAGATAATCAGGAGTCGTATTCGGGTAGCCCAAGACAGACAGAAGAGCTACGCTGATGCGAAACGGTTCTTCCGGGAGTTTAAGGTGGGAGATCAAGTGTTGTTGCGTGTATCTCCTATGAAGGGGGTGATGAGGTTCGGGAAGAAGGGGAAATTGGCTCCGAGGTACGTAGGACCATTTCCCATCATCGAGAGGATTGGGCTGGTAGCATACAGGTTGGGATTACCAGAACATTTACACCGCATCCACGATGTATTCCACATCTCGTCGTTGAGACGATATCTTCGGGTTGATATGGCCCATACTCACATTGCGATAGATGAGATTGACTTACAGTCTGATAGCTCTAACGAAGAGAGACCAGTGACTATTCTAGACTACAGTGAGAGGAGATTGAGGTCGAAAATAGTTCCACTTGTGCGAGTCCAGTGGGAACATCATAATGTGGAGGAATACACTTGGGAGCGTGAGGCAGATATGCGCGAGAGATATCCAGAGTTGTTTTTACCAGGTATGCCTTAGTTTCCGAATTTCAGGACAAAATTCCGTTATTAGGGGGGAAGTATGTAATACCCCGTATTTTTATGCTATATTTAATTTGGGGATTTATTAAATTTAATGTAATGGGTTATTTAATAAAAATTCAGAAATTTAAATATGTTATAATTATTAACGTGACGAGAGTTAGTAATTATGGGAAACTTGTTGTATACTACTAATGAGCATAGTAATATATTATATTGGTTATATTGAATGTCATAAGTGAATTAAATGACTATTTCAGAAATTTAAGTAAGGACGTGCCCGTGTCACGTCGGAACTTATTTTGTCAAATAAAAAGTGAATATTTTATAAGTTGTCCATATGGTCGTTTTGAGTGCGTCAACGCATCCGGAAGGGTCGAGATAGTCAGAAAAGTATACCCGGGGGGCTAGTTTGGGCCCCGGGGCGTTTTTAGGCCTAATTAGTGACCCGGGAGGGCATTTTAGTCTTTTTCCAAAATAGGGTAATTAAACCCACGAATTTTAGCAGCCTTTATCAGCTGGTTAGGCTAGACATTTAGGGTTAGAACATTCAGAACCCTAAGACGGCCATTGGAGAAGAGAGGAGAGACCTTTCAAGGTGATTCAAGGCCAAAACACCTATGTTTGCACCACCGTCACCACCACCGCGTAGATCGCGAGGAGGAGAACACAACCACACCAAAATCAACAGGAAATCAGACTTCTGAAAATCCCAGGCAAGTGTTTAACTTGTGTATTTCATTAGTGCAATGTTCATATTAGTTTAGGATTAATTAGGAATGTAATCCATGTAAGAAAACCCCAAATTTTGATAGGAAATTGCATGTAGAGAAGATTAAAATCTTATGCTGGAAACTCTTGATGATATAGATGTATTACCCACGAATTTTGATGTTATATTAGGAAGAAATTCTGGAGAAAAAACTTAATGGAATTATAGTTATGAAAACTTTAGGGTTCTTGATGTTTAGATGAGATTTTGGGTTGTTTAACCATGATTAATGATGTATACACGCATGCTAAACGTTAAAAACGTCTGGAATTATGTTAGTATGTTAGTAGCAGACTTTTGGGTCGATTAGTGTTGGAAAATATGGTTATTGATGATGAGTTTTGATGAATTCCGTCACTGCTGTTTCTGCAGAATTTTTGCCCAGACCTGCTTGATCGATCGATCGAGCCTAGAGCATCGATCGATCGAAGGTTCGATAGATCGAGCCCCAAGCTTCGATCGATCGACCCCTCCTGGCAGACTCCTATTTCCCTTGTTTAATTAGTTAACTTAAGTTTATCGTAAAATAATCTTTGGGCATCGTAAATAAAATAATTTGGGAGACATTAAGGACCAGTAGGGTATATGGATAAATGTTAGAACCCTTAATCTTCAACGAGAATGGTATTTATGAGTTATTTACTTTAGGTTGGTAGATTTATGAATTTAAAGGGTGAGGTGCGTAAGAGAGTCATGTTGGAATCAAATAAAGTCATGTACTGAATTTCAGATTGGTGAGAATATAATCCATGAGTGTTAGGCAATAAGGGAGAAACCCTTCGAGTTAAGGTTAGGAATGAAATCGTATGCGTAATTCTTTAAATGTGAAATTAAGAATAAACGGTATAATTACGGGTGATGAGAAGAACCTATATTAATATGATAAAATGGTATATTTATATGATTGTGTGTACATATATTATATACATGTGAAAAACATACCGCGCTACTTGCTATCCTTGAGGTTACCGCGCTGGGACAGTCTTATCTCGATGGGACCTTTGTGGGGGATATTGACTTGTACCCTAGAAGATAGATATCCTTGGTACAGGTTATCGAATTGATAGTTCAGACGGTCCTAAGAGACGCGAGTATGTGCCATCCTCTTAGAGACATGGAATCTTTGCTTCGCCTCGATATTGTTTGTATATGTGTTAATACAATTCGAGAGTGATTCCGAATTTGTATTCCCCTTGATTTGAGTGGTATGGGGTTTGGATAGTGGAAGTATGCATGCACCATAGTTATTCGGGGTGCTGTTATATATATATTATACGAGTAGATAATATATATATATATGAGGTTATGACAACTGAAACTGTCTACTGCAATGTGATAGTAGAACATAGTTGTTAACGCATATCAATAAATACTTATATTGAAAGTATAATATGTCACTGGAAAACTTTATCGTTTTTATAAAGTTAAAAATAGGGAATTTTGGTTACAAATTGGAACATCTTTTAAAAATGGAATCGCGTATTGTAAATCTTTCGGGTAATCTAAGTTAAGTTAAATCTTTTAGAAAGCCAATTGCGATAGTTGATAAATGAACCGTTGGGAAGGTTAGTGCGATAGGTGTGCACATTAGAAGAGAGGTGAGTATTTTCTCAAGAGAGAGACGCACTAATATGATTTGCATTGGCCTGTATCAATTTAAATACTTGCTAAACGTATTTTAAATCAAACACACTTTCGGGCTCTGACGCGTTTCTTTCTCTCTCTCTCTCTCTTGTATATATATATGTATATTTTCAGGTGCCCAGCCACAGGGACGTCTTGCTTAGGATCCCTTGAGAAGAACGAGCTGCAGCTTAGGTGGGAGTTGCAGGTCACTTGAGTAGACGGCTTCTGTTATTGACTCCACTCCTATTACTCTCATTTATTGGGCACGTGTCACCCTTTTCATCATTTCATTTGTTGTTGGGATTTTGTATTTCATTTATTTCCAGTATTGTTTTATGGGATTTATTCAGGATGGATTTGTGGTTTTAGTTCCATTTGTTGACATTCGATTGACGAATGTATTATGTTATTTGGTTTATTGTGGTGTGATTCTTTATTGTAGAAATGTTGTTTTAATTAAAATAAATCTTTTTCTTTAATTAAAATTTGGAAAGTTTTGTATGGAAAATGTTTTGACACTTAGCTTAATTATTTAGGGTGTTAAATTGGAAAATTATTTTTATCGACAGTGATGCTGAGAATGAACCAACTGTTTACCTTGATTTAATTTAATAAAGGAGTGATCGCCCGGTATTTAATTAGGCGGGGAGTCACAAAAACCAAGTGGGGAAGTGGGTGAAAAACTGCCAAAAAACTGCCAATAACTGTTCCCGCCTGACAGCTCGTTCGAACGACATTTCATTCGAACGAAATCTCGTTCGAACGAGTCTTCTAACGACGCTCCAGTATGGACTCGTTAGAAGCTCGTTGGAAATCTCGTTAGAACGACAATCTCGTTCGAAAGACATTTATAACGACGGACCAGTATGCCTTAGTGGGAACTCGTTGGCAAAACTCGTTCGAACGACATCTGGTTCGAACGAAAAAAAAAAAACTCGTTCGAACGACATATCTAACGAACGACCAGAAAGTTTGAAAAATTCATTTTTAGCCCAGAAAACTTTTTAAACATTTATTTAAAGTTTTAATAAATCCTTTCTTAAAACCAAACGCAATTTTTTATAAACCTAACACCCAATAAACATGTTCCAAGCTCCTATATATATATATCATTGCATTCATACCTTGGGAGCATGGAACTATGATTGATGACGTAGAAACGAGGCACACAAACCGGCATTTTGATGAAGCTTTATACTCTTTGCCGCTACGTCTTCAACAAACACTTCATAGGCTTGAGAATATTACAATTTAAATATTATCCTATGAATAAATGTTTTTTTCCGGAATTGAGCCAAAACTATATATGGACTCAATTGGAAATTTGGGTCCTTACAAATCTCCCCCTTTGGCTATTCCGGGACAAAAACCAAACAAAAATCCTAAAGGGCCGTCAAGCTCTACTAAACTCAAAACATAACCTACCCAAACTTGACTCAACCCAAGGATCAAACGCTTTGCCATTAAACAATACCGCTTTAGAGGAAATCCTGCACACTCAAGCAAACTCATCAAATGCATAGGGAATATCAACGTATTAAATGCAATTGTAATTAATTACTCCCCCTAAATTAATTAAACACATGACCTACTTAGAAAGACGTCTCCGCCTAAGATAAATCTCCCCCAAACTATCATCATTCTCCCCCTTTTTTGTTCAGGAATAGGCAAAGGATAAAGAACTAATAAACATAAACGCATGTTGAAGCTGAAAGTGATAAGACATGAAAGCATATGGGCAATAAAAGAAAGGCAAAGACAAACAAATATCATATATATATATATATATATATACTATAAATACACCAATAAGTACTTGCATATATAGATAGATATAAACTCACACATGACACAAAATACAATAAGTTTGCACACTCGAATGGAAAAAATGTGTCATATGGAAACGGAAGTGTTGGGGTGTGAACTAGCAAAAATTAAATTTAGACCCAAACACTTAAGAAACGTTCACGGAGTTCTCATTTGATTGCAAACTTCATCACAGTTAAATATAACCTCATGTGACAATATAGATTGAACTCAATGAACAAACATACACAATGCATACAAGCCTAGCATGATGATGATTCTACAAACCAAATAGAGTCATGACATTAAAGACAACTAGGATAAACGGACATTGTGCAAACCGTTGATATACCATCCAATTCTCCCTCAATAAGCATATATATTCTTTTGCTTTTGAATGAATATATCAAACAAACATAGGCCTTGGCAATTGTTTTCTTTTTAATGCCAAATATTATGTTTTTAGGCCTTTGGATCACGTATTTCTTTTAGATCCAATAAACGGTGGCTTACTATCGCAAAGGATCACTTAGTCCTTTCGGAGCCCTTCCCCGTGCATATTTATTTTTATCAGTTTTCATGTTTTCACACAAATCTCACATGCAACGGATTTTGACATGCACTAGTCCTCCTAGGTCATAAATATGTACATGACTAGATTGGTAGGAGAACACCTCAAAAAGCTCAAATATAACATGTGGCATTAAGATTTCAAAAGAGCTCGTGCATGTGTGGAAAGAGGCATATAAAAATAGAATCCATTTAAACAACACAAAATCCAACTACTCCATAAAATATGGTAAAGAACATTTTAAGGATGGACAATCTAAACCAAAACTTCTAGCCACATGGGAGCGTAAAAGATGGGATTCAAACACAAGTATATGCCACTTAAAGTGTGTGAAACCAAAATACACAAAAAAAAAATTGAGTTTTAACATTTTTTAACCAAAAATAAATAGTATATACTCAAAAGACAAACAAAAATCATTTGTATTTTTCATTAAGCTTAAATGAAATAAATAAAACACAAATGATAAACAAAAATCTTTTTATATTTTTCAATTAATTCAACCACAAAATATAATACAAAAAGATAAACAAGTCATAAGTTCTAGCATATGATATGAAATGAGGCAATGACTAGAAAATGACTAAACAAGAATACATTTAGCATGTAAATATAGCATGAAGTACAAATGCTAAAGTATGCAAACACTAACACATTCATCCTTTAGATTTAGCAAGGGAGGAAGCATGTGAAAGTAAATGAGAATCATAAACCCTATTTTGCAAGGCAACCAAGTCGGATTTCCTAACCCAAATTAATGAAGATTGACTATCTTGGGGTGTTGGAGCGTTAACAACCGTGGTTAATTTACTATGGGATTTTCTAGGAATTCGTTTAAGATCAAAACAAAATTTACTAAGATGACCTTTTCGACCACAATGTGTACAAGCAAAAACATGTCGAAAATATTTACTTAAGGAATGATCTTTAAATGCATTCCTAGTAGATTCTCCTAAAACATTGGTTTGGGCATTATGAGTAAATTCATTATAAGTGTTGAAGCCTAAACCACAAGTGTCATTTTTAATTTGGACCGTTCCTAACATTTTATTTAGTTTTTCCGAACGACATTCCAAATCAAATTTGACATTACTAGAATCTTTTAATTTATTTTGCAAATCAAAAATGTTAGACTCTAATAAAACATTTCGCTCTTCAAAAGCAAGAAGCTCCTTTTTCAAGGATTCCATTAAACCCCTAAGGCTATCTCTCTCGCCTTCTACATATTCAAGCTTCTCTTGAAGAGTCCTCTCATGGGTCCTAAGGTCTTCTATTAAAGCACGTTCATCAACGACCTTGACACTTTCTCTTAAACTAGCTTCTAATTTCAAATTAGCTCTTTTTAATTTAATAGATTCTTTATAGAGCTCTTGAAAAGCATTTTGAAGTTCACTCACATTAACCTCTTCTTCATTTTCACTCTCTGTTTCTTCTCCACTCTCACTATCATCAAAAATAAGAGAATCATGTACAATGACCTTGGAAGTGGCATGTGCTATCGTTTCATCAATCGATGAGTTCTCACTATCGATCACATGACTAGCCCTAAAAGCCACAAAATTTTTCTTAGTGGGGGAATTGGGCTTCTCTTCCTTATCACTATCACTAAGGGTCGCATTATATGAGATGGGTCGCTTACCCTCTTTCCTTAGTTTAGTGGGTAACTCATAAGCCCTATGGCCATAACCTTCACAACCAAAACACTTATTAGACTTGTCCCTATCTAAATTTTCATTACTAGGTTTAGGGATCTTCTCGGTTTTATAAATCTTCTCGCTTTTATCATGTTTAGAAGTATCAAATTTCTTAAAATCATTTTTAAATTTATCTTTGTTAATTTTAAGAAATTTTCTAAATTTACGAGCAAATAAAGCCATGTCTTCCGAGTCACTATCACTCTCGCTCTCTACTACTTGTTTGACCTCTTTTCGGGCTTTTAACGCAACGCCCTTTTCGATTTTCTTTTCAGTTTTAGAGGGAAACAGTTCATAGGTTTGTAAATCACCTACAAGCTCTTCTAATTTCGTAGAGGCTAAAGTGGGTAAATAATTTAAAACGGTCACTTTTGGAATAAATCTATCAGGTAGGGACCTTAAAATTTTCTTTACAACACGGTCGTCAGGTATTTTCTCTCCCAAGTTAAACGATGAATTAACAATATCGAAAAGTCTAGCTTAAAATTCATCAAAAGTTTCTTTTTCATTCATTTTGATAGTTTCAAATTTAGTGGTGAGGTTTTGGAGTTTTGATGCTTTAACGACACTAGTTCCTTCATGAGTTACTTGTAAAATATCCCAATCTTCTTTAGCGGTTTCACACGTCATAATTCATCGGAATTCATCCGGTGTGACAGCGCTAAATAAGGCATTTAAACCACGGGAATTGAAATTAGCAAGTTTAAACTCATTTTTAGTCCATCTATCGGCGGGTTTCATAACACGTTCATTTTCAACTAAATAAGTTGGTGGGGACCACCCGTTAACAACAGACATCCAAACTCTTTCGTCGATAGATTTTAGTGCCGATCTCATACGCGCTTTCCAATACGCGTAATTTGAACCATCGAAAATAGGAAATTTTGAAAATGGGGAAAAATCCATTTTAGCCAAAAATTATTTAAAAGATCGTTAACGAAATAATTTATCGCTTTGGCTCTGATACCAATTTGAAAAGGCTAACAATTTCCTTTAAATGCGGAAGAGTAAGGAGATGGTTCAATACAATTAAATCAATTTATGTATTCACTTAAACCAATTAAGTAATCCAAGTCCTAGAATTTGCCTAAGTCATAATTAACAATTATCTAAATTTAGGCGAAACCAATTTTAGCAAAAGACTTGAATAAACCAAATTTACCCAATATTTAATTTAAGTTCAAATTAAAATGAGTGTGACAATTTAAATCGAATTTTATCTTGAAATTATTCTAAGCATGCGTTCTAAGTTATGATGCAAGATAAAATAAACAATATCACACTACGCCGCGATGTACGAGGAAAAAACGGAAGACGGGAAACAACCTCGGATGGCCCTAGCCACAAATCCACTAGATACGGAATTACAAGTACAAGACAAGTAGACTTACAACGACTGACTCGATCCCTCTCAAGCCTCGACACTTCTTCTTGTAGACACCTCTTCCTAGAGGATAACCTCGGAACACCACCCCGGTCTCGGAATCCACCGATAGGGCTTTCTATGGTCACCGTCACCCGAGCAAGGAGCCTTTCTCCAAGTGGGTAGAATCACAACAAAATGTCTTCTTCTTTGATGGATGTAGAAGCAAACCAAAAACTTCTCTTTGAAACGGAAGAGATAAACCGGTGCCAAAACTCCAAGCAATTTGATATGTAAATAAGAACTTGGACTAAACACAATTGGGTGTAAACTAGAGTGTGAAGGATTTTCTCTTTGAAAAATAACACTCAAAACATGAACATTTTCCTAAACCATTTTTGCTCTCAAACACTATCTAAGTGATGGAAATATTTTGGAAAAATTATGGAAAATGTTAAGTTGGAAAATGTCATTCCCGCGCCTATTAAAGTCTGTGAAAGTTGGTTAAAAATCAAGTGGGGAAGTGGGTGCAAAATTGCCAAAAAACTGCCAATAACTGTTCCCGCCTGACAGCTCGTTCAAACGACATTTCGTCCGAACGAAATCTCGTTCGAACGAGTCTTCTAACGACGCTCCAGTATGGACTCGTTAGAAGCTCGTTGGAAATCTCGTTAGAACGACAATCTCGTTTGAACGACATTTCTAACGACGGACCAGTATGCCTTAGTGCGAACTCGTTGGCAAAACTCATTCGAACGACATCTGGTTCGAACGAAAAAAAAAAAAACTCGTTCGAACGACATATCTAACGAACAACCAGAAAGTTTGAAAAATTCATTTTTAGCCCAGAAAACTTTATAAACATTTATTTAAAGTTTTAATAAATCCTTTCTTAAAACCAAACGCAGTTTTTTATAAACCTAACACCCAATAAACATGTTCCAAGCTCCTATATATATATAATTGCATTCATACCTAGGGAGCATGGAACTATGATTGATGACGTAGAAACGAGGCACATAAACCGGCATTTTGATGAAGCTTTATACTCTTTCCCGCTACGTCTTCAACAAACACTTCATAGGCTTGAGAATATTACAATTTAAATATTATCCTATGAATAAATGTTTTTGTCCGAAATTGAGCCAAAACTATATATGGACTCAATTGGAAATTTGTGTCCTTACAAACCCTCTACTTTAATGTCACATCTACTGTAGGTGATGTCACTAGCCAGCTAAACAATGTCAGACCTGTACTTGAGTAAACCACCGTGGTATCTGGGGCTGTCAGGGATTTGGTGAGCCACCTCTACAACAACAGCCCCCCCTAACACACAGTGGTTAGGCAAAAGGCATGTCTTAGCATTTAATGTTTATGACGTGGAGGCAACAAGGGCATCAGGCATTTAATGTTGTGACATAAAGTATGAAGGATGCCTTTCATAGTCTTTAATGACCGAGTTTCCTCGGGGATGGGGTGGGGGCTATTTAAAGACCCCAACCACCCCAGAGGAAGGGAGAGGATCTTTTTGAGGGTCTGAGAAGTTATTGCCAAACAGAGAGAGTTTACCCACTCACCATTGTTACTTATTACGAATCTTTTAATATTTGACAGAGATTCATGTGGGTATTAGGGGTGTTTGTACCTGCCTACCAGGGTGTATCTAGGGTGCTTACTTCTCTCTCCCTCTAGCTAAGTTACTTCTAAGGTTTATTACTATTTATGGAATTATACACTTGGTTTTTGTGAGTTTAGACTGAGCTGGTCTTCATTGGGTTTATGTTTGTGTGTCCTATCATTAATCCAAAGCTTTGGCCGAGTTATCTTAACAGGGTTACGCCTCCATCTATAATCTAAGTACCCTCTTACACATTTCAAATTCAATCATTTACAATTCACTAATTCAAAGTGAACCAATTTACATAATCAAACAATTTGCACAACCAAACTGGGCCTAAGTGTTTTTTATAAAAGTTATAAATTAATGTAATACTAAGCCATGCACAATGGTGTTGTAAATGTTACGTTCACCTATTTTAAAGGATCAAACACCAAAATTCCCTCAAATATTTTTTTAATACCCATTTAGTCTAAGTCTTTATTTTGTACCAAAAAATTCATTATTCTCTTATTTTTAAAGGGCCGCGTCAGCGGCATGGTAAAACTTTTTTGGCACGGTAAAGGACTTTTTAATGCAAAATAAAAAAAATTTAGACTAAACGTGTATTAAAAAAAATTCAAATGATTATTTGGTATATGCCCCTATTTTAAACTCACAATCCAATACATTATAGAAAATGATAGCGAGAGTATAAATGAAAGTTGGCACAAAAGAGTTTGGTATGGAAAGTTGATCTAGTGTTTTTCACCGTAAATTTTTTAGCACGTGGGGCGAGGAGAAATTCTCCATAATCCCATTATATTCTTTTCCCTGTATCTAATGGTATAATTATTATACCTTTATCGTATTAAAGGAGTTAATGAAATTTTAATACTTGTTATCTTTTTTTCTATCATTTTGAACATTGTATTTTTTTAAACCAAAAAAATAGATGAATAAAAAATTTCTTAAAAACTAATAAGATTTTCCTCTCCGAAAAAAAATAATTTTATCACCCCTTAAATAAATCTCTCGGTGAGATCTCAACTAATACGATCTCTTCAAAAAAAATCTGATGCAACATTATTTTTTCAGTTATCTCTCTCGCTTTGTACATCGTAAGCATTTGTTCCGGTTACTGTGTGTGAAATGACCATCAACATAAAAGAAGGCAGTGTCTCATCAGCTTGTGGCTACTGTTTCGTCATAAAGTATTGTACAACCGGGAAAAAGTTTTAGACTAATTGTGTGTATGTGATATAGATGGACATAGTATATTTTATTTTTTCGATTACAATAATTCAGATTCTAACAGAAGAAAATCTTATAATATATATATTCTATGGATGTATTTACTTAATTTTGGTCTTGATATTTTGAACCACTTATACTTCTCAACTGCTAAGAGTTAATTCTTCATTTTTATTATCGTTTTGAATGAATAATAACATGTTTCTCAAGTTAGGAAGACTTTTAATTTAATTTTACGAACAAAAGAAACGGAACTTAAATTTAAAAACTTGAATATGAAATCTTTACATTTATTATATCTCTAATACGGTAGTATTAGAGTAGTTGATGAGGCTTTAATAATTACTAACATTTAAAAAAATTGATAAATCAAAAGTCTATTAGAAACTAAAAAGATTTCTCTGGATAGAGTTAATTTTTACCGCCCCTTAACAAATCACGCAGTCAGACCTCAGCTAATGTGATACCTTTATTATACCTCTAATATGGCAGTATTAGAGGAGTTAATAAGGCTTCAATGCTTGTGATCCTTTTATCTCTCATCTTGAACATTGTGTTATTTGAAATAAAAAAAAAATAGATAAACTAAAAGTGTTATAGACACTAAAAAGATCTATCTCTCCGAATAGAGTTAATTTTTACCACCCCTTAAATAAACCCCTCAGCCAGACCTTAGCTAATACAATTTATTCATCAAAACTAGGTGGAATAATATTTTCTCAGTTATCACTTAAGGGGCATAGTTAATTCAGAGATGTAATTTTTTGCTTTATTATAAATAGTTGGAAGTTGATAGATCAACTTTTTTAATGATATACTTAAAGTGTCCTTTGTTATTATCATTCCATCACCTCTACTTTTCCCGATTTATGCATTTTTCATCCATCCATATATACATGTTAACATGTCTACTCAAATGAGAAAAGAGCAATACTAAAAAAATTCACCACATACGTACCATCATTTTAATTTTTATAGGATATAAATTTTTCTTAAGAAACTTGTACTAACCATGGCATGTATTGAAAAGATGACATTATTGAAATCCCAAATGATATCCAAGGATATACTCCGATAACCGAGTCTCATATGAGAACTTTCAATCAATATATGAAATTGGGTGGGTATAAATTTTACAAATAATAAAATAGGAAACATTTACAAAGACAAACTGATACATTTTTGGGGTGGATATAAAATTTACAATGACAAAGTGTAGGATACATTTTTAAATATATGAAATATTTCTCTAAAAGTAGAAATATAGTTTTTTTTCCCATTTGTTTTGTTGAAAGTAGAAATATTTCAAAACTAGATCCACTAAAGGATAAATGTTTACATATATTAAAGTATTTTTTTTTTAGAAAAACATTAAAGTATATGTTTTGTTAACAGTTTAAAATAAATTATTTTGGAGATATTTGTTGTTTTCCAAGATTTATACTTGAGAGTTATTTCTTTACATGAGATATTAAATTTGAAATGAATTTTCTACATTTGGTACAATAATATTTGATTACTTAACTTTAAAATATTGAACAAAGTTTGTATGATATTATTATAGTTGCAAGTAAAGTTTTCGAAAATATGACATATTTTAGTCTAATTTTAAGCATGCAACAAATTAGAAAATGTAGTAGCAATATAATGGCTTTAAGATAAGATATTGAATTTGTGATATATACTATTTTTTAATTATTATTACATTTGTTTATTGTACATCGTTCGTGCATCGCAAGGGTTGTATGATAGTTAATATCTAAATTTTCAACTATATACCCATTCCCATTTTGGGTGATATAATGAATTAGAATGTGATATCCAATATTTAATGTTCTCTCCTTATTTTTCTCCCTATCAATTTGAATACATTTTTATAATAAAAAAAACATATCTCGCTTGACTGATTATCCCATTTTGTATCTAATGTATTTATCATATATGAATTATACCATAATGGCACAGTTATTTATACTAGTATGTAACCCGTGCAATGTGCGAATATATTATAATATTTAGTAAAAATATAGAGAACCAACTATAAAAAACACTGCATATTAAAATTAATTATTGTGTTGGGTAAATTAAAATTCTAACTACATAGTAAGTAACTTTTTATTGTTATTTTGAACATTTTAATTGAAAATGGAAGTGAGTTAAATAGTTTATCCCGTTGGATTAGGGGTGCAACCGGTACGGTATGGTCGGTAACGACCGCTTACCAATATCAAAACCACAATCTAAATGGTAAAACCGTACCGTACCAATTTACCGACTGGTACATCAAAACAAAAACCAAAACCAAACCGATCAGTTTTTCGGTTTTTTTGTTTCTTTTTGTTTTTTTTTGTATCGGTAATTTTGGTTTCAAAATGGTTTTTTCCCGGATAAAAACCACAATTTCATATCGGTTTATGCATTCGGTAAATTCGGTATTTCGAAAATATGATTCCAGTAAAATTTTAAACTCATTTAATCGGTTAAATGCATTACTTGAAACTAAAATATAATACAAATTGCCCCCAAAATAAAATAAAGATCATGAAGAAACAACTTATACTTCGTAGTTAATTCCGTCTAATCCATATTAATACACATTAAGCTCTAAATTAGCAAAATAAAACAACATCATCATGCAAAATAAACTACAAAAGAAAAAATAAAAAAGCTTGAGATGAAAACATTCTTCTCTCTTGCCTCCAAAAGACACCATCATTCAAAAGACAAAATAAAACACCACCACCATGCACAATAAACAACGTCATTATTCTTCTCTTTTGCCTCCAATTTTTTCACTTCAACTGTTAATAAAGACAAGAAAAAATAATATTAGAAAAAACTTAGAGAAACATTACTAAAAACAACATTAAAAAGCTTTTAAACAGCCATAAAATAGTCCTAAAACGCCTTAATAACATCCTTAAAAACAGTCCGTAAAACAGTCCAAAAACACCTTAAAAACAGCCCTAAAAACAGTCCTAAAATGACTTCAAAACAACTCAAAAACAGTCCTAAAATGACTTCAAAATAGCTCTAAAAACTCCCTAAAACGCACTAAAAACAGTCCTAACACGCACTAAAAATAGCACCTGAAATGCACTAAAAACAGCACCTAAAATACACTAAAAACAACACTTAAAAGAGCACCTATACGCACTAAAAATAGTCCTAAAACACATGAAAAACAGCTAAAAACAACACTAAAAAACCTTAAATGCAACATTAAAATAACCATAAAATACCTCATTTTTTAAAAGATCAATGTCGATTAAGCCGAACCAATGTTCAATCCATTGAACTCATCCATCACACCTACAAGCACAACAACAAATGCATACCAATAAATACAAATAAATAAGTGAACAAAATAAGTCAACTTAAACTTATGAATATAAAATACATACAAGCTTCAATGCCTTCAAGTTCTTCAAGTGATTCTTCAATTTCAAAAGTTGTGGAGCTTCTAATCCAATCTTGGGCGCAAACTAAACATTCCACCGTTTATGGTGTCAAAGAGCTACGAAATGGATCAAGGGCTCTTTTTTCTTGTACTAAAAGCACACTCGGAAGCCACCGATGTCAAAGGAATGGCCAACACATCACGTGCCATCAATGCAAGTGCACGGTATGTTGTAATCTTTTCCTTCCACCAAGTCAAAACATCAAAATTTTGTTCCTTTCTCTCAATCTGTCCCTTTCTCTCAATCTTTGCATAATGCACTCAGTCTGTCCCTTTCTCTCAATCTTTGCATAATGCTCAAAATATTCATTATTATCATACTCCCAATTTTTTTTATTCCATTTTCTATTTCCCAACATCTCAGAGGTTGCTATGAGCACACAGATATTGCCTTTCAAAACCATTGTTGATTAAAACCCTCAAATTAAAAAAAAAACATTATAAATTAATTACGGATCAAAAATTAAAAAAAATCATAACTTCGAAAAGTCCAATCGATACAGTTATACTTATTAATGTAAATACAATTACTTATTAATGAATACAAAGTTACAATTGCAATTGTATTTACTTTAATAAGTATAATTGTATTTATATTCATGTATCAACAATTGCAATTATATTCATGTATCTACAAATCCAATAATTCTTATTATCAGAATAGTTTTGAAGAAAAAACACTACTCTAATCTAAAGACATGATTGATGTCATATAAATGATCAACTAATTGTTTATTTCCTCATATAGATATATTTTAGGCACATCTTGTTTATATTGCAACTTATAATGTTGTTATTTTTCAAATTATAAGCAATTAATTTGGGATCTAAATTTACTAATGTGAATATATGATACAAAAAATTGTTAACAAATGAATATATGATCTAACAAGCACTGTCAACCCATGTGTCAACCCTCAATCCATGTATCAACCCGCAACCCCCAAACATTTACTAATGGTAACCCGCAACCCCCTATATGATCTAACAAATGAATATATGATCTAAATTTTCTAATGGTAACAAATGAATGAAAAAAACCCTAACAAGCACTGTCAACCCTCAATCCATGTGTTAACCCTCAACCCCCAAACTGTTTGTTGACAAGCACTGTCAACCCTGGTGTCAAACCTCAAACCGTGTGTCCTAAACCCTCAAACAGTGTCCCCAACCCGAAACCCCAGTCCCAAACCCTCAACCACTGTCAACCTGCCACCCCCTCAACCCGCCACAACTCGTGTCCCCAACCCGCTCTGTCCCACAACCCGATATGTCCCCAACCCGCAACCCCTGTCCCAAACCCTCAACCCCAGTCACACCCGCTGTGTCCCAAACCCATTGTCTGCGAATGGAGTAAGCGATTTGAGGTGTGTGCGCGAATTAAGGTGTGTGTGCAATTTAAGGGGTTTGGAGAAGAACGTACCTGATATTTGGATTGGAGAGAGCGGCTGATTTGTGTTGTGTTGTGTTTAGGGTTTTGTTTGCTTTGGCTGGTGGGATTTATAGTAAAGGAATTGAACGGATGAGATTGGTTTAAAAAAAGGAAGGGTCTAGATAATTGTGTTATTATATTTAGTTAAAAATAATTTTTATTTGGAAAATGATATGGTAATATGCGGTAACATTGGTACGGTATTTTGGTACGATAAATTTGGCAAGTTTGGTACGGTATTTTGGTACGGTAAATTCGATAACTTTGGTACGGTAAATTCAGTAGGTAAATTCAGTAAATTGGTTTTTTATATTTAAAAACCAAAACCTACCAAATTTTTTACGGTATTTTTGGGTTCGGTAAATTCGGTTTTCGGTATTTCATAATATGAAACCAAAACCATTTTTTCTCGGTCCAAAACAGTACGGTAAGGTAAAAACCATTTTTCCATTTGTTTTGTTGAAAGTAAAAATATTTCAAAACTAGATCCACTAAAGGATAAATGTTTACATATATTAAAGTATTTTTTTTAGAAAAACATTAAAGTGTATGTTTTGTTAACAGTTTAAAATAATTTATTTTGGAGATATTTGTTGTTTTCCAAGATTTATACTTGAGAGTTATTTCTTTACATAAGATATTAAATTTGAAATGAATTTTCTACATTTGGTACAATAATATTTGATTACTTAACTTTAAAATATTGAACAAAGTTTGTTTCATATTATTATAGTTGCAAGTAAAGTTTTCGAAAATATGACATATTTTAGTCTATTTTTAAGCATGCAACAAATTAAAAAATGTAGTAGCAATATAATGGCTTTAAGATAATATATTGAATTTGTGATATATACTATTTTTTAATTATTATTATATTTGTTTATTGTACATTGTCCGTGCATCGCAAGGGTTGTATGATAGTTAATATCTAAATTTTCAACTATATACCCATTCCCATTTTGGGTGATATAATGAATTAGAATGTGATATCCAATATTTAATGTTCTCTGCTTATTTTTCTCCCTATCAATTTGAATACATTTTTTAGAATAAATAAAATATATCTCGCTTGACTGATTATCCCATTTTGTATCTAATGTATTTATCTAATATATGAATTATACCATAATGGCACAGTTATTTATACTAGTATGTAACCCGTGCGATGTGCGAACATATTATAATATTTTGTAAAAATATAGAGAACCAACTATGAAAAACACTGCATATTAAAATTAATTATTGTGGTGGGTAAATTAAAAATCAAACTACATAGTAAGTAACTTTTTATTGTTATTTTGAACATTTTAATTGAAACTGGAAGTGAGTTAAATAGTTTATCCCGTTGGATATTAAGATAATAAAGTACTTTGACCATAATTAAAACTATATAAACACTGTCATGCACATAAACTAAATTGGATCTCATTTGAAACACGTCATTAGTGGGTCAAAATTTTGATATACTCAAATGGCCAATTTTCTAATTTTCAAAATAGGCTTTCATCAAGCTCAAAGCACATCATACGCACAACTTCACACATATATGAATTATGGGTACCATAAAGACCGATAAGTATTAATCCCAATAAAGGATATATAAGAAATGTAAGTCTCAAATCCACTTAACAATGACAATGATCAGATGGAAGTGTAAGCCTATGTGCTTTATTCTTTAACTAATCTAATATTTGATAATTGACGTTGAGTTTTCCTTTCCTAGGTATTAAAAAATGCTAAGCTCTCCTCCTTGTGTGGCCTTTAACCAAGTAATTGGCGTGGCTTTCAGAAAATCCATTAGATAATATCACCCATAACTATTTTTTTCCCTTCGTTTAATCATTTATAAATGGGTTAAAAATCACTCATGGACTAACTAAAAAAATTAATGTAAAGAGATAAAAAAAGAACACCAAAGTCTTTCCCTCACCCCTTAAATCCAGCAAAGAAACACCATATCCCGTTTGAATGAAAAGAATTGAATCTGAATGAATCTAAATGATTCAATTGTATATAAATAAAATAATTTGTCTCTATATTAAGAATGGATGATTCTATGGATTGATTCGTATACTAGGTTCCTCAGACACAAATTTCAAATTTTTCCTGATTAGTAATTAAGTGTGCAGGTGATGAAACAGTTAATTCTTATCAATCACACAAAATCAAAGTACGAATGAAAAGCATCATAGAGTAACTGATAGACACATTCGACTTACAAACTATTGAGTTCGAATATGTATAATGTGTAGAGTCTTCAATTTTTTCTACAGAATACGTTCCAATCCAATATCGTCCAGAGGAAGCGATTTTCCCTTGGTATCCACTGATCAACCTTCGTTTTCTTCAGTAGTGAAACCTCAGTTCCACAAGTCAGCAGTAGAGATTAACTGTATAAGGATTTATGCAAGGTGTATGGAAACCAGGGTTTCAAAAATCTCACAAATCATAGATGGGGATGATAGATTTGTGAAAGTAAAAGTGTGTTGAAAAATCAAAAAGAATTTTTTTTGAAACAGGTATAGAAAAATTGTTTTTGCCAAAGTTATGCTAAATTGCTAAACAAAATATATTTTTATAACAAAAATACAAATTTCGAGGCATCAGGGTCGTTTAAATGAAAATAGACATCGTTATAACAAAAACACTAGTTTTGTTCACATGAGAGTCAATCTCGTTTGAACGAGACCAAATTTTTTTTTCAAAATCTTTTTACAAAAATATTTGATTTTTAAAAGATAAAATCCCAAAATATGATTCCTAAAATTCTATGAAAACCACAAGTTTATACCTCCATAAAGTGTAGGTGATGGATCAATAAACGGAGCTCGATCACTAATGTGTCTTCAGTTTGTAATGGGATACTCCAAAACTATAAAATAAGCCTAAGCTATGAGCAATTAATAAACTTGATCTTATAAATCTCCACATCAATTTGGCTATTCTGGTACAAAACAAAACTGAAAATAAAATTACAATAAAACCCTCTTAAATAATGAATCATAATTCCCTCCTAACCCTAGAAACAGAATGATATTTGAACAACTAAACTTTTTTCCCTTAGGATAGCTTTGTCTTCATCTTATGTAGTCCATGAAATCATCATCAAAGCGGAAGAGAACTACACATATGAAACAAGAAATATTGTGATACATACGAGTTTTAAAGTAAAATAAAACTCTCCCTCAATTTGTTCTCTCCCTTTTTGTCCAAAATAGGCAAAGGAGTAGAAAGGATTCATAACTGTTAGGCATCACAACAAGAAACAAATATATCATCATAAAGATAATTATGTAAGGTACATGTAATGATAATCAAAAAAGGCATATGTTCTCCACCTACTACTTTTGAAACTTTTTCAAACAAAAGTTAAAGTATAAGTATAAAAAGTACATAAAGGTACAAAAACACATAGCCAACATGGAATAACACTAAAATATCCGAATCGTGAAAATGGAATAAAATTGTGTGAGTATTTTTCATAGGCAAATCAACATAAACATACATAACATATGTGCACGAAGTCATGAGACACTTATAAAGAATAAACTCAAAGTCTACTTTAGGTGTAAAAAATAGTGAACTCTTATGAAATTGACTTCAATTAATCAATATGCCATGAACATAAAATATTATCACACTAATAATGCCAAACTATTTAATATTTTTTAAGAAAGTTTGTTGTGCAAACACACCGATTATCTACTTTATAACTCCCTCAAAAACTCTCATATATAAGAATTCACTCTCAAATATTTTGAACAAATCATATTGTTCATATGTATTGAAGCATCATTGAATCTAAAATAAATTGCCTTGGCACTTATATTTTTGTGGGCAGGTAATCTTTTTATGCTCTTTTTTGAAAATGATGGATTTTAACGCAAAGAATATTTTGATCATTCGTAGCCCTTTTCCACTGCTTAATATTTATCATTATTTTCCAAAAAATAAAATTCAGGTAATGGTTCTTACATGCTCAATTTATCATTTTTTTTACATTTGGTTTGTTATTAAGCTGGATTAAGATAAGAACATCGTATTTGACACATGACAAATAAGTACAATATTTAAAAAGTATGTGCACGTGTACAATAAAGGTGACAAAGAGTCTAACATGAAGAGAATAATCATCAATGAGCAACGTAATGATATCCACACCTAATTAAACACACTAACGAAACAAAGTCTGAGAACACAATATATAATTAACTTACTTGAGTCTATATTATATCGGAGTTCCAACTAGTTTGGATATTGAGATAAAATAGGTTAGATTTTATGAGTTGCTCCATATCCCAAAGGTTTAAGAAGAAGAAGGAAGAAGAAGAAATTTAGTCTAAGCAATCATAATAGGGAAGTTAATTCTATCATTAAACCAGTATAGGACACTCTCACTGCATAATATCTTATTACTATTTGCATTTGTGGTTTTTAAAACACCTTAACCCTTTTTAAAATCAATTTAATTCCTTTATAACTTTTAAAAAACATTTTATATAATTTTCAAATAATTTTGATTTAATTAAAACTTGGTTTTTGAAAGTGTTGGGGATATAAATTGTATTTCAGAAAGTGTTTTATTTTCTTTAAAGTTATCTTGGGTAGAATGTCAAAGTACTAGAGACTTCAGGGTGCGTTTGTATTTATTTTCAAAATACACATTTTCGTTTAATCTGGTTCATACACTTGTTGGTTCATTAAGCGTTAGATCTGTGTTTTCTCACAGACACAAACCTTCCTACCAATATCAGCTCTTGGATGACTTTAATTGATGATTTGCATGTCTTTAGTTACAATCCCAGTGCTTACCTTTTAACCAATGAGATTATGCTATTTCACCGTTTATTATAAGCCATTAGATTTTGAGTCAAACTTATAAGACCAAATCTCAGCCCTTGGATTGCAAGTGATGTTCGAGATCCTTCTTCACCAAGTATAAAATAGAACCAAGTCTCAGCATTTGAAGACTTTTACTAGTTCGCCCAAAAGAGAGAAAAAAAGAGAAGGGAAGAAAGAGAGGAGAATAAAGAGAGAAACGTGAGTAAAAGATTACCCATCTTCAATCCATCACACCTCTAAGAGATTCCCAATAACCCATACACCTTAAACCTTCAAAGAATCATATATTAGAAACCAAAATAATAAGAGTTAGAGCCATTCTAGGGTTTCTGTTAGTTTAGTGGTAGTGTTGACGTCTGGAAGAAGACCAGTTTCAGTTTGAGTCTCTCTCTGAACTCTTCTATGAGAAAATAGCATGTTTCTCATATTGAAACTTGAGATTTTCTAAAGAGAACATCACACACCTATTTTTTAAGTTCTCTGTTTGGATATCTTTCTTTAGATCCATCCGATTCTAAGGATTTTTGATAAATAAACTTCTATGTTTTTAAGGCTCTATCAGATCCTTAAGAACGTTTGTGTCTCCTGATTTATATTTCACACTTTGTGAAATAAAATTGTACAAAAATAAAAACGCGACACATAGGACCTTGGCTATTTTTGAAAGCAAGGTTGTTTTTCTAGATATGATCTTTTATAGAAGTTTCTTTTATAAATCATTTGAATTAGATCTTGCATGTCATATATAATTTATTTATTTTGTGGGATATTATTTGTATAAATTCTTTGAGAGGGTGAGTTGTATAAATCTGGATCTAGATCACCTCACAAACACTTCTCACAACAACACTTAGACATAGTGGTTCTGTTTGCGACTTAAAGTTGAAACAGTTACTGGAATGAGAATTCAAAGAGAAGGCAGTCAAGAAAAAGGCAAAGACGCAACAAAGAAGAGATCAGTTCTAGTCAAAAAGCCTTTGGAGTGGAGTAGCTCATGTAGGTATAACTCTGAACTTAGATTTAGGATCCTTGTCTGTTTTCTTAAGTGTTGTAACTTGATTCTTTATTCTAGTGAATTTTTGTTTTGTGCGGTAGAGGGCACCATTGATGTTTCCCTTGATTAAGGGTTTTACCACGTTAAAAATTCGTGCATGTATTCCTTTGAATATTCTTAACTGTTATTTTGATTGGTACTGAATGGTAGCTTTAGTATATGGTTTTTAAATTTTAATAACTAAGGTAACCAACTATCAAATCTATACCATATATTCAGAAAGTTTTTACAACACATCTTGTGTTTTATTCGAAAAGAGTTTTGCCTAAAAAGTTTATTCAGAGTTTGCTCAAATTATAACATACTGTTATTAATCTAATAAACAAGTTTTTTAACTCGTATTAGAGCAGGACCATCCTTTGTGATCCTGAAACTTTAGAAATTATTTTTGAAGCCTCTTTCAAAAATTTTGAATATGGAAGAAGGATTTGAGAAGTTTGGTAACCTCTACAGACCACCACTCTTTGATGGAAAACAATTTTCATACTGGAAAGTACGAATGGCTCTTTCATTCAAGGAACCCTTGGTGATGATGTCTGGGAAATGATGGAAAGAGGGTATGAACATCCTACAAAGCCCATCTTTGAAACTAATCCAACAAGGATTAAGAAACTTCTCAATGAATTTAATAAGGAAGAGAAAAAGGCATCCTAAATAATAACAAAGGCAAGAATGTTGTCTTTATTTACATTAATGAACACGAATTCAAAAGAATATCCATATATTCAACTTTTAAAGAGACATGGGACACTCTTGTCACTGGTCATGAAGATGATGATTGAGTTAAGGCAAGAAAAACTCAAATGCTAGTCTAGTAATACAACAACCTGATAATGGATGACAACGAATCCTTTGATGATTTCTACATTAGGCTAACTAATATTTTCATAAAACTTCATGCAAATGGTATAACCTATAGTAGAAAGGAAATTATTCAAAAGATTATTAGGTCATTGCCTTCCAAATTTGACAATAAAAGATATGCCATTGAAGAGATAGACGACCGTAATATGACTCACTGAATTGCTTAGTAGTAAATTGAGGACCGTAGAATTGGAGTTAGACTTCAAAAAGCAACTGACCAGATAAAAGAAGAAACCCTCTAGTTCTAATGTTGTTTTTCGTCTAAAATGCCTGTTCCTAAAATAAGTTACTTAGACTTTGACCCTGATTGTTTTGATGACTATGATTTGGATGACTTTGACAATCAAATAGCTCTTATAAGCAAGCATTTCAAAAGGATTTTGAAATTCAAAAATGTTGTAGCCTCTAAATAAGGCAAGTCAAATTATCAAGGAAATCAAAGTCACAGACCTTATAACACATATAATGTCAAACACTCACATGACAATAAAAGGATCGTTGACAATAACAAACCTAAGACAGACCTGAAAGATGTCAAATGTCATAGGTGTGGTAAAATGGGGCATGATGCTATTAAATGTCCAACTAATTTTAGTAACAACAATAAGGCTAATGTGTGTAAAACTTGGGACAACTCTAGTGATTCTGATGAAGATGAAACAGAGTCCACCCAAAATGATGAGTATTTCATGTATTTCTTTTCTAAAATTGTATATAATGATGATGGTACATGCTTACCTACTCATGAATATGTGCTTCCTGTTAATTTTAATATTAATACTGCTCATTTTATTATTGAGAGTAATCTAAATGTGAGTCAAAGCGTTAATACTGCCGATAAAATGAATGTATATGTTAGTCTAAAAGAACCAAGGACGTGATAAGGAACACTTCACACGACACACTTATCGAGTCTGATGATGATTTGTGTGATTTACATGAGTTATACATGAAAACGGTTAAGAAGAGTGCTCATCTTAAAAGAATGATAAAATTATTAACTGAGCGTATCGATTTACTTAACCAGACCATTAGGAAGAATATTGAAGATTATACTACCCAGTGCATTACTTATGAGACTGAGAATCAATAATTTGACTTAAAAATAAAAAATTTGTCTAAGAAAAATCATGAGTTTGAACAAAAATATAGGGCAACCGTTGTTGAACTAGAAGAGTCCAAGAAAAAGGTATCAAATGTGTTTAAAAAATGTCAACACTTTGAAAACCAAGCTAAATCTTACGTGGAAATTATTATTGGAAGTATATTTGACTCTAATGATAAGTCTGGCCTAGGCTTGGGAGAAATAGTGCACACTAGTAAGACCAAAGTTTCTCCTGAAAATGCTATTTTTATCAAACAAGACCAAACTTGTAAAACTGTTAAAAAGGGGGAATCTAGTCTCAATGTATCCTAAGCAAAACTTTATCAGTACAATCACCAATTTAATTCAAATGGTCATGCCAAATATATTTGTCCACCCGTTAGAAACCAAAGACAAAACTTAAGACCAATGAAAATTGGACGACTGTACCAAATAGAGCCAAACCCATCTTTAAAGACTTTAGTAATAAAGTCAAGACCAACATCCATCAATACTGTTCTTACTGCGACGTCGTTGGCAACACTCTTGAGGAATGTTTTCAGAAAAGGATATACACACCCACGTACCATAACTTTAACTATTCTAGAAAAGGAAGAAATAATTATGTTCTCCCTAGATAGGCCACAAATAACACTATCTATAAAAAGAAAAAGAGAGGGTCCAAGACTAAGAAAAAACCATTTAGAAAGATCCCACAAACCTTTTCTAAATCAAAAGGCCCCAAAACCTTTAAAACAAGGCCTATTTTTATTAGAAAACATGATCTATTACCCCAGATCAAGTGCAACGTTGGCATTTCTGCTTTAAAAGCACAAAGCACTTCAACTGGATGGTATTTAGACTCCAGAAGTTTTAAACATATGACCAGGGATGAAACCAAGTTGAAAAACAAGACATACTTCTTAGGAGTTAGTGTCATGTTGGGAGATGGTGTTTCATATCATATCATAGGTAAGGGAACATTGAGTGAGAATGGGCTTACTGATCTAAATGATGTACTCTTAGTCAAAGGCCTTAAAGCTAATCTCTTAAGTATATGACAATTCTGTGATTCCAATCATACCGTTACTTTTTTAAAAATGATTGCAAAATTATTGATGAAAAAGGAAACTGTATATTAACGGGAAATAGAACTTAGAAAAACTGTTACACAGTGATTCCCAAGTTTGCTTCTTGCCATATTGCCAAATTGGAAAATTCTGACCTTTGGCACAATATACTGGGACATATGAATTTTGATAATCTTAGAAGATTAAGCTCCCAGGAAATAGTTAGAGGTTTATCCAAAATAAAAAATTCTTTCAATCCGGAATGTGGACCATGTCAGGAAGGGAAAATAAGTAAATCCCCTCATAATAAAGTTAAGGATGTCTTAACCACAAAACCTTTAGAACTTATCCATATGGACCTTATGGGTCCCTCAAGGACTGTTAGTCTATATGGTTATAGTTATATCTGGGTTATAGTAGACGACTATACGTGATATACTTGGGTTGCTTTTATGATACAAAAATCAGATAACTTCAATGAATTCTTGAAAATTCTTTTGAAAATAGAGAATGAGAAGGACACCCAAGTATGTCATATTAGGAGTGGCAGAGGTGGAGAGTTCAAAGACTTTGGTGTTACTGAATACTGCATTGCCAATGGCTATAAACTTGAGTTTAGTTCTCCCAAAACCCCACAACAAAATAGAATAGCTGAGCATAAGAATAGAACTTTACAAGAAATGTCTACGGTTATTCTACACATTAAAAATCTTCCTAGATATTTTTGGGTAGAAGCTGTTCAAATCTCATGTCATATCATTAATCGCATAAACCTTAGGAAAAATTCCAAACAAACCTTGTATGAACTTTGGTTTCACAAAACTCCTAACTTAAAACAGTTGAAAACCTTCGGGAGTAATTGTTATGTTTGTAAATACAGAGAACAACTTTCAAATTTTGATACCCGAGGAGAGAAAGGAATATTTCTTGGTTATTACCAAAATAGCAGGGCTTTTCATGTTTTTAATTATCGAACTAAAAGAATTATGGAATCTATAAATGTCATTGTTGATACCAAAATTAATATGCTGATGTGGACGAATAAGATGAAGACACGTGTCAATCTACGTGGCACAATAGCAGCGAGGAAGATCATTTCCCGACCAACCATGCTTCTTTCCGAGCAACGAGAATACACCGAGGAACTCTATCACACCGAGGAATTCTATCACACCGAGGATCTCTATTGCATCGAAGAACTCTAGCGCACCGAGGTACTCTAATGTTCCGAGGAACTCCTGATCAGCGAACAGCTATGGCGGTCCGAGCTGCATCTCGGTCGTATCATTAATTGCCAGATAATCAACAGCTCAGATATTCATTGAATGCTTATATTCTTGGCGCGCACTCTGCATTAAATGTATTACCCTTTCATATGTATGTCATTTAATGTATCGAACCTTTCATGTACAGCCTCAAGGCTATAAATACCTTGTATCATCCTCATTCAAAGGGGACCGGAATTTCTTGAGAGAACTTGTAATCAAGAATTCCACAAACACTCAGCAATAACATAACAGTGGACGTAGGCTTTATTCCTAGTCGAACCACTTTAAAAATCTCTGTCTTATATATTTATCTGTGATTGAAAAATTAGAGCGATCTAGTTTTTTACATCAACAGATTGGCGCCGTCTGTGGGAAACGACTGTTATTATCGTTTTTCATAAAAATCATTTATCACCAATGGCAGATAATCCAGAATCCAGTAATCGAAATGTTGGAAATACTGGAAATCTTCCAAGTCCATCTGCATCCCCAGATCTGGCTGGGATTATGACGAATCTGGCTCAAGGACAAACCGCCATGCAAGAATCTATGAGGCAACTCATTCAAACTCTTCAGGGCGGTGCACCTACCTATTCAGGTCAAAGGAGTGATCATAGGCAATCGCAATCTAGACGTACCGGGTCATATCGCAATGAGGAGTCTAATGATTCTTCTTATCAACCTGGGTGAACTTCATCGATACGGGCTACGGATACAGATCAACGTATCACTCTTTCTCCGAAGAGAACTAGCGCTTTGGAAAGATTAAGCAGGGTGTCTCCTTTCAGTCGGTTAGGACCAAGGAGGAACATGAGTCCACCTAGGGCTCCATCAAGAAGTTTTCGACCACCACCAGGTTTGAGAGAAGGATCTGCACAATCGCGACCAACTACTCGTCGAGATAAATCTCAAGAAGCTACGTCAGAGCAGTCAGTTGCTCGAACTAAACGGCCCGAGGAAGGGAATGAAGCATGGAAAGGTTCCATTCAACAGTTGGAAGATAGATTGGGAGAAATGGCTAAGGCAAGGAACCCCTTACAGAGAACTTTTGTTCAAGGAACACCTTTTGTGCAAGCCATTGTGGATTTCCCTACACCGTCAAAATTCAAAGCACCCGTAGTGACCCCCAAGTACGATGGAAAGACAGATCCCGTACTTCATATAGAATAATACCAGGCTGCTGCAGATATCTACGCTGTCCCTGACGAGATGAGGTGTAGAGCATTCTCAGGAACTCTTACCGGATCTGCACAGATATGGTACAATAATCTTCCTCGGGGTAAGATTTCAACCTTTGTTTAGTTAGCCGAAATGTTTATTGGCAATTTTTGTTTTGGAGCAAAGCCGGTAAAGCGAGTAGCACACTTGCTAAGTGTTAGACAAAAATCAGGTGAAAGTACTAGAGATTACATAACTCGTTTCAATAACGAGAAGTTGGAAGTCATAGATTATGAAGAAAAGACAACAATCACTGCTCTGATGAGTGGTTTGCTGCCTAACAAGCTGTACTACACTTTGGCCAAAGATCCACCTAAAAATATGTCGGAGTTGATGGCAAAGGCGGCCAAAATCATGAATGCCGAGGAGGCTATGGCTGCGAAGAAGAATATGGACAAAGAAGTTAAAGTTGAGGTCGACAATTCTAAGAAGAAAGATCAGAAAGGTAATGGTGGTGATAAACATTCCAGGAATAACAGGATGAAGTTGGAAGTCCTAAAGAAGTATGATAACTATACTCCATTGAAAATGGGTATTAATCATGTTTTGGAAGAAATCAGGAATAACGAGGAAATCAAGTGGCCAGAGAAACTGAAGACAAATCCCGACCTGAGGAATAAAGACAAATATTGCGAGTTTCACAAAGATCATGGCCATATGACCAAAAATTGTATAGCCCTTCAGAACGAGATTGAAACACTCATCCGAAGAGGAAAATTATCAAAGTATGTAGATCGCAGAGGTGAAAGGAAGAATGATGATAGAGCTAGAGAGAGATCTAGATATCCTCGTCGTGCAGAGGATTAAAAGAAGAGGGACCATGAAGAGGATCCAGATGATGACCCCGATCTTCCCAAGAAACCGAGGAAACCTGAACGAGAGGTATTTTCCATACGTTTTGGATCATTTGATTGTAATGTTATTACAGGAGGAGATGCAGGAGGACGAGACCTTACTGCAGAAAGAAAAGCTTACCTCGGAGAGGCTCAAGCTTGTTCATACATTCAGCGAATAAACCTGGACGAGGATGATCGTCCGAGGAAGGTAAACAAAGAGAAACTAGTGATTGGTTTTTCAAAAAACGACCTGGCAGGTGTTCTTTACCCTCATGATGATCCTTTGGTGACCAAAATGAGGATGAAGGATGTGATCATTTCAAGGGTGTTAGTAGACAATGGTAGTTCGGCAGACATCATGTACTATTCATGCTTTGATAGATTGAATTTAAAATTATCTCAATTGGAACCTTATCACAGACCCCTTCTGGGTTTTGCTGGCGAGAAAGTTTTTCCACTTGGGACGATCAAGTTGGATATACTCATTGGAACTTGGCCTGCTTGTCGAACAGAAAGAATACGCTTCTTTGTGATGGATAAGAATGTGCAGTCCGCCTACAACATCATCATGGGAAGAGTTGGATTGAAGAAGTTCGAAGCAGTTCCATCTACAGTACATCAATGTTTGAAATTCCCAATGAATTTTGGAGTAGGAATTATGAAAGGTGATCAAAAAGTAGCTCGGGAATGCTATTATTCGTCTGCCGAGCAAGAAGAACTTGAAGAATCAAGGAAAAAGACTACTACTTACAAGTGGAGGAAGGCACAGAAATTGAAACTCTTGACCCTAGGGATGAAACTCAACTCGTAAAAGGGCAGGTTGTGGAATCTACAGAAATTGTTATCCTAGACGACGAGCATCCTGAACGAGTAACTCAGATAGGATCGTCGTTGGATGTTTCAATAAAACAAGAGTTGATAACTTTCTTGAGAAGCAGGAAGAATACTTTTGCTTGGAGTCATGAAGACATGCCAGGTATAGATCCAAACTTTTTATGTCATGAGCTCAACGTGAATAAGGAGATCAAGCCTGTGAAGCAAAGAAGAAGACTGTTTAGTCCCGAGAAGAACCAGGCCATACAAGAGGAGGTCGAGAAACTCCAGAAAGCCCAATTCATTGAAGATATGAAATATCCAGATTGGTTGGCAACTGTGGTGATGGTAAAGAAGAAGAACAACAAATGGAGAATGTGTGTTGATTTTACTGATCTCAATAAGGCATGTCCAAAAGATCACTTTCCATTGCCCAGAATTGATCAACTAGTGGATGCTACCTCGGGACACGAGCTACTCAGCTTCATGGATGCTTATTCTGGCTACAACCAGATCAAAATGAAACCTGAAGACAGGGAAAGTACTTCTTTTATTACCCCAAGGGGAACTTATTGTTATAATGTTATGCCTTTTGGTTTAAAAAATGCAGGTGCAACATATCAGCGGTTGATGAACAAGGTTTTTACCGAACAAATCAGCCGCAATATGGAGGTCTATGTCGACGACATGCTCACCAAAAGCAAGAGAGCTGCAGATCATTTGGTTGACTTGAGTCAAACTTTTGATCAACTGGATAAATACCAGATGAAGCTCAACCCGACGAAGTGTACCTTTGGAGTACGAGAAGGAATGTTCCTCGGATACATCGTCAACCAGCGAGGTATTGAGGCAAATCCAGAAAAGATCAAGGCTCTTTTAGGGCTGCGATCTCCGACGACGAAGAAAGAAGTGCAGAGTCTTACCAGACGGGTTGCAGCACTCAACAGATTTGTATCCCGAGCAACTAATAAATGCCTCCCATTCTTCAAAACACTGCGAAAAAGCTTTGAGTGGACTGATGAATGTGAGAAAGCCTTTCAAGATTTGAAGAAGTATTTGGGAGCCCCACCATTGTTGTCTAGGCCAATAACTGGAGAGACGCTGTACTTGTATTTGGCAGTATCAGAAAATGCAGTTAGCTCGGCATTGATCAGATTGGAGAATGGAGTCCAGAAGCCAATTTATTACACAAGCAAGGCCTTCCGAGGTGCGGAAATCAGATACCCAAAACTGGAAAAATTGGCACTGGCATTAATTGAAGCAAGTAGAAGAATGAGGCCATACTTCCAGGCCCATACCATCATTGTGTATACCGACATGCCGTTAAGACAAGCCCTTCACAAGCCAGAAAAATCAGGAAGATTGATGTACTGGGCAATAGAGCTCGGTGAATATGATATTGTGTATGAACCCAGATCATCGTTGAAGGGGCAAGCCGTGGAAGATTTTATAGCAGAGTTCACATACCCTGATACCCCCGAAGAGCAAAAGGTGCTTGCTGACTTACCTGTGGACGATACAGGATCAACAGACACAGATCCAGACCAACCAAGGTTGGTAAAAGGACTTGTGGATGTAGAAAAATCATCATATTCAAACCCCGACCAACTCCGGTTGGATGAAGGGCGCGAACAAATGACCAACGAGGAACGAAGGATACCCGGGGATGATGAAAGAAAGCAGATGATATTTCACCGAGGAACTCTAACAGATAAGAAATTTGAAGACGAGTTACATACATGGAGATTATATGTAGATGGATCATCTTGCACGGCTGGTTGTGGAGCAGGGATTGTTTTAAACTCTCCAGACGATATTGACATGGAGTACGCCTTGAGATTCCAATTCAAAGCTTCCAATAATGAGGCTGAATATGAGGCTATGATAGCAGGTTTTCATTTGGCAAAAGTTATGGAGGCACGACAAGTAATTGTTTTCAGTGATTCTCAATTAATTGTGAATCAGATGATGGGAATATATGCAGTGAAGGGAGAGTTAATGGTGAAGTACCATGCAAAAGTGATGGAATTATTAACAGAATTTGATGCTATTCAATTGGTAAGGATACCGAGAATGGAGAATGCTAGAGCAGACGCATTGGCCCGACTAGCGTCAGCTACGCGCACCGAGCTGCGAAGAACGATACCAATTGAAGTATTAGAAAGTCGGAGCATAGAAGAAGATCTGACGGTGAAGATTATTACCCTTGATTTAGGACCATCTTGGATGGATCCTATCAGAGCATACATTGAAGAAGGAGAATTACCGGAGGATAAACTAGCTGCCAAGAAATTGAAGTATAAAGTTGCTCGGTATGTGTTAACTAATGGTGTTTTGTACAGATGAGGAATTATGGCAGGTTTGCAGAGATGTGTGCATCCATCAGAAGTCAAAGAATTGATTGAAGAAATTCATGAAGGATCTTGTGGAGCTCATGTAGCAGGTCGGACACTCTTGCAAAAGGTAATGACACAGGGATACTATTGGCCGACGATGAGGGCTGATTGTATAGCCTATGCTAAGAAGTGTGACAAATGCCAACGTTTTTCCTCCATCAGAAGAACTCCACAGGCATTGTTGACACCCATAACATCACCTTGGCCATTTGCCATGTGGGGAATTGATCTGGTTGGACCACTACCGACGACCCGAGGAAGGTTCAAGTATCTCGTCGTGGCAGTAGACTATTTTACTAAGTGGGTGGAAGCTGAACCACTGATTGATATGACGTACGAGAAGGTGTATCAGTTCATATGGAAGAATATCATTTGTCGATATGGTCTCCCCCACGCTTTCATCACAGACCATGGAACGCAATTTGATAATGAAGAATTTGCTGCCTATTGTCATCAGTCGAACGTCTTGAAGTTTCATTCAGCACCAGGCCATCCCCAAAGCAATGGACAGACTGAGGTGACGAACAGAACATTACTAAATGGGTTGAAGAAGAGGTTAAGTGAGGCTAAAGCAAATTGGATTAATGAGCTACAGTCAGTTTTGTGGGCTTACCGAACAACTCCCCGAGCAGCAACAGGAGAATCACCATATATGCTAGCATTTGGAAGTGAGGCTGTGATACCTGCCGAGTTGGGCCTACCAACACACAGGGTGTTAAATTTCAATTCTCCGATCAGTGATCTGATGAGAAGGATGGATTTGGATATGCTCGAGGAAGTCAGAGAAGAGGCAGCCATTAGGAATGCTGCTTATCAACAACGAACAGCTCTGTTTTACAACAAAAGGGTAAAGAAATGTGATATAAAAGAGGGGGATTATGTGCTAAAGAAGGTCATTCAGAAACAGAATAAATTGGAAGAAAACTGGCATGGACCTTACCAAGTTACAGAGGTTGTTCGACCAGGAACTTACAGAATAGCAACTCTAGAAGGAGAGGAATTTAAGAACGCATGGAATGCTGAACACCTGCGCAAGTATTATCAATGATGTCAAATGTAAAGCATTTCTTTCATTATGAATAAAACGAGGATGTTTCGCCATTTTCTTTCTGGTTGAAAACTTTTCGGGGAATACTAGTGTAACACACTACACAACAAAAGTGCTCTAAGGAACCAACCTCCTTTGGTTAGGAGGACAGCTCTACGGAGCAAAAGTGCTATAAGTAGCCAACCACAGCTCTACGGAGCAAAAGTGCTATAAGTAGCCAACCTCAGCTCTACGGAGCAAAAGTGCTATAAGTAGCCAACCTCCTTTGGTTAGGAGGACAGCTCTACGGAGCAAAAGTGCTATAAGTAGCCAGCCTCCTTTGGTTAGGAGGACATGCTCTAAGGAGCAAAAGTGCTATAAGTAGCCAACCTCCTTTGGTTAGGAGGACATGCTCTAAGGAGCCAAAAAATGCTCTAAGGAGCCAAAAGCTTTAAGGAGCCAGAAACTGTACACCAGCATGATCAACTACGGTTGGTAAGATAAAAATATACTCTCATATTACAACTTATGTTGGTCGGGAGGTAATATTATTACAATGAGTTCTTTGAAGAACAAAATGTTCAAAAAATACACCAAGTATAGTTGGTCGGGGATAAAAACCCAATAACTGTAGTTGGTCGGCGAGGACAAATTATTGATCTTAGTTGGTCGGACGCAATTTTATAATTAAACCAAGTATAGCTGGTCGAGGATAAAAAACCCATCAGCTGTAATTGGTCGACAAACATTATTCACCCACCTTGGTTGGTTGGAAACAGTTTGAACATTTTTACTCATTACTTTATTATTAAGTGATCGAGAAACATTACTAATACTTGTAACTTTTTATTAAGTTGCTTATTGAACAATAATATTGTTATCTTTTTAACAGATACATAGATACATATGTACAAATATAAAGGTGTTTGATAAACACAAGACTAACAAAATTGGCAAACAGAAAATGAAAATCTTTTCATTAATCTAGAATAAATTACAAGTTACAAGAATGTACTAAATTGTTACATGGATATTACTATTCTATTGGTTTTTTGCCCTGTGCTTTAGAAACAGGTTCCTCGCCGGCAGGAGGGTCTTTTAGGCAAAGGGGAGAATTGATGAAATTAACATCTCTGAGCATTCTGACGTTCATAACAGAAGGTGTATCCAAAAGATGCTCAGGACGAGATAATTCAACTTGGGAGTGAAGGCTATAATCACCAAGGTATTTTGAAATTAGACTGTGAGGAATGGAACGAGCTGGGATCCATGCCATATCCAATTTGAAAGGTGGTACAGGCAAGTCTAATAATGATGGAAGATGATAGTCGCATAAAAAATGCCCTTGCTCCAACTTTAACACACCCAATGCATTTAACCATCCTTGCTTGTAACCTTCATTGTTAGCATGTTCAATGCGAGCATCCAGATGAACGAGAGCTTCATTGTATCCTGCCATCCAGAATTCCCTTGGCTGTTTATGAAATTGGAAGGTTAATCTATCCAATTGTTCATGAAGGCTTTTGGCAAAGAGATCCTTGTTATGCAAGGCAGATTTCGTCGATGCCAGCTGATCTTCCAGAGACAGATTTTTATTGGACATTTCAGTCAGAGCACGGTCTTTTACTTTCAACTGGAATGCTTGAGTTTCCAGAGTAGACTGAGTGCGAGCCTCTTCAACATTTTTGGCTGAGGATTCTTCCTCGCCCCCGAGAACCTCTTCCTCGTCCCCGAGCAGTTCCAGAAATGGCAGATCTTCTTAAGTCCTCCAGCTCTTGCCTTAGTTTGGCATTTTCGACCTCTAAGAACGAGAAGCCTTCATCAGTAACTGGTATTAATGCAGTAGAAGATGAAGCAGCAGATTCATATTGGGTCAATTTTTTCTACAAATTATTATTTTCTTGTTCCAGGATCTCGGCAATTTGTCTGCAGGCTTCAACTTCACCTTTTAGAGTTCTTTCCCTAATATCATATGCAGCGATGATCTTCTTATGGCCTGTTTCAGAAGAAAGTTGTTGGTATCTATTTTCATAATCTTTGTGTAACAAAGCCATTGATTCATTGTGTTGACCTTGGAGATCCTCTAAGGAACAATGCAGTTCTTCGATCAGGTCATAATAAGTGACATTGTTGGCCAAAGCTCGGTCGAGTAAATCTTTCAAGTACCGATAAGCCTCAATAGCCTGCTCTGAAGCACCATGACCAAGGATATCAACAATTTCCGATGTAGTAAGGTTTGTATGACCAGCCTTATAATATTGATGACATTGCTGCATCAGCTCGGTATCATGAGAAGAGATCAATTCCATTCTAGCAACAAACTAATGACAAGAAAAAGACAACAATCAACAAAAACAAGTTATCAACAACAGAGATGAGCAAAGATATGTTTTATTAGATCATCAAAAAGTTACATTGTTCGATTACAAGAAAATACAGAAATGCTACCGAACAACTTCACACCTTTTCCTTGTCTCCCAAGACTTTCTCGGGAGGCTGGGACGAGGAGCTCGGTTGCTCGAAGGAAACAACAGCTTGATCGGTAGGAATCTTCTCTGGAGGAGGAAGCATGGAAGAAACGTCCTCGGTGGCAGAGGGTTGAGAGGCAGAAACTTGATCGCCCATAGCCATAGAAGACTCATCTGAGGCAGGCTCATCTTCTTCTTCTTCCACAATTGGTGGAGGAGGACCAGGGAGATGCCGTTGGAATATTTCAGAATCGTTTTGGACCTTTAGCTCTTGCAGAGCAGCCACCCAGCCATCATGGAAGTATTTCAACTCCCCATATTGGACTTGGGATGTCATTGCAACTATCCCTCTCTCCCATCCTTTTTCCCAACCAACGCTAAAATGCTTCTTGATTGCAACTTTTCTCCTCGACTTCTCCGAGGAGAGCTTCACCTCCAATTCCTCTTTATTAACCTTGATATCTCGCAGAGTAGATAATTCTTCTTCTGCCTTTTTCAACTTATCATCAGAATCCTGATGTTTAACCTCCAAAACTTTAACTTTCTCCTCCAAGTTCTTGGAGGTTTCGGCCATTTTCGCCTTCTCAGCTTCAGCCATAGCCAGCTTTTTCTCCCAAACAGTTTTCTCCTCGATGTACTGTTGACGAGATTCCTTCACAGATTGGGTTAAACCCAACAAAGCATCGTCGACATCGGACGAGGAACTGGAAGCTTTAATAAATTGATCTTTCTTCACGATGGTATTGAAGCAGTTCACCAACTGAAAGATAAGAAAAACAGTAAAGTCAACACAAATACAAGAATCCAAGAAAAAGAAAGAAAGACCAAAGGTATGAGAAATTTACTGAAGAAAGATGACGAGCAGCTAGGGATGTCAGTGTATCCCTAGGAATTTTTTCATCAACCTCGAGAACCTCGGGTATAACTGAGCTCGTTGAAGAACTGGGAAGAATGATTTTTGAAACACTACTACCACCAGCGGGTAGAGAAGATGCAGTTCCAGCAAGATTAACTGATGATGATTTCCTCAATTTCTTCAAAGGAGGGTTAGCAGCATCAACCAAGGAAGAAGTCTTGGTCGGAGAGATTGTAATTACATCAGCACTAGCACTTTTCTTGCTCGGAGCCACTGGGGGCTTCTCGGAAACTTTAGAGGAACCAGCATCTACTTTTTTAGTCCCCTCTGGGACATCGATTTTGCCTTTCTGGGCTCCAACAGCAGAAGAAATTTCACCAAATAGAGCAGGAGGAGCTCTTTGCTTGCCCATTCTCTGAGATAGGAGGATATGAGAATCTGAAGATGAACTTTCTGGTGTTGAAGCTGGTTCAACAGGGCGAGCAGTATAAGAGGTTGTGTAACTCTTATACTGTAGTAAATATGCAGCAGATCTAATATGCTCGTCAGCAATGGTCTTATGCAAATTCCAGATAAGTTTCAAATGCTTGATATTCACTTCTGACTCTTTTGGAGTTTTTCTTTTGCTATCAACTACAAATAAATACATAATGGAATATCAGTCATACATTTTGACAAACATGATGAAAGCATAATTTCATAAGTAAAATAAAATGAAAAATAAACCTATCCCATTGCCGTATGGGGGGCATCTGGGACCGTTGTATACTTCATTCCCAGATAAAGGCGCATGTTGCCAATTTTTTATGACCAACCCATGCTCAAAATAATCCCTATTTGAGTCAGGGAGATTAACTACAAGAGCCCTATTCAAATACCTAGTTTTTAAATAATAAATATTATCTAGAACAGCCCATTTATAACAAAACATAATTTCAGGGATCCCAATACGAGTCCCATGAGTTAGATTTAATTTATGCACCCCGTTAATTATTCTCCACGAATTGGGGGCTATTTTTGCAGGAACAAGATCAAAATATTGACAAAACTCAAGACATAATGGGTTTGGTGGAAAGGAAAAACCGCATTCAGCAACAAAAAGACTGGGGAACCAATGTCCCTCAGCCAATCAAAAGTAATCTAAAGGCTCAGAAAGAACCTCTAGAGTTACCCACAAAGGAATTGAAAAATCAGAACGGAATTTCTCAATAGACTCCACAATATAAACCATATTGAATAAAAGAGATACAGAAGAAAGAAAGAAGATCTTACAGAAAGAAAGGAGATGTGTTGACAACGAACGGAAACAAGGATGAACGCACAAGAGAAGAAGAGAATAGAAAGCTTGAATGCAGAGAATGAAAAACGTAGACGACGGTATGGTTACCAAAGAAGTTTAAATACTTTGCATTGGGAAGCGGCGAAAGAAATGATTACCAAAAAGAAACTACTAAACTTCCGGCGGCTAAGAGGACAAAATTTGCACGAAGATCGAAGCGCTTATAAAAAGGGCGGAAACTGTGAAATAAGAAGGAAATTTGAATACAATGTTCCTGAAACCCGGGAAGGACATTTAATATTGCCATATACCGAGAAAGAATGTTCCATACTCCTCAAAATTCAAAATATGAAACATTGGGGGCTTCTGTTGATACCAAAATTAATATGCTGATGTGGACGAATAAGATGAAGACACGTGTCAATCTACGTGGCACAATAGCAGCGAGGAAGATCATTTCCCGACCAACCATGCTTCTTTCCGAGCAACGAGAATACACCGAGGAACTCTATCACACCGAGGAATTCTATCACACCGAGGATCTCTATCGCATCGAGGAACTCTAGCGCACTGAGGTACTCTAATGTTCTGAGGAACTCCTGATCAGCGAACAGCTATGGCGGTCCGAGCTGCATCTCGGTCGTATCATTAATTTCCAGATAATCAACAGCTCAGATATTCATTGAATGCTTATATTCTTGGCGCGCACTCTGCATTAAATGTATTACCCTTTCATATGTATGTCATTTAATGTATCGAACCTTTCATGTACAGCCTCAAGGCTATAAATACCTTGTATCATCCTCATTCAAAGGGGACCGGAATTTCTTGAGAGAACTTGTAATCAAGAATTCCACAAACACTCAGCAATAACATAACAGTGGACGTAGGCTTTATTCCTAGCCGAACCACTTTAAAAATCTCTGTCTTATTTATTTATCTATGATTGAAAAATTAGAGCGATCTAGTTTTTTACATCAACAGTCATTATACATGATACGAGTGTAGGGAGTAGTGCGAGTCATTCATTGCCACAAGATGAGGATGAACCAAATTTTCCAATTGAACCCTCACAAGACAACGATTCACTAACACCCGAGAATCCTTATGTACCCACTTGGATTTCTAAAGACCATTATATTGAAACTATAGTTGGTAATCTTTTTGAACCTGTTAGATCAAGGTCCCAACTTCGAAATGTGGCACAATTTGCATGTTTTTTTCCCTTGAGGAACCTAAAAACATAAATGATTCCCTTTGTGGCTCTTTCTTGATCAATGTTATGCAAGAAGAGCTTGTCCACTTTCAGAGTCATGATGTGTGGTAACTTGTTCCCAGGCCTAATGATTCGAAGGTTATTAGCAAACGATCGATTTTTAAAAACAAAACAAATGAAAATGGGGAGGTCATTAGAAAAAAAGATAGGTTGGTAGCACAAGGACACTCGCAGATAAAAGGGAATTGACTTCGACGAAACTTTTGCACCTGTTACTCGTCTTGAGTCAGTTTGTCTTCTCCTTGCCATATCTTATCACCTGCAATTCAAGTTATTCCAAATGGATGTTAAGTCTTCATTTTTGAATGGAATTTTGACTGAGGAGGTATACATAAAGCAGCCTAAAGAGTTTGTAGATCCATCATACCCTGATTACCTATTTAGGCTTAAGAAAGCCTTATACGGTTTGAAACAAGGTCCTAGAGCTTGGTATGAGAGATTATCCACATTTATAGTATCTCATGAATTTGTCCGAGGTGGAGATGATCAAACTTTATTCATTAGGAACGAAGACAAACATGTCTTAATTGAACAAGTGTACGTTGACGATATAATATTTGGATCCACTTGTTCTAAACAAGTTAAGAAATTTTTTTGACATCATGCATGCTGAATTTCAGATGTCACTTACGGGTGACCTTCAATATTTTTTAGATCTACAAGTAAAATAATGCAGTGACGGTCTATTTATCACTCAATCCAAATACGTTGCCGAACTTGTTAAAAAAATCAGATTAGAAAATGCTAAACCTTCTAGAACCCCTATGAGTACTTCAACAAAACTTTATAAGGATGATAATGGGAAAAATGTTGATCCCACTCTATATAAAAGTATGATAGGGAGTATCCTGTATCTTACCGGGTCTCGACCCGATATTTCCTTTACCGTATGTATCTGTGCTAGATATCCAAGTAACCTTAAAGAATCCCACTTATTAAGTGTGAAAAGAATTATTAAATATGTAAAGGGTAGTGTAAAATTTGGTATTTGGTGCACAAAAGATACAACTATAGGGTACACTGATGCATATTGGGTCAGTTATTCTAACGATAGTAAAATCACTTCTGGTTCATGCTACTACGTATGAAATAATCTCGTAGGTTGGTCATGTAAGAAACAAAATTGTATTTCTTTATCTGGCCCAAAATCTGAATGTATAGCAGCAGGTAGTTGTTGTTCACAACTTTTGTGGATTAGATAGATGCTTAGAGATTAATGTATAACTGAAAATCACCTAATCATGTTTTGTGATAACCAGAGTGTCATTGATATTTTAAAGAATCCGGTGTAGCACTTCCGAACTAAGAACATTAAGATTAGTCATCACTTCATCCGTGACCTTATAGAATGCAAAGAACTCATCATTGAATATCTGAATACTCAAAAACAGCTCGTAAATCTCTTTACCAAACCACTAGACAGTCTGGGATTTGAGTATTTGCAAACTTCTATAGGCATGATAACTCTCACTTAGTTTTCATTATAGTTTATCATAACCTCGGTTGTTTCTCACGATTTATTGGTTTATGAGGTTTTAGGGCATAGTTGTTTAATAACTGACAAAATACGCCTCCTAACACTAGTTTATGTAGGAGACCCTTGATTCTTCCCTTGTTTATGGTATAATTTGTGATTGACTCTGCTTCTACATACCTGTTTTCTCTATTTATTACCCCATTGTATATTTGAGAAAAATTGGGTAGAAGATCTTGAGTATTTACTGGTGATTTATATATCTATTCCCGATTCTAACTCAACTAATATGACATTCAATGTTTACTTTGTTACAGGCGTCTCAGACTCGTTGTATAGTTTCTTACATATTTGTAAGTTATTAGTCTGTATTTAGTTAGATAATGTATTTTTCTTATCTTATTTTGGGTTCTAGGATGGGAATGGGTAGTTAGAACCTTTTGTATAGGACAACTAGGATTTTTGATTTTTCACCCACGAGTTCAGAATACAAAAGAGAATTTTGTCTCCAATATCCAAAGGGGGAGATTGAGAACACACTATATAATTGACTTACTTGAGTCTATATTATATAGGATTTCCAACTAGTTTGGATATTGAGACAAAGTAGGTTAGATATTATAAGTTGCTTCTATCCCAAAGGTTCAAGAAGAAGAAGGAAGAAGAAGCAATCCAGTCCAAGAAATCCTAATAGGGAAGTAAATTCTATCCTTAAACCACTATGAGACACTCTCACTGCATAATATCTTATTACTATTTGCATTGATGGTTTTTAAAACACCTTAACCTTTTTAAAATCAATTTAACTCCTTTACAACTTTTTGAAAACATTTTATATAATTTTAAAATAATTTAGAATTAATTAAAACATGGTTTTAAAAGTGTAGGGGATATAATTTGTATTTCATAAAGTGTTTTATTTTCTTCAATGTTAGCTGGGTATAATGTCAAAGCGCTTGAGACTTCAGGATGTGTTTGTATTTATTTTCAAAACACGCATTTTTGTTTAATCTGGCTCATACACATGTTGGCTCATTAAGCGTTAGATCTGTGTTTTCTCACAGACACAAACCCTCCTACCAATCTCAGCCATCAAATAACTTTAATCAACGATTTTCATGTCTTTTGGTATAATCCCAGTGCTTAACTTTTAACCAATGAGATTACGTTATTTCACCGTTTGTTATAAGCCATTAGATTTTAAGGCAACCTTATAAGACCAAATCTCAGCCCTTGGATTGAAACTGATGTTCGAGATCCTTTTTTACCAAGTATAAAAGAGAACCAAGTCTCAGCACTTATAGACTTTTACCAATTCGTCCAAAAGAGAGAAAAAAGGAGAGAGTGGAGAGAGAAGAGAAAGAAGGGAAGAAAGAGAGGAGAAAAAAGAGAGAAAAGAGAGAAGAATATTACCCATATTCAATCCATCACACCTATAAGAGATTCCCCACAACCCATACACCTTTAACCTTCAAAGAATCATCTAGCAGAATTCAAAATAATGAGAGTCAGAGCCATTCTAGGGTTTCTATGAGTTTGGTTGTAGGGTTGACCTCTGGAAGAAGACCAGTTTCAGTTTGAGTCTCTCTCAGAACTCTTCTCTGAGAAAATAGCGAGTTTCACATATTGGAACTTGAGATTTTATAAAGAGAACATCACACGCCTATTTTTTAAGTTCTCTATTTGGATCTCTTTCTTTAGATCCATTTGATTCTAAGGACTTTTGATAAATAAACTTCTAAGTTTTCAAGGCTATATCAGATCCTTAAGAACGTTTGTGTCTCCTAATTTATATTTCACACTTTGTGAAAAAAAATTGTACAAAAATAAAAACGAGACACATAGGACCTTGGCTATTTTTGAAAGCAAGGTTGTTTTTCTAGATCCGATATTGTATAAAAGTTTCTTTTACAAAATCATTTGAATCAGATGTTGCATGTCATATAAAATTTATTGATTCGTAGGATATTGTTTGTATAAATTCTTTGAGAGGATGAGTTGCATAAATCTGCATCTAGATTACCTCATAAACACTTCTCTTACAGACACTTAGACACAGTGGTTCTGTTTCAGACTTAAAGTTAAAATTCTAGCTGGAATCAGAATTCAAAGAGAAGGAGGTCAAGAAAAAGGCAAAAAAGCAACAAAGAAGATATCAATTCTATTAAAAAAACCTTTGGAATGGAGTAGCTCATGTATGTATAACTCTGAACTTAGATTTAGGATCCTTGTGTGTTTGCTTAAGTTCTTTAACTTGATTATTTATTCTAGTGAATTTTTGTTTTGTACGGTAGAGGGCACCATGGAAGTTTCCCTTGATTACGGGTTTTACCACGTTAAAAATTCCTGCATCTATTCCTTTGAATATTCTTAACTGCTGTTGTGATTGGTACTGAATGGTAGATTTAGTAGATGGTTTTTAAATTTTAAAAACTAAGGTAATCAACTATCAAATCTATACCATATATTCAGAAAGTTTTTACAACACATCTTGTGTTTTATTCGAAAAGAGTTTTGCCCAAAAAGTTTATTCGGAGTTTGCTCAACTTTTAACATTTTGTTATTCATCTAGTAAACAAGTTTTTCAAAGTCATGTCTTAAAGCATTATGAAAAAGTCATGTGAATGGATGTAATGTAGTGATGATCCGAATATCGTAAATGTACATCCATATATGGTGAAAATTTGAAAAATACAAAAATCTTTATCTTTTTCAAAAAATTTATGGAAATAATTTTTTTTCACTTTTTCAGTATTTTTCATAAGAACCAAAAATCGTTTTGAATTTTTTCAAAATTTTCCTAGAAAATTAAAAATCTTTTTGAATTTTTCTCAATATATCAAAAAAGAAAAATAGATAAGTACAATGATAATACAATCTAGCAATAGGAATAAAAGATATGAACATGATAAATATCCTATATTTGAGAAAGTACCGAACTCAATAAATGGTGCAAATACCCAAAGATCCTAAATTCTAAGTTCATCTAAAGGTTTCATAGAAATATCATCTAATTAACGATCGGTGCTCATCAAGCTCAAGGACACGATCTTCTCCTCAATTAAATCACGTATAAAATGCTCATGTATCCTAATGTTCTTTGTGCAAGAATGTTAGATCGGATTACGAGATATATTTATCATACTCATATTATGATAAGAGATAGTCATTATGCCTTGCGAAATCCCGTAATCTTCTAACATTTTCTTCATACATGAGAGTAGCATGCAATAACTCCCGGTGGTAATATACTCAGCCTCCATCGTGGAAAAAGATACGAATTTTTTCTTCTTGCTCAACCAAGAGACAAGATCAATCCCAATGTAAAAAAACCCACTCGAGGTGTTCCTATAATGATCAACATACCTACCCCAATCGGCATTCGAATAGACTGAAAAATGGTAATCAATATCAAAAGAATACCAAATACCATAGAAAAGAGTACCACTCATGTATTTGATGATACGTTTAAGTGTGATCAAGTGAGGCCCTTTTAGAGATGCCTTGTATCGTGCACAGATTCCAATGCTAAAGGAAATATCAGGAAAACTAGTGATCAAGCAGAGACCACTACCTATCATACTCTGATAAAGGGTTTTCTCTATGTCCTTTCCTAAAGTGTCTTTGCTAAGCATAATGGATGTACTCATAGGGGTGTGTGATTTCTTAGCGGAGTCTAAATTAAACTTCTTCATTAGGTCCTTAGCATATTTATATTGAGATATGAATGACCCATTCTCTAACTGACGCACCTGGATACCTAAGAAGAATGTAACCTCACCAACCATGCTCATTTCAAACACACTTTTTATCGCTTCCTTAAAAGTGTGAGCATGTAAGGAGAACATGGATCCTAATAATATGCTACCCACATAGATTTGGGAAATCAAGATAGCACAATTGTCTCCTCACAGACAATGTCTTATCCACTTCCCCCCTCTTGAAGCCATGAGATAAAAGATTGGAAGTGAACCTCTTGTACCAAGCACGGAGTACTGAATTCAAACCATATATATACTTCTTATGATTAAATATGTGTCCTAGGTTCTCAGGGTTTTCAAACCCCTTTATTTGTTCCACGCAAACTTCCTCTTATAGAATTATATTCAAAAAGGCACACTTGGCAACCATCTGATATAACTTGAAGTGCAGATGACATGCTATTGTGACTAGTAAGTGGAAGGACTCAAGCCCATCAATAGAAGCGAATGTCTCGTCAAAGTCTACACCTTCAATCTGTTTGTATCCTTGAGTGACCAACCTAGCCTTATTGCGAACTATGCTACCATTCTCATCCATATTATTCTCGTAAATCCCCTTGGTACCTATCACATTTGTCTCATTAGGTCAGGGGACTAACTCCAAGACATCGTTTTTGAGAAATTGAAGCAACTCAGCTTGCAAAGAAGATATCCAATGCATGTTCTTGAGTGCTTCTTTCATATTCTTGGGCTTGACTAAGGAGGTGTAGTAAAGACAACTAATCACATTCTTAAGTTGAGAACGAGTCTTGACACCTAGTGTAGGATCACCAAGTATAGCGATAGGGTCATGAATCTTTTGAACCCCAGAGGGTGGATCCTATAAATCAAGAGTGGGGTCCACCAGGATAATATGAGGAAGGATGTGATCATCACGAGGGGAATATCATCCTCACGCTGGGGGCTAGGGTCAATAGACTTCGCTGCTCATTATCTCTAATCGTGACGTTTATAGACTCCCTAAACATAGAGCTTGTAAGGTTAAACACCCTATAAGCCCTACTCGATGATGAATAACCTAACAATATACCACCGTCTCTATGGGAGTTGGAATTTCCTAAGCTCTCTTTATCTCTCAAGATGTAGCAAGTACTCCCAAAGACACAAAAATGTGATAGTTTAGGTTTCTTCCATGTCTATAACTCACACGGCATGCGTAGCGTATGTGTACGAAGATATGCCCTATTCATCGTATGGCATGTGGTAGTCACTGCCTCTGCTTGAAAATATCTAAGGATGTTTCGCCTAAGAAGCATGGATCTAGCCATATCTTGTATCATCCGGTTCTTCCTCTCAACTATTCAATTTTGTTGAGGAGTAAGAATGGTCGAAAACTCGTGTTTGATGCCCACTCCATCATAATAGCTATCCACTTTCTCTTTTTTTAAATTCAGTGTTATTTTCACCATGCATCCGATTAATTGTGACATTGTGTTGGTTTCATAGGACACAACACTTGGTTGTTAGGAACTCAATCGCATCAGACTTTTCTCTAAGAAATTCCATAATTAAGTATCTTGAAAAGTCATCGACCATCATGAGAACGTATCTCTTAAAACCTATATTCTCTGAACGAGTAGGACCCATAAGATCCATATTAATCAACTCTAAAACACGTGGTGATAATAGTATTCAACTTCCGGTGGAGACTTCAAATTTGTTTTCCTCGTTGGAAAGTTCCCCAAACCGATGAAGGTAGTTTCCCAATTGACAGTAAGCCATGAAATATGTCCTTTTTCATTGATATTTTAAGATCTCTAAAGTTTACACGAACTAGTATTTTATGCCAAAGGTCCATAGAGGATACCATGATGATATTGCACAGAAAGGAGTACTTGGGAGTGATCCTATTGAAATTATATTCGTTCCTCACACCTTGTAGTAAAATTTCACCGGGTTGATCATAAATAATGCATCCGGACCGGCCAAACTTTACCATAAAGTTTTCATCTCATAGTTGGCATATTCTAATTAAGTTCTCTTTTAATCCTTTTATGTAAAACACATTGTCTTGTTTAGGAAATTCGGGCATCTCAAAACATTCGTATCCTAAAATACTAGACCTACTCCTATCTTCAAAAGTTACTTTACCTTTCATGCGATCCTCAGGGTGGGTAAAAAATGATATGTCACCAGTCATGAACCTGTAGAACGCGCTATCAAAATACCACAGGGAAGTATTTTGAGCCTTGAGAGCAAGATGAATAATAAGAGCTTTATCGTCTTACTTAGGTACCCAAGTATAGGTAACCTTTTTTTTCCTTATCGTTGTTAGCTCTAGTCGGAGCGTTATAAGCGTTCTCAAATAATAAATACATTCGCTCGAATTCTTCCATTAATCTTTATTAAGTAGCAACTAGAGACGCAAATTTCTCTCTAAGACTAGCAGAGTCGTTAGAGCGGTGCGCGAGAGTTTGTGTACATCTAGTTCTTCCTAACTTGTAGCAAAACTCTCTAAGGTGACCTGTCTTATTATAAAAGGTGACAACATAGACTTGTTTGGTTCCACTTTGGTTTTCTTTCTTAGGTTTAACTCTCTTTCGTGGTTTAAGTCGAAGCCCATAAGGATCTACCGTAAATTTATGAACTTATTTTGGTACGTCATGAAAAATGTATGCATCATCATAACATATTCCTTGCCTCTCCCTAAAGCCTAAAGCGAGGCCAAGGGGAATCTTTCCAACCTTCTTTGATGTATCTTCTATAGTAACCTTGAACTCGTAGGCACTTTCGAGATCTTTCTCGAGTTTGGATACAAGGGATTCAAGTTTCTTGGGAGTCCCTCTGGATGCTTGAAGATATCTTGTAAGACTGTCCACTTTGAAAGTCAAGCCACCATTTTCCCTCTCCATTAAAATAACTATCTCCCTTCTATTGAAATTCTCACCAAGGACTCACTCTCTCTCACCTCTTTAAATTCCTTCTTGAAAGATAAATTTCTCAGCGTTAAACCTTCATTTTGTTTCTTCGTGTTAAAGGACTCACCATAAATCTTAGCGTACACACGTTGAAGGTTATTCTATCTCTCACTTAGAACATCTTCTCCCTCACTCTCACTGGAATGACTAGACTCATCATTGAGGTCTTCATGTTTAATATCTTAGTCATCGGTATGAGGTGCACTAAATGTACAAACATGACTAGCAATGAACATGATGAAGTTACATTTATGTGATGACTCATCACCGAAATCCACCGATTCGACATCACCCTAACTAAGCGTGGCATTGAATGCTGCGATAACTTTGCCTTGTCTCTTTAAATGCGTATCACACTCATGAGGTTTGTGACCCTTACCCTTGCACTCATAACATATTTCTTCACGTTTCTTAGGGTTTTCTCGTATTTCTTCTTCAAAATCTTTCTTGCCCGATTTAAATTTTTTATCTTTCCTAAAACTTTTCTTTTCTTTGGAAGTATTTTCTTTTCCATGTTTGACAAACTTTTTGAATTTTTTTTTTGCAAATAGGGCTAAGTCATCCAAATTAAAATCATATTCGGAGCTAGAAAATGCTTCCTCTTTCTTTTTAGATTGAGCTTTTAAAGCAATTCCATTTTCCTTAGGTTTAACAATTTTGGAAAACATGTCAATCTTATAAGTCTGAAGGTCTCCTACGAGTTCTTCTAACCTAAGCGTATCTAATATACCCAAAGAATTAAGCACATACACCTTAGGAATAGAACGGGATAGAATAGATCTCAATTGTTTTAACAACCCTTCTCTCAAGAATTTTCTCACCTAAATTAAAAGTAGAATTTACTATGTCCCATAAACATTCGTAAAACTCATCAAATAACTCAGACTCTAGCATGGTAATTATTTCAAATTGTGTGGAGAGAATTTACATCTTAGAAGATTTCACAGCATTGGTACCCTTGTGAATGAGATAGAAGGTATCCCAAGCTTCTTTAGACATGGTGCAAGTCATAATGTGACAGAACTTGTTAAGGGTCATGGCTCTAGAAATAGCACTTAAGCTGCAACAGTTGTAAGTCCTTTATTTAAATTCATCCTTAGTCCAAGCAGTGACGAGTTTAAGAATTTTGACATTGTTGTTAGTCATAATGGGTGGTGTCCACCCTCGTTCACATACAAGACATTCCCTTTTCATAAATGCTTTTAAACCAAACCTCACTACATTACACATAATTTGACCCATAAAAAATAGGAAGCCTGTTATATAAATTATCCATAAAATCCAATTTTGTTAAAGATCACCAATTAAAAATAATTAAAATTTGTAAAAAGGATCACATAATATTTTAGTGCAACTCGCTCTAATACCAATTTGAGAATACATGATTATATGGATTGATTCGTATACTAGGCTACTCACACACGAATTCCAATTTTCATCAGTTCTTATCTTGATTTGCAATTAAGTGTTCATGTGAAGAAGTATTCCAAATTAATTCTAATCAATCACACACAATCAAAATACACTTGTAAAGTAAATAAGAAAAAATCCCTAAAAAGGGAAAAAACCTTTATTCATCTCTATAGAGTAATTGACAGGCACAATCGACTTAAGTACTTCTTAGATTGACTAAGTATAACGCGCGGAGTCTTCAGTTTTTTCTACAGAATACGGCCTAGTCCAGTGCCATTCACAGGAAGCGATCTTCACTCGATATCCATCAATCATCCTTCATGTTCTTCAGCATTGAAACCTCGATTCCATAAGTCAGTAGTAGAGATTGACTCTACAAGGGTTTACGCAAAGTGTATGGAAACTAGGGTTTCATAAATCTCACAAATCACATGTGAGGATGAAAGATTTGTGAAAGTAAAAGTGGCTTTGGAAAGTCAAAAAGGAAAAACTTTGGAACTGGTATGGGAAAATAATTTTTACCAAAGTTATTCTACATTTCTGAATAAAAAAGGTTTTTATAATAAAAACACAAATTTCTAGGTAGCGGGATCATTCAAATGAAAACATACCTTGTTCGAACAAAAAACTAGTTTCGTTTGAACCAAATAAGTTCTTGTTCTAATGATAGATATATCTCATTCGAAATGAGAATTCTCTGTCAAGGCAGAGGTCATTTGAAGCTTGTTCTAACGAGACTAAAAAAACCTTTTTATTTTAAATTCTTTTTTTTATAAAAATCCTCGATTTTTAAAAGATAACATCCCAAAATATATTTCATAAAAGTGTATGAAAACCACAGGCTTATACCTTCATGAAGTTTTGGTGATGAATCCATAAATGGAGCTCTGTCACTAACGTGCCTTCGAATGAACTTTGAGAAATAGTGTTCGAATTATGATGCATGTTTGCAATGGAATACACCAAAACTATAAAATAGGCCTAGGCTATGAGCAATTATAAAAACTTGTTCTTAAATATATATTAGTCTCTCTCTAAAAAATTACATTGTTTTCTTCTTTGTGCAAAATATCAAGAGAATTTAATATAAATCCACATGCACTTTAAAATGTTGAATGGAGAACTTAAATATGCCATGAAAACCGCAAGCACTCGCCGGGGACCTAATTGGAAGTGACCCTTCATAAGAAACACTGTAACACATTACGCAATCAAAAAAACATACCAGTAAATGGTAAACCCCAAATAAATCACTTATGATGCTTTCAATCATAAAAATTAATGATAAATGAATCTTGTGTGTGTTCCTCGTAGAATCACTTGCGAATGACACCTTGGCTGTATGGAATTGGATATTAAGAAATACAATTTCTCATTTATGCTCTCATTTGTCGGCCATCTTCAAAAATGTTTTCAAAAAAATATAAAACATTTGGGAGCGTGCATAATGGGAATATATTTTTTTGAAGAATAATAGAAAGTTGACGTTTAATATCTCTTAAGAAACTAATAAAGAGAGACTGAGAGAGATATAGAAAAGAGAGAGCGGACACGAGTTAATTTAAGGGTGACAGAGAGATACGAAGGGGAAAAAATAGTGTCCCGAGAGCAATTGGCGTGGATTTCAGAAAACCCTTTAGATAATATCTCTTGCAACTATTTTTTGCCTTTGTTTAATAATTTACAACATGAATAAAAATCACTCATGGACTAACTAAAAAATAATGTTAAAAGATAAATAAAAGAAACATCAAAGTGTTTCCCTTATCCCTTAAATCTTGCAACGAAACACCGTCTCGATTTTCAATGAAAATCATTAACTCTAAATAAATCAAAATGATTAAATTACATATACATATAAAAAAATATATCTATCTATTAGTCTCTATCCCAAAAATTACATTATGTTCTTATCTCTACAAAATATCAAGAAAATTAAATATAAGTCCATATGGATCTTGAAATGGTGAATGAAGAAATTAAATATGCCATGAAAACCTCAAGCACTCATAGGGGCCCCAATTGGAAGTCACCCTTCATGTGAAACACTGTAAAAAATCACGAAACCACAAGAATACACCGCTAAATGGTAGACTATAAATAAATTACTTATGATGCTTCCAATCTGAAAAATTAACGATAAACGAACGTTGTGTGTGTTCCTCATAGAATCACTTGCGAATGGCACCTTGACTATATGGAATAGGAGATTAAGCAGTACAATTTCTCATTTCTACTCTAATTTGCTACCATCTTCAAAACTGTTTTAGTAAAAACAGAAAACATTTATGAGTGTGTATAGTAGGACTTCAAAAAAAATTGTGCAAAGAAATGTAGAAAGTTGGAGTTTAATATCTCTAGAAAAAGAAAATAAAATTTATTATTTGACCTAATCAGATTTCAATACATGCAGAAGTTAAATCAATTAAAACTTATTTATTCTAGAGACAATTTAACCACAAACTGATTTATATTACATTTACCTTGATACATCCAATATGATGAAATATTCTAAATCAAGTATATAAATAATATATCACACATTGAAGGAGATGAGGCGAGGAAGATTAACATGTGTGATTTCTAACTTCGTAGAATTCCATACCAAAGGAAAATATCCAATACCCCTTCTACAGAGTAAAACATAAAATCTCACTAAACAAACAAGTTCCAGGTTACATATATAATCAATTTGAAAAGAATTATATACCTAAATTGAGATCCCACTCTAATTACTCTTTTTTGATCAACGAATATTAAAACCTTTAACTTTCATCGATCATTTGTCAACTGGAAATGTCCCTCTCTCCAAATTGCTAACTAAAATAGACCGAAATGTTATGTAGTGTGCAACAAGTGTAGTGTAGTGAAAATGTTCTTAAATACAAAAATATAAAAGAACTCACTTAGACATAGAATTTACAAAACACAATATATTTACAAAACAATGTTGCAAATATCAAGCAATTAAGTTTTCTAAAATATTGACAAAACATATTTTCAAATATTAATTCATAATATCGATTTACATAGATTTCAAGATGTATAAACATTCAAGTATCAATTTGAAAAAAAAATGATTTAAACATTTTTGTTTTCATAAAAGCATATTCAACAAACCCTAGAAAAAGAAAAAGAAATTTTACATAGGTCTAAATTATATCTACTAACACCAATAGAGAAGTTATCATTATGAGCATAAAATAACAATATGCAATGTTCAAGAAAGAATATCAATGATTTCCTCATTAAAATCCTAAAAAATTATTTCAAGATAATATGTATAACACTAATCATGAACATTATCATGGAGACACACAAACAATTTATTTTTAGATAAAAATTTGTTCTCTCTCTTAAAAATATAAAATTCAATATCATGAGAGAAGTGCTAAAGCATTATTCTAAAAAGTCTTTTGATATTAATACAAGAGTACAACTCGAAAACTAATTATCAATATTAAACAATAGTTTAATATTAATGTTCAAAGATTTATTTTACTAAAATTTTCAAGAGAAAACAAATCTATAAAACAATTCTAAACTCATTCCAATATATCCATTAACAACCATCTAGTCATTACAACTAGCAAGCATTAGCCAATCCAATCCTTTAAGCAGTTAATGATTCCCATAGGTCGCCCATGTCTAAAACTAATTGTTATTATACAAGTAGCTATCAAAAGGAAACTATTAAGGGCCTAATGATCTTATTGGCTTAGCATACAACTATAATGACCCAATCGCTTGAAAATTATAAAAGGAATGGTGAAAACTGATTGTAAATAACCTACAAAAGCGGCTTATGGATGCTTTATTTTTCTTATTTAAGATTTGTTGAATATGATTTTATTAAAAGAAAAAAAAATGTTTAAATAATTTTTTTCATATTTAAGCTTGAATGTTTGTAAATCTAAATCAATGTTATGAATTAATATTTTAAAATGTGTTTTGTAAGTTTTTCATAAAACTTAATTGCTTAAAATTTGCAATCTTGTTTTGTAAATATATTATGATTTGTAACTTTTGTGTTGAAGTGAATTCTTGCATATTTTTCATTTTAGAATATTTTCACTACACTACACTTTGTGCACATTACATAACAGTTCAGTCTATTTTAGTTAGTAATTTGTAGACAGGAGGAATTCAAGTTGACAGATGATCGGTGAAAGTTAAGGGTTGATTTTTTTTACATCAGCAGATCAGAAAATAATGCCTAGAGTCAGATCTCAATTTAGGCATATGATTCTTTTAGTTTTGATTGAATTTTGATTGTATATGTAACCTGAAACTCATTTGTTTAGTGAGATTTTTTTTTACTCCGTAGAGGGAGACATGAATTTTTTCTTTAGGTTTGAAATTTTACCACGTTAATAATTACGCATGTTAATCTTCCTTACCTAATTGTAAAACCCCACATTTTTTCATGCATTAAATATTTAATTAATTCGTGAATTGAAAATTACTTGTGAGTCGTAATTTTAATTCAATTAATTAGGAAAATTTTATTTAAATATTAATCGGGGAGTTAATGGTTAATATTTACGGGAATTTATTTACTAAGTGAATAGTAATTATTTATTTAAGTCATTTCGAATATTAATGTCAAGGTTCGCACTTATCTCAACCGGGAGTCGGTATAGACTATAGGGGTGGGGGGATAAGTATTTTTATAAATTAATTCGGATGCCAATTCTGAGTGTACGGTTGAGTCCGGATGGGCCGAGATAGTCGAAAACGTGTACCCGGGGGTAGTTAACGGGTCACGGGGCATTTTTAGACATAGTCGGGCCCACACGGGGGCAATTGGGTCATTTGGGCTTGGCCCATTAGGCAAAAAATGGGATTTAGGTTAATTTTTAAGTTAGGAGAAGTAAGGAAACAGCTGATAGAGTTTTAGAAAAAGTCTAAGTGTATTAAGGAACCCTAATAGCAGTTAAAGGCAGTTTTGGGATCACTAGAGAGCCAACAAGGATCATCTTCAACCTTGGAATTCATCTCCGAATCAGACACTACGAAACCTAAGGCAAGTGGATAACTTGAAATAGTGTTGAATCTGTTTTTCAATTCATATTCATGTGATGTGTTTGATCAAAATTCGTTTTGGGTGTTCATGGCATAAACATGAGGTTTTGAAAATAATAATCTGATTTACGAATTTGAATGAGGATTCTTGTAGAAATATGATATTATAAATTGATACATATCTGGCAGGATGATATCTGGATAATTAGAAATGAATTTGGTGAAGGGATTTGGGGTGTAAATGGGTAAGGAATTAAAGATGAATATTTCCCCAAATTCAGAAATTATAGTTAATGGACGAATTAATAACGTTGGAGGACATTCTGGAGGTCCCTAATAAGGTTCCTAACTTGTATTATTGTTAAGAAGGATTGAGATTGCTGGTAGAAGGAGTTAGAGTTTTATGAAACTCGTCCATGGCCGAATCTGTCTTCGCGAAGAAGACGAAGACCTGCTCGATCGATCGATCGGTCGATGGTCGGTAGATTTTGACAGTTCGCACAGCTTTCTTTTATATGAAGAAAATTTTAATTTAAGCTTTTTCCCTGAATTAATTTGGTGAGAAATTTATACACGGGTTTTAAATCTAGTTAATAGTTAATAAAGTTAATTAGAATTTGGAGACGACTTAGTGTGACATCATAATTTAAATTTGTTGGGTTTTGGAGAAATTAGGTATGACACACTAAGGTTGAATTTTTGGGAAGGTGTTCGAAAGGATTAAATATAGATGTAGTGAACAAGTCCGGGGACAACGGTTGAGGAATACCGAGAGATAAATTTTATTTAGGTAAAGGCTAAATAATTCGGGAGTCGGGAATTTAGACTCGGGTGAGGTTAATTCGGACTACGAGAGTAAGTCCAATTTTATGGTGGGGGCGACACCAAAGGTGACTTAATTAATTAATGTGCGAATTAATTAATAATTAGAGTTGGACCATAAACTCTTAATAAATTAAATAGGCTTATGTTACGGATTTTGTACATGGTGTAGCCGGGACATTTTATATTTATATATATATACGGAGTGTGATAGTATATATATATAGTGTGTGCATTAATATCAGTGATTAACTATTATTAATATATACTCTAGTGCTATAGGGGGAGGTTGCGCGTAGTGGATGACTCCCCAAGCTTGAGGAGTAGGGCGAGTATAATCCCAGGTCATAGCGTCCGTTATATGGGTGAGGGGCATCCCACTTTCAGGGAAGGAATATCACCGCCTCCAATTCGTATGTTGAACTAGGTTATGTGATTACACCTAGTGGGATAACACTTGGGAAAATTTATATGTTGTGAGTATTTTTACTCGGTCGAAAGTTTGTATTAAATGATATTTCTGTATGTTTGTGAATACTGCAATATGATTAAATATATAATTAGGTAAATAATTATATATGGGATAATTAATACATAGTGAAAAATGTATTATGTGCGTAACAGGTGTGAATGTTATATAAAATTAAAAAGGGTAATGATTTAATTAAGTTTGTCGTTTATAATAACTTAAAAATCATGAATTAAGGCATACTCGGTTAGAGTAGGTGAATTTCAAGGGTTAAAATAAGTATTGGGTTAGGAGCGCAGGACCTAGTAAATTAAATGGAAGCGTTAGTAGTGCACATTAGAGGAGGGGTGAGGAAGTCCTCAAGAGAGTGCGGCGCTAACTAAAATATGAAGAGCATGCATATTTATTTATTACTGCAAGTTAATCATTTGTTAAATGTTTTCAAATGTTTTTGGGTACTAAAACTTGCTATAAAAAAATTTAAAAACCTTTTAGGTGTTCAGCTACAGGGACGCCAGGCTTGACTCTATTCCACGTATCCTTTGCTGCAGCACATGTGGATGTTGCGGGGGTTTTGATAGACGCCTCCTTCTTTCATTCGTGCAGAGATTCTCTAGTAGTTATCTGAGCTTGTCGCTCACAGTTCATTTATCAGTATTAGACTTGTTGAGATTTTCTTCTTATCTTTACTTGTATTGGATATTTGGACCGATGGTTTATTCGGTTAGGTATTTTATTTGTGGATGGTTATTTTAGTTAACTGTGATTGTGTATTATTTTATGTTCCGCATGAGTTTTATTTAATTAATTAAAAGATAAAAATTGGCACAAGTCTACTTTTCTCACTTAGGTGGTTATTAATTAAAAAGACGACAGTGATGCTAAGAATGGACCAACTGAGAAACCTTTTCTAACTTGATTTAGGACTGATCACCCGGGATTAATTAGGTGGGGTGTCACACTCATCTTCTTCTATGTGTGATATATAATTTATATACTTGATGTTGATGTAAAAAATTAGACTATCTCTAATTAATCAATCACAGATAAAAACAAATAAGACAAAAGATTTTTAAAGTGGTTCAGCCTTGTAAGAATGGCCTACATCCACTGTTTTTGTATTACCGAATGTTTTTCTAGAATTCTTGATAAGTGAGTTTATCAAGAAATCCAGTCCCCCTCTAATGAGGAGGTTACAATGTATTTATAGCCTTGAGGCTGTACAAATGAAAGGACAATGCGTTGTTATCTAGTAGACATGTACATCTGTACGATAATAATGAGCATTTAATGCGCAGTCGTCTCTTTGATTTCTTTGATTTGAATGCTCTGTACGCTAAGCTGCTCGGACCGCTTAAGCTGCTCGGACCGCCTAAGATGTTTGGCATGCTTGAGTTTCTAGGGGCCCCTGATTTTCTCGGGGTGCCTAAGTTGCTCGATGCGCTTGAGCTGTTCGGAGTGTATGGGTTGCTCGTAGAACGTATTCGTATTTTCCATGTAGGTTGTCACGTGTCTTCAAGTGATTGGTCCACATCAGCAGATTAAATTTGGTATTAACAGAAGCCCCCATTGTTTCACAGTTGAGTTTGAAAGAGAGTGTGGAACATTTTGTTCGAAAACTGCTTGGATTACTAGTCTTCATGGACTTTAGGAACATTTTCCTTGTACAAAATTCCTTTTTTGAGTGCACAATATCAAACTTCATAAATATTTTGAATTTCCACGATCGTTTCGAAATTTGTGCCCTTTTATTCTTTTAGCCGTCGAAAATGCAAACGTCTTCCCTTGTAATCATTGTCTTTCTCTATTCCTAAGATAAAGTATTTAAGCGCGGCAGAAATCCTGTCATCTTTCACTTTTCAAATATGTATCTTTGAACTCTTTATTTCCTCTCTATATTGTGCCTTCATTCTTTCCATTGTTTGTTGTAAACTCATCTATCTTTTTCTGTAAGATTTTATTCCTTCTCTTTTATTTACTTTGTTCATCATGGTTTACCTTGTTGAATCGCTTGGCAAATTTTGGTATGAATTTTGAATCCCTTCGTGGGTTATTTTGGAAGAGCTTTCTGAACCTTCTGATTATTTTTCTTTGGTTGAGGGACATTGGTTCCCCAGTTTTTTTGTAGCCTAATGTGGCTTTTCTTTCTCGCCAAATCTCATGTGTTTGGAGTTTTGCCAATATTTTGATGTTGTACCTACAAGAATAGCTCCAAATAAATGGAGGATAGTTAATGGCGTACACAGGTTAAATCAACTTCATGGAACCCATTTAGGGATTCCATAGATTATGTATTTCAACTGATGGGTCATCAGTGATAGTACTTTCTATTCAAAAACTAGGTTTTTTAATAGGGCGTTAGTTGTCAATCTTCCTGATGCCAATAGGGATTAATTTGAACATGGAGTGGTGATGAATAATTAGCAAAACCCTCCCTTAAATGGAGACGATGTATACCAAGGTCCCAGGTGTCCACCTTATGGAAATGGGATAGGTTATTTTTATTTTTTTGAAATCTTATCTTATTCATGTTTGATAAAATGCATCACTGACATTTGTTTTCATTTATTATAGTTGAGAGTAAAAGAAAACCTCCCAAAGAAGTTGATGTTAATTTAAAGCATTTAAAACTTATCTGGGATTTGCATCAATCTGTTGCCGAGGAACATATTAGACATACCTCTTACTTGTTGCAGTATAAGAGGTATACTTCATCTTTCACTGCTCGTCCTCATCCAGTGGTGGTTAATCTTGACCAAGTACCAGCCTTTGAGACTAGCGTAGAGGGTTCTTCTTCTGAGTCATGTATTCCTATCAGTAATCTGATGAAGAGGAGAAGAGCTCCTGCCTTTTTTGACAAGCCTGCCTCTTCTACTAGGGAGGCCAAGAAAAGTAAACAAGATGACCCAGAAGAAGGGACAAGAACCATTGATGCACCCCCTCCTGCTGCTGGCAAGAAAGTTATTGAGAAGCCCCTTGTGGCTCCGAGCAAGATTGTTGCTATCTCTCCTCCGAGTGAGGTTATTGTTATATCACCAACAAAGATAACATCTTTATTTGAGAATGTTCCTGCTCCTCTGGGGAGGTTAAAGAAAAGTTATTCTGAGTGACCTGCTGAACCTGTCTCTCAACTTTCAAATGTTGAAGGTATTATTCCATCTTTTGTTGCTCCGAGCTTCGCTGTTTGTTTGGTGAGATCTTGGACCATCCCAGAAGTCCAAGGCATTGAGGATTCCCTTTCTTGTGATAGAATTACTACCCTTGCTCCTGAACACATTGCCTCGATAAGTTTCATTGACTTCGACTCCATTTTTAACTCAACCCCTTTACTTTTTATGCTCATGTACTGACTTAAAGTTATTCTTTTTTCCAGCTGGTGACATGTTTCAACACCATTTTGAAAAAGGATGAAACTATCAAGGCTTCAAGCTCCTCAGGAGGAGTAGAGGAATCTTTTGTTGGTATTACCCAGTCTTTAAAAGACTCTCATCAAATGTACGAGGAAGATAAAGTTTCTTGGGAGAAGCAACTCAAGTCCATTGAGCTGGACAGGAATCAACATGTAAATGCCTCCAAGGACTTGGAGAAGAAATCGAATGAGTTTGAGCAGAGCAACAAGAATTTTGAACAGAGCAACAAAGATCTTGAGGTTAAGCTTAAGTCTGCTGAAGAGGAAGTTGTTAAACTTCAAGATGTCGAGCGACAAAAGACAGAGGTTGAAGAGAAGTTAAAGGTTGCTAAGGAAATCCTTAGGGAAAGGACCTCCTCGGAGAAGGCAAAAAGGAAGAAGGCAGTTAAAAAGTCTTTCAGTGCTGGTTGGGATAAAGGCTGGAACAAGGTCCTGGCTACCATGTCTTCTCAAATGGAGTATGCCACCCTCAAATACTTTAGGGATGGATGGATTGTAGCCTTATAGGAGCTAAAATGTGCTGAGAATTCTGAGTTATTTTGGCAGCACACTCATGACCCTCCTCCCTCTCCTGGGGAAAAAGAAGAAGAGGATGAAGCTGCTTCAAATAAATCTTTCATGATGATTGGTGATAAGGTCCCTGTTGTTCAACCTTGCTCCGAGCAACTCCAACCAGCCAGTACCTTTTTTGATCAGCTAATCTTATCTTCCGAGCAACCAGTCTCTTCCTCCAAACCTTCTGAGGAAGTTGTAGGGAACAATGAGAAGGTGTAAAGTTGCTCGGGCTTTTATTTTGTTGTTTAATTGAATGTAACCTCAGATTTTGTATTTTTCCCTTATGATGAAATAAAAATTCGAACTTTGGTTATTCGTCTTAACCTTTTCTTTTACTTTCTCTGTCTGCATCCTTACTAATTCTTTTTATTTCTTCTCTCTGTTAGTTTATGGCCTGGATGGAGCTCTTATCAGCTCATGGCCCAGAATTGATGAAGAAATGAAATGACTATTTCAAATCTGGTCATGCAGATCTAAATGAAGCTCAAATTATTGATATCCTCGGTTCAAATACTTCTGAACGAGAAGTTGAAGCTTACCAGTACCTGAAGTGTTTGCTTGATCGTGCAGTCGCCAACAATGTGGCCTACTATGAGATGATTGAAGATATCCAAGGAACTATCGAGGAACTCCAATAGCAATATAAAGAATCTTCTACCCTTTTGCACCAAGGATAAGAGAAAAAAATATCAATAACTGAGTGCTGACAAAGGGTATGACAAATTTATCTCTGCTTATGAGAAGAAAGAGAGTGTTCTAAAACTTGAAGTTGAAGAGCACATGCATATCGCCAAGTTATTGGAGCAGGAGAACATTGATCTGTAAGAGGAGGTAAAATAACTCAAGTCTGTTGCATCTTCCTTGGGAGCCTTGGTCCCTGTTAATGATGAAGGTTTCTCTTTCTTGGAGGTAGAAAATGCCAACTTAAGAGATGAGTTGGAAACTTTGAAAATAGTTGGACCCTCCACATCTACTCGTGGACGAGCAAGATTTTCTTCTCGTGGACGAGCAAGGGCTGGTCGGGTTTCTATTGAAAAACTAAGAACTCAAGAGGCCTTGGAGAATTAGGCATTTCAGTTGATGGCGAAGAATCAAGCTTTGGCAGAGATGTCCAAGAAGATTCTGAATTTCAGTGAACAACACTCTACCTAGAGTTATGCCTTGGAAAATAAAGAAATTCTGGTGAAGAATCTCCATGAGCAACTCGAGAGGTTAACTTATCAATTCCATAAGCAACCCAGAAAGTTTTGGATGGCTGGGTATAATGAAGCCCTTTACCATCTTGATGCTCGGATTCAGCAGTCAAATAATGAGGGGTACAAGCAAGGGTGGCTGAATGAACTGTGTGTGCTAAAATTGGAGTAGGGCCACTACTTATGGGATTATTATGACCCTGGAGTGCTCTATTTGCCTGTGCCTCCTTTTAAGCTTGACATTAGTTGGATTCCTGCTCGTGCAATTCCTCGATGCTTGATCTCCAAATATCTCGGTGACTACAGTCTTTATGCAAATTTTGAGATATCTCGCCCAGAGCACTTGCTTTAGCGACCTTCTGTAATGAATGTTAGAATGCTTCAAGATGTAAACTTTATAAATTCCCCTTACGCATTAGATGACCCTCTTACTGGGGTAGAACCTGGTTCAAAGGAAAAAGGGAAAAAGCCAATAGAATATGGTTTTTATGTAATGAAGTATATTTTTCACATCATATGTAATTCTACTTGATTTGAATGAAGAAATTTTTAGTCTTTTTCCATTTAATTTTCTTCTAAATAATTTGTAGAATGTCTTTGCTTGTTTGTTTGTGAATATATGTGTATATAATATACTTATCCCATTTGTTGTTTGATTATAGTGACTTGTAACTCTTTGGGCCTAAGCGATGAAATTATTTGCATACCGTGTTCCTACTTAGTTTAACCAACCGAAGTTGATTGTATTTGATTTCCCGACCAACCGAAGTTGGCAGTAATTGATCTGCCGACCAACCGGAGTTGGTGGTAATTGATTTGCCGACCAATCGAAGTTTGTGGTAATTGATTACCTACCAATCGGAGTTGGTGGTAATTGATTTGCCGACCAACCGGAGTTGGTGGTAATTGATTCCCGATCAACCGGAGTTGGTGGTAATTGATTCCCGACCAACCGGAGTTGGTGTAATTGATTTTCCTACCAACCAGAGTTCGTGGTAATTGATTCCCGACCAACCAGAGTTGGTGGTAATTGGTTTGCCGAACAACCGGAGTTGGTGGTAAATGATTTGAATTTGGTGTGTAGTGTGTAGAACTAATATTCCAAAAAATTTCAACAAAAAGAGAGAACCGAGTAAAACATCCAACACTTTATTCATGCTGAAGAAACTGTATTACATAGAAATTTTAATTATTGATAATACTTGCACAAATGCTCTATATTCCATGCATTCTTGAATTCTTCTCCTTCCAATATTTCAATCATGTATGTCCCTGGAGGAACAACTTCTATTACTCTTTAGGGTCCATGGCATTTGGCTTCCAGTTTGTTATTCTTTTGTATTACTTTCTTCAGCACATAATCCCCTTCCTTCAAATCACACTTCCTCACTCTTTTGTTATAGAATATAGCTGTTTGTTGTTGATACGCTGCGTTCCTGATTGCTGCATCCTCTCGAACTTGTTAGAGCATATTCAGGTCTAATATTCTCATCAAATCACTGACTGGAGAATTGAAATTAAGCACCCTATGTGTGGGTAGACCTAATTCAGCAGGTATGACAGCTTCACTCCCAAATGCCAGCATGTATGGAGACTCTCCTGTTACTGTTCGTGGTGTGGAACGATAAGCCCACAACACAGAATGTAGCTCGTTAATCCAATTTCCTTTCACCTCATCTAGTCTTTTCTTCAAACCATTCAGCAGCGTTCTGTTTGTCACCTCAGTTTGACCATTACTTTGGGGATGTCCTCGTGCATAATGAATCTTCAGTACATTGGATTGGTGACAATACGCAGCAAACTCCTCGTTATCAAACTGGGTTCCATGGTCAGTAATGAATGCATGTAGGAGACCATATCTACAGATAATATTCTTCCAAATAAATTGATAAACTTTGTCCTATGTCATATCAATGAGAGTCTAAGCTTCCACCCATTTGGTAAAGTAATCCACAGCACCCACAAGGTATTTAAATCTTCCCCTAGTCATTGGAAGTGGCCCGACCAAGTCTATTCCCCACATGGCGAATGGCCAAGGAGACATGATGGTCGTTAATAATGCTTGGGGAGTTCTTCGGATAGAGGAGAAGTGTTGACATTTGTCACACTTCTTGGCATAAGCTACACAATAAGCTCTCATCGTCGGCCAGTAATACCCCTACATTGTTATTCTTTGCAAAAGCGTCCGACCTGCCACGTGGGTTCCACAAGACCCTTCATGAGCCTCTTCGATCAGATCTTTCACTTAGGAGAGGTGGACACATCTTTGTAGCCCTGCTATAATTCCTCGTCTATATAAAATTCCATTGGTCAATACATAACGAGCAACTTTAAACTATAATTTCTTGGCTGTGAGTTCATTAGTTGGCAAAGCCCCCTCTTCAATATAGGCCCTGATGGGGTCCATCCAAAATGATCCCAAGTTGAGGGCAATAAAGTTTATCATCAGATCTTAGTCTATGCTCCGTCCAGCTAGGATTTCTATCAGGATTGTTCTTCATAGCACGGTGTGTGTGGCAGATGCTAACCGAGCTAGTGCGTCTGCTCTTGCGTTCTCCAATCTTGGTATTCTAATCAACTGAACTGCAGTAAAACTCGATACAATCACCATTGCTTTCTCATGATACTTAATCATTAATTCTCCTTTTGCTGCATACACCCCCAAAATTTGATTTATGATTAACTGCGAATCATTAAATACAACAACCTGCTCTACCTTCAGGGTTTTGGTCAGATTGAGACCCATGATCATAGCTTCATATTCAGCCTCATTATTAGAAGCCTTAAATTGAAAGCGCAGAGCATACTCCACATCAATCTCATCTGGGTTGTTTAAAACAATCCCTGCTCGACTGCCTGTAGTGCAAGAAGAGCCATCTACATACAAATTTCACACAGGTACCCCATTATCAAACTCTTGGTAACACAGAGTTCCTCGGTGGAATATTTGATGCTTCCTTTTGTCTTCCTCCAGCGTTTTTCGCTACTCGTCCACCGACGTAAGTTGGTCGGGGTTTAAATTTGATGATTCTGTAACATCCATAGGTTGGTATGTTTTCAAATCCTACTCATCGGAGGAATTCTCCTGAGTAAATTCTGCGATAAAATCCGCTACTACCTGCCCTTTGAGCGATAATCTAGGCCCATAAATTATATTATATTCACCAGGTTCCACTGCCCAGTACATCAATCTTCCTGATTTCTCCGGTTTATGCAGAGCTTGTCTTAATGGCATATCGGTGTACACCAGTATAGTATGGGCTTAGAAGTATGGCCTCATCCTTCTGCTTGCTTCAATCAGTGTTAGTGCCAACTTCTCCAGCCTTGGATATCTAATTTCTGCTCCTCGAAAAGCCTTGCTGATGTAATAGACTAGTTTTTTTACTCCCTCCTCCACCCTTATCAATGCCGAGCTAACTGGATTCTCTGATACTGCCAGATACAAGTATAATCTTTCTCACATCACTGGTATGGACAATAATGGAGGTGTCCCCAGATATTTCTTCAATTCTCGAAAGGCCTCCTCGCATTCATCATTCCATTCAAAAGTTTTTCGGAGTGTTTTGAAGAATGGTAGGCATCTGTCAGTTGCTTATGACACAAACCCATTAAGTGCTGCAACTCACCCTGTGAAACTTTGCACTTCCTTTTTGTAGTTGGAGAACGCAACTCTAATAGGGCTTTGATCTTTTCAGGATTCACCTCGATACCTCGTTAGTTAACAATATATCTGAGAAACATACCTTCTCGTACTCTGAATATGCATTTGGTGGGATTCAATTTCATTTGATATTTCTCTAGTTGATCAAAGGTCTGACCTAGGTCAACTAGATGATCAGTAGCTTTCCTTCTCTTCGTCAGCATATCATCGACATAAACCTCCATGTTATGGCTAATTTGCTCTGCAAACATTTTGTTCATCAGCCGCTGATATGTTGCACCTGCATTTTTAAGTCCAAAAGGCATAACATTATAGCGATAAGTTCCCCTTGGGGTGATAAAAGAGGTACTCTCCCTGTCTTTAGGCTTCATTTTAATCTTGTTATAACTAGAATAAACATCCATGAAACTCAACAATTCATTCCCCGAGGTTGTATCCACTAGTTGATTGATTCGGGGCAAAGGAAAATGATCCTTTGGGCATGCCTTATTGAGTTCGGTGAAGTCTACACACATCCTCCACTTGTTATTTTTCTTCTTCACCATCACCAAATTTGTTAGCCAATCAGGATATTTGACATCTTCAATAAAAAAGGCTTTTTATAGTTTCTCTACTTCTTGCTGTATGGCTTGATTCTTTTCAGGACTGAACACTTTTCTTCGCTGCTTCACTGGCTTGATTTCCTTGTTCATGTTGAGCTCGTGACACAAAAAATTCAGGTTTATTTCTGGCATGTCTTCATGACTGTATGCAAAAGTCTGCTTTCTGCGTCTTAGAAATGCTATGAATTCTTGTTTTATTGATACATCCAATGATGCACCAATTTGAGTTGTTCGTTACGGGTGCTAGTTGTCCAGAATGACATTTTCGATAGCCTCCAAGACCTGTCCCTTTACGAGTTATGACTCTTCTCTAGGGTCTAATGTTTCAATCTCTGCATCTCCTATCTCATCCACTTGATAGGTAATAGTCTTTCGCCTAGATTCTTCACATTCCTCATGTTCAGTAGATGAACAGTAGCATTCTTGAGCTACTTTCTGGTTGCCTTTCATATCTCCCACCCAAAAATTGGTTGATAATTTTAAATGTACAGTAGATGGTACTACTGTGAACTTATTCAGACCTACTCTTCCTGTGATGATGTTGTAAGATGATTGGACGTTTTTATCCATTATAAAAAAGCGTACTCTTTTTGTTTGAGAAGCAGGCCATGTACCGATAAGCATATCCAACTTGATTGCCCCAAGTGGAAAAACCTTCTCGCCAGTAAAACCGAGGAGGGGCCTATGATATGGCTCCAAATGAGCTAGCTTCAGATTCAAACTGTCAAAGCATGGATAGAACATAATATATGTTGAGCTACCATTATCCACCAGTACTCGTGAAATCACCACTTCCTTCAGTCTCATCTTGATCACCAATGGGTCATCATGAGGATATAGTACACTTGCCAGGTCATTCTTAGGGAAACCAATGACAAGTTTGTCCTTATTCACCTTCCTCGGGCGATCATCTTCAGCCAAATTTATTCGCTGAATGTACGAGCAAGCTTGAGCTTCATTGAGGTAAGCTTTTATTTTCGCAGTTAGATCTCCACCTCCTGCATCTCCACCTGTAATAACATTACATTCAAACGATCCAAAATGGATTGAAAATACCTCACGTGCTAACTGTTTTGGTCTTTTAGGGAGATCGGGGTCATCTTGGTCATCTTCTGGGTCTTCTTCATGACTTTTCTTCTTATCTTCTTTTGCTCAACGAGGATATCTAGACCTCTGCCTTGTTCGGTCGTTGCTCTTTCCACCATTTTGATGATTAACATATTTAGCTAGCTTTCCTCATCTAATGAGTGTTTCAATTTCATTTTGGAGAGCTATGCAATTTTTGGTCATGTGACCATGGTCTTTGTGGAACTCGCAATATTTGGATTTATTCCTCTTGTCAGGATGTGCCTTCATCTTTTTTGGCCAGTTTAGCTCCTCGTTGTTCTTGATCTCTTCCAGAATGTGGTTTATATCTACCTTCAAAGGAGTATAATTTCCAAACTTCTTCAATTGTTCCAGTGCTTTCTTTGCTTTCGACGACCTGTTGCCACTATTATTCTTCTGATCCTTCTTTTCAGTCTTACCATCTTCAACCTTGACCTCCTTAGTGTCTGCATTCTTCTTCGCAGCCATAGCTACCACGGCATTCATGATTTTGGTTGCTTTTCCCATAAGTTCTTCCATGGTTCTGGGTGGATCTTTGGCCAAAGTGTAGTATAATTTATTTGGCAATAGTCGACTCATTAGAGCAGTAATTATTGTCCTCTTCTTGTAATCAATTACCTCGAGCTTCTCATTATTAAAATGAGTAATATAATCCCTAGTGCTTTCACCTGCCTTCTGTCTAACACTCAGGAAGTGTGCTACTCGTTTAACTGGTTTGGCTCCAAAACAGAAGTTCCCAATAAAGAGCTCGGCCAGTTGAAAGAAAGTCGCAATCTTCCACCGAGGAAGATTGTTGTACCATATTTGAGCAGATTCGGTAAGAGTTCCTGAAAATGCCCTCCATCTCATCTCATCTGGAACTGCATAGATATCGACAACATCTTGGTATTGTTTTATATGAAGGACAGGGTCAGTTTTTCCATCATATTTAGGCGTCACAATTAGAGCTTTGAATTTTGATGGTGTGGGAAAATCCACAATCGCCTGTACAAAAGGTGTCCCTTGAACAAAAGTCCTTTGTAGAGGATACTTGGCCTTAGCCATTTCCCCTAATCTATCCTCCAACCTTTGAATAGAGCCCTTCCATGCATCATTTCCTTCCTCGGTCCTATTGGTTCGAGTGATTGATCGCGTTGAATTTTCCTCTTGGGGTCTTTCATTACGAGCAGTTGGTCGTGATTGGGCAGAGCCTTCCCTTAGATTGGATGGTCGTGGAAAGTTCCTCGACCCAATCCTAGGAGGTATTTTATTCCTCCTAGGGCCCAAATGATCAAAAGGAGAGACTCTACTCAACTTTTCTAGAGCACTGGTCCTTTCTGGAGATAGAGTGATGTTTCGCTGAAAGTTTGTTGCTCGTACCGAGGAAGTCCGAACAGGTTGGTAAGAAGGATCATTAGATCTCTCCGTACGATATGAGTCGGTGCGTCTGGATCGAGATTCATCTAGGAATAACGTTCATCTAGTTCACGAAGAGGGTAAACGGGTATTTCTCGTAACACTTTGTTGTCCTGATTGGGCCGGCACTCCACCTTGAACAGTTTGTATGAGTTGTCAAATGGTTTCTTGCATGGTCGTCTGGACTTGGGCCAAATTATCCATTATACCAGCCAAATCTTGGACATTTGGGGGAGTAGAGAGATTTGGAGGGATTCCAGCATTTCGATTACTGGATTCAGGATTATCTGCCATTGATGATGAATTTTTTTGGTGAAAAATGCTAACTACAGTCGTTTCCCACAGACGACGTCAATCTGTTGATGTAAAAAATTAGATTATCTCTAATTAATCAATCACAGATAAAAACAAATAAGAAAAAGATTTTTAAAGTGGTTCAGCTTTGAAAAATGTCCTACGTCCACTGTTTTTATATTATTGACTGTTTTCCTAGAATTCCTGATAAGTGAGTTTATCAAGAAATTCATTCCCCCTCTAATAATGAGGTTACAATGTATTTATAGCCTTGAAGTTGTACAAATGAAAGGATAATGCGCTGTTATCTAGTAGACATGTACATCTGTACGATAATAATGAGCATTTGATGCGCAGTCGTCTCTTTGATTTCCTTTATTTGGATGCTTTGTACGCTAAGCTACTCAGACCGCTTAAGCTGCTTGGACTGCCTAATCTGATCGGACCGCCTAAGCTGCTTGGCACGCTGGAGTTGATCGGGGCCCCTGAGTTGCTCGGGGCGCCTAAGTTGCTCGATGCGCTTGAGCTGTTCGGAGTGTATGGGTTGCTCGTTGAACGTATTCGTATTTCCCATGTAGGTCGACACGTGTCTTCAATTGATTGGTCCACGTCAGCAGATTAAATTTGGTATCAACACTTCATTTAAAATATTTTATCACATTGGATATATTGAGCTAAATGTAATATAAATGAGATTGTTGTTAATTTTATACTAGAATAATTCAGATTTAATTCAGTTAACCTTCGCATCTATTAAAATTTGATTAGTTTAAAAAATAATTTTTTCTTATTTTGATATATATATATATATATATATATATATATATATATATATATATATATATATATATTAAGATTCTAAAAAATGCGGGGTGTGACCGAGGCGTGGAGGCCAAGCCTTAAGCCTTAGAAGCCTAGGCGGGCCTTTGGCTTAAAAAAGCGTTAAAAGGGGTTTAGGCATTTTTAAATGTATTTTAATATTTTCAACTATGACAAGGCTATTAAAGTACTAAAATGGTACATACCTTAAAATATGTCTGAATGTATGCAAACTAAAATACTATTTTTTTTAATACTAAGAAAAAAACAAAAAATACAAAAAGAAAAAAGAAAATTTTTTAACAATGGGTAGAGATGTTTGGATACTATTTGTATTTCGATTGGTTTGAATGAAATATTGATCCATTTTTTTTAAAAGGCGATACTGTTTCACTAAAGCGTTTTACCAAGAATAAGGTGTAAATGGCTTAAGGCGGAGGGTTTCTCCCAAGCCTCAAGCCGAGGCGCACTTTTTAGAATATATATATATATATATATATATATATATATATATATATATATATATATATATGTATGTGTTTGTGTGTGTGTATTTAGAAAAACTTGCATGAAATTGGAGTATTGCGCATATAGGTGAATTTTTCAATTGGTATTAGAACGGGATCTCTCCTAATATTAAATTTAATTTTCATGAGTGTGATCCATTTATTTTACGATCTCATGATTTTATGTTACAAATCTAATGTTCAATTTTTATATGTGTGACTTCATGAATAAAATGTATTTTTCATCTCCTATAATTGTTCTTATCATATATTTTGTATTTAGGACCCCTATATGGTTTACAATATTATTAATATTTTTTTACCAATAGCATTAGTTGGGGGGGGGGGGGGGGGGGGGTGATAATCCTTGTTTATTAATTACTTTAGTTTATGTTGATCTTATTAAATTTATATATATTATGTCTATTGCCCTTGATTATTTTTGGGTTGAGATATTCTGAAAACTATAGGAATGTTGTTTATTAATTATTTGCTATATATACATGTTTTCATATCTTAAGCATGTTAATAATATGTCTCCTGAGATTTTAAGGTACGGGTGTTTAAAAATGCAAAATGCACCTCGTAAAATCATTTTAATGTTGGAGTGACACTTGATAAGACCCGTTTATATATTTTGTGGTTGTTATATATTCTTCTTCTTCTTCACGTTATGATTTTATTATTCGTTTTCTATTTGAGACAAAAGGGGGGAGGGAGTAAATCATTTTTATTAGCCTTGATAGTTGAATCCAGGGCCGTCTCTGAAATTTTAGGGGCCCTAGGCGAACAATTAATTTGGGGCTCTTTATATTAATTTTTTTTAAAGAAAATGTGTTCTTCTCGCATTTTTCGATGCAAAACTATCAATTACTTTTTTTTTATTATTTGAATTATTACTTTTTTTATCTCATCCGCTAATAAAAAATATTAACTCATTTTGAAAGTTGTGACCTAGATAGTGATGATGAATTTCTTTATCTATAATACGCCGAATATGTTCTTTCAATAAAGGATCAAATATGGCAATTTTTTCAAAGAAACTTAAAAAAATCCCATTCTTCTTTTCATAAATCTTTTCATTAGTACCCCGAAAGGCTAAGTTATTTGCAGCAAGAGCTTGCACTACCACAATTATTCGTATTAATATTTGTCTCCATCTTTCTCTTTCACCATCAATTTGATCTTGTATATTTGGTCAATTGTTTAATTTTTTTGAAATCTTAATATTAATTTTCGCCATTGTCATACTATTTACATGGTCACTACTATTTTCATAGCCTCTAAGTCGCATACTTATATTTTTCCAATCACCTACTCCTTCATTTGCTAATTGAGTTTTATTTCCATTCTTTTTTAACAACTTACAAGAAAAGCAAAAACCTTATCCTCAGATCGTGAGTACACTAGCCATTATCTATTACGTTTTTCTCCATTTTTCCAATAAAAAGTGTAATGTATAGTAGAAAAACACCTATTTTCTATATCTTTAGGAAAATTAATATCATTATCTCTTATTGGACCTTTTTTTACCATTGTGTCTATCAATATTTTTCCAATTAGCCAGATCATAAATATCTAGTGGTAAAGCTTCTACACGTTCATTTTCTAATTGTTCATTATCTAATTCTTCTAAATTTTGATGTTCAACAACATTTTCATTATCTAAATCTTCTATATGTTGATGTTCAAAATCTATTTTTTTTTGTTTATTAAAATATTTATTTAGTGAACCCGCTAGTTTTGATGTTTCTTCTTCAATTTGTTTTTGTCTTTTTCTTTTTTGGTGACCGGATGGATATTTTCTAGTAGACATATTCAAACAACAACAAGTGTAATTTGTAAAAATAAAAATTAATCACAAAATCACAAGATTCTCAACAATATTGGCAAACAATATTAATGAAAAATGCTAAGGAGGAACAATAGAACATGATTTGTAACCAATTTGAGAGCAATCTCATGTTTTAATTTTTAAATGCCCAAATAACAAATTGGAATCTAACAAAAAAAATACAACACAAATATTAGTAGTAAAACAAACAAATTTATATAGTAGGAATGTAGCAATGCAATGAATAATATATACTTACACAAAAAGCTTCAAACAATCTCCAATCAAGCCCTAACATTCTGAAATTGAAGAAATTGAAACCCTAGATTTTTAATGCTTATTTTGATGAGGTTAGTTCAATAAAAAAGGGGGGGTGAAAATTGCTTTTTGGGGGGATGGTAGGGGGTGGGGCAGGGGTGGATAAGGATTTTGGGGGGGGTGGGGGGGTGGGGGGGGGGGGGGAAGACAAGGTTTATTCTTGCTTTGGTTAGTAGAGAAAGAGATTAGTGTGAGATAGAGAAGAAGAGAGGAAGCGAAGAAGAGTGAGAGAAGAAAGTGGGTGAGAGAAATAGAAGAGTTAGGGTTAGAATAGAATAAATAAATGGGTTGGGTTGAGTTTGAGTTGGGTTGGGCTATGATGATGGGTTTATTGTGTGGTTTATTTTTTAGTGTGTGTGGGTGGGTTATTATGTTGTTGTTGGGTTTAGTGTATGAGTTTATTTTAAATAAAACAAATTTATTTTCGGGGGCCCTTTTTTAAGTGATAACTCTAATTTTTTTCATAATTAATTTTTTTGGGGGGGCCTTTTTTTTACAACTAATTTTTTTAAACCTAATTTTTTTTTCACACCTAATTTTTTTTTATACCTAATTTTTTTTCCCCAGAAGGGGCCCTAATTAATCGGGGGCCCTAGGCGGCGGCCTAACCCGCCTATGCCTAGAGTCGACCCTGCTTGAATCATATTCATAATATCTTATGTTTATATGACTTATTAGTTTCTTTGATATCTCACATTTGTTGTTGTGAGTTTTGTTTTACGAATTTTATGCAGGAAATCATAAGAAGGTGTGAGGGTAATTTATATATAGTTGAGTATTATATTTTTATTTCTCTAGAATTTTGGAATTTTGTAGATTAGTTATTGTTGTATAGGACTTAGGTTTTTATTTTTTCTAATAATATGTATGATATACTAAAATGATTTTGTCACAAACACTTCATGTAATGACTATCTAAGGTCAAAGACTCTCCTTAATACTTGAGAATTACTCATCGATCATAATTGAGTAAAGGTATAACACATATGGGTACACATATTAAACTTGACACGTTTGAGGCACTCATACATTTCTTGTTGATATTATTGATTTTGTTTTATTTTTTTTATAAAAGTAAAATTTTATTATTTTTATTAAAAATAATTTTCTGGTTTTGTAATAAATCTAAAAATTTATTTTAAAATTAAAATGATTTTTTCCCTATTGGTTAGGGTCATTAGACGAATTGGATTAGACCTTACCTATACGTGACCTTATCTAGGTTATATACCCACTCTTCTACTATATAGAATTACATATAGGTTTTATTTTTTAATCATTACCTGTTATCATTTTCTTTGACCTGTTGTATTGTTTTTCCAAGATAATGTATTAGCTTCCTTAACTAACTAAGGCATAGTTGTTAGATTCATTAATCTTTAGGTAATATATTTTCCATTAGAAAGGATTGACCAATTAAACCTTTAGGAATTATTGAAGCTTTCGGTTACAACGAGTTAGATATTTCCTTTATGTTTTATTTTGTCCTCTTGTCTATTAGCCATATGATATTTTTTCAAACGGTTTGGTTATCATTGTAAACTCGTCACATATATCTTTTAATACCATGATAAAATACTTGTTTGATCGAATGTCAAAATAAATTATATCTACAAACAACAATAGAGAAATTATCATTATAAGCATAAAATGATAAAATGAAATATTCAAGAAAGAATAATACTGATTTCATCATTAAAATCCTAAAGCATTCTTTCAAGATAATATGTATAACAATACTCATGAACATTATCATGGACACACAAATAATTTATTCTCATAAAAGTTGTGTTCTCTGTCTCTTAAAAATACAAAATCCAATTTCATGATAGAAGTGTTAAAACAATATTCTAAGAAATCTTTTTTTTATCTTATCTCCAAAAACTAATTATCATTATTAAATGATAATTTCAGATTAGTTTTGAAAGGTGTTTGGTTAACGAGCACAAATATAGGCCTAAGGAACACAAAAGTGCTAGAATGCATAAAGAGAATGGGCACAAATACGCAATATTCGTGACATATGAGGGAGCCTAAAGGTTGGTGAATTGTATGGACGGTGTTGACACAAAAATTCTCCATCTACGAGGACCAATCGGAAAAGGACACATGGAATCCTACGTGGCAATATTCGACACCCGAGGAGAGTTGATCGACACCCGAGGAGAGTTGGTCGGTACCGGAGGAGAGTTAGTCGACACCCGAGGAGAGTTGGTCGGCACCCGAGGAGAGATAGTCGGCACCCGAGGAGAGTTGGTCGGCATACCAACCAGGAAGATCAAAGGATAACTACGCATTTAATGTGCATTAAATGCAGATGACAACACATTTAATGAGCCTTAATGTATATTTCTATTGTATTAATAGATGACAACACATAGCATACCAAGTAATTCAAGGAAGATCAACCATCATAGAAGGCCAACAATTAGATTCATTGAATGTAGACATAAATGTCTACATACAATGAATCTCTTTATCTCCCATCACTATAAATACATTTATTCCCTTAGCCAAAAGGGGAGGACGGAGAGACAACTAAGAAACACCATACATAAGATACACATTATTTCTCTCTCTACACCCTATGGTGCTATTGTAAACCCCTTGGAATAAAACAACAGTGGACGTAGGCTTTATTCATAGCCGAACCACTTTAAAAATCGTTGTCTCTCATGTGCTTGATTGGATTGTTTTTATCTATTTATGTGTGATCATAAAAACGGGATTCGATCCAGTTTTTTGCATCAACAGGTGGAGATTTGAACTCTTTAGGGGTGGCGCAACTTGGTATTTTCTCAGGGATACTTGTTGGAAAGGTGTAGTGGTGGCTACTATGGCTAGATAAGTATTTGTAAGAAGGTGTGTTCTTTATTATGGACTAAGCACGAGAGTAGTGATATGAGATGCAAAATCTTCAGGTGAGAACTTTCGGGCATAAAACTGATTTGTAGCTCGGTGAGATTCCTAAAAAGATTTGGTAATCCTAGAAACCAAACTTTCCTCGATCTTTCATTGAATCTGGTTGAGGGATTTAAATTATGGGATACAGGTGAGACCAAGTTCTTTATGTGCTTATTTTTTATGATTTATGATTACGATATATATCTGTTCATTTTTAAGGGGGTAATTTACCATCTTACCGAGTTTTTCTCTTCAGCGAGTGATGGACACATCAACTGTCTCTCTCTCTTCCTCCTTAGGCATCTCTAAGTCTTTACAAGTGATGCCAATATCCTCGTCATACTCTTATTTCTTTATCAAGGAATAAAATGCATCATCCCAAGTTTTAATGACCCCTTCACATTTTAGTCCCATATACTAGGTAAGGGATCCTCTAGACAGAGAGGAAGAGATCATTCTCTCTAAAAACCCTAGGCGTACATTTTGGACCTGTATCCTAAAGTGGTAGTTGTGTAAGTAGGACGTTGGGGAGCCCAATCCTTTGTAGGTTTTGAAGATTTACATCTTGAATTTCTCCAACAACCGAGCTTTGGGATAGAGGGACATCTTCTAGATATTAATTAGATAATCGATAGTTTGCATTTTCCTATTGTCTTCTTAAAGGAGACATCGTTCATATTGGACGTGCATGATCTCCTCACTTTTAGGTGGGGGCACAAATTCGTTGGCTGGTGGAGGATCTATAGGTTCAGCTCTGTAGAGATCTTTGAAGGCAGTGTGTGGGTACGCGGTGTACTTTTGATAAAATTGCACTTGGAAATTATGGGAAAACTAGTATTAACAGGGGGGAGATAGTACTAGGACTGGTGCAGGAAGATCCTGGGGGTTAGCTAGAATTTCTTTGGCAGCCACTATAGGAGGTGTTCTTGTGATGGGGATATAAGGAGGAAGTACATTATTTCCTATTTCGGGAGTAACAATGGCCTCTCATAGGCAGACTTATGAAAAGTTTAGGGCCCTGATCTCAGACTACATGGTATTCATTGAGGTGGTGATGGTTTTAAGTTATTTTAAAATGTGATCCATTGTGGATGGAATTGAGCCTTGTTCGGAAGATATGGAGCATGTTCTGGAGAAAATGCGGCAATCATGGGTGGGGAGCTCACTGACGAAAACTAATCGGTCACACGATACGCGAACTTGGTCTTCCAATGTAATGATAGTATGATCTCTCTGTTCATGATAGCAACAACAAAAAAAGTTCTGTCACTTTCGTTCAGGTTTTGTGGACAGAAGGATTGACAAAAGGAAAATACATGGGAGGAAGGACTCATATATGCATGACATTTTTCACTACAAATATTTCATCTACATTTAATTGTTTGTAATTGGTATTTTACTTTCTATATATATGGAAGGGTAGTATCTTTAGAGGGGAAGAATAGAATAGAGTCATGTTAGATTCGGCTAAGTAGGGGTGAGCTCTTATTTTTCAATTAACGAGTGAGGAAGTAATAAATCTTGGTCAGTTACTTCTTCCAAAAATAAAAATTTCGTAGGGGAATCCAACGAAATGGATTTGTATTTAGCTGGTAATTAATGTATTCATATTGCTTATCTTCCACTTAAAAATCGAAAAATATCTAGTTCGGAATCTGAGGGGTTTTGTACCAGCCTCCGATCGCCTAATAATTTTTTTTAAAAATTTCGTTAAAGAAAATGGCCTGCAAGTATTTATTATTTTTTTACAATAGGGTGTGTTCCAATAGATTTTCTCTATATGCAAATGGACGACGCGACTCGGTGATTGTTGAATTGTTTCTCATTGCCATCAATGACGATATACTAAGTTGCTAGGACAGAACAACGTTCAGTACTGAATAAATATGAAAGTCTATTCGATATACCCCAATACTAATCAAACTTCAAACGTTCCCTGTCATCGAGATTTTGGGATAAATAGATAAGTTTCTCGATATGTCATAAGCGTGGGAGAAAATAGTGAGCATTCATCGGTGATTAGCCTTCCTAACTAGCCACTATTCAAAAGTACTATCTTAACTTGAGGAAGTGATTTCTAGAAACTTTGAACTTCCCTTAGGGATGCATAACTTTTTTATAATACAAGTCTTTATTAGGGTGAAGCGCCTTTTATAAGGTAAGAATGAAAATCAAGTATTTTTCGACTTTTTTCGGGTAAAGTGACATTTCTTAAATATAAGTCCTTTTGGTCTCGAGGGTATATGATTTATAAAACATGAAAATCAAGTATATGTAGTGCGTGATGTATAGAAAGTAATATTTTGTTACATCTTTTGATGTTTATTTTATCACGAGGTCCTCCTTGCATACCTATGTGTTTAGGAAAATGTATAATGATATATATGGGGACTTAAACATATATGTACATTTTGAGGGACTCTAAAACCGAGGCCATTAAACAGTTCTAAATTTTATGTAAAGTAGTCTCATAGGGGAGGAATATTAAGCATATTAGGAATGAACCACAAAGATAAATCGGTTCTCTTGAGTTATCTCCAACGGAGTCGTCGTTATGACTTATTTGGGAAATCTAGCTACAATTTACAATGTTAAATTCTGATGGTGGAATAAATTCGCCCAGTGACATAGCTGGGAAATCAACCTATGATATACAATGTTGATTTTTGATGATAAAAAAATGTCCAAAGTAGAGTCTCCACTATAGCATTGCGGTCCTCGAGCGGGGTTGATGCCCACGGGTGAAATCTCTTGTGTGTTAACGATGGTTTCTTGGGAATGATTGTCTCTCAATCCACCGCTTACCACCAAGGCTGGGTTGTCGGTTCGATGTGGGCTGATGCGATTTTCCCATAGAATAAGTTTGATTTTATGTCTAGTTTGAGTCTCATACCCTTAGTTTTAGGCTCTAGTGATAAAGTTTGTTTCATGCGATAAGGATTTCCGTTGATTCGTTCAGAGTCACCTAATTGTTTTATATAAAAACAAAAAAAAGAGTCAGGTTAGAGATTTTGGACTAATCTTAAAGTAGGTTTAAGTGTGTGGTTGGTCTATAGATTCTTATGATCTGGGTTCATGAACGGGGTTACAAGTATTATTCACCCCACTTATTCTTTATGCTTCCTTAATGATAAGCTTAGTATCCCTCCTAACATTAATTGATTCCTTGTTAGTTATTTTAGAAGTGGTTTGGAGACCTTAGGATGAAAATACCTTAAACTAGGTAGGTGTAGATGTGGGAAAATGATATTGAGTGAGAGGTATATGAACGTCACTTCAGCTAGTGTAGGTACACAAGGGGAATTCTGTATGAATCCATTATTGTATAGCGGGTGGTAGTAGGTATGTAAGTGTGCGAGATAAATCATCTTTGAGATAGTTTGGTATCTCTTTATAGGTTGAGGAGATATATAAAGATAAGGTAAGAGACAGGTGCATCACTTTTGTGATGGCATATCAGGAAATATATTTTGGAGGCTTTTGCTCTCGATAAAGACTCGATGTTGAGCCTACTTACAAAAGAAGATTTGGGATCAAAGTCTGTGTAGTTCAGTTTCATGTATGTGTTCGTGCGTTTGTGTAAGTTTGAGGGCAGAGCCACAACGTGAGATAGTTTGATATCTCATTTTATTTAGGTGGAGGAGATGAGGGATGAGAGATAGTGGGTTTTCATCCTTTGAAATATGTATGCTTGAGTTTAGTAAGATCACAATTGTTTCAATGGTTACACTTGCACTTCGGGTAAGTCATCATCATTCAAGTTACGAGCCTTACATATATAGTGGATTGCTTAATCCTGAGAGAGTTAACAATATGAATATACTTATTTTTCTTCTGACATGTCAATGGAAAATACTATTGTCAAGTGGGTGACCGGATGATCCAAGGGTAGTGCTTTCAATAGTGCATAGTATATATGATTTTGAGCATTTATATAGGGGTGCGCAAGATATTTCTTCTTCGAGATAATTTGATATCTCATTTTTAGTATGTGTGAAAGAGGGTGTAAGAAAGAGATAGGTGAATCTATACATGGACAATATATCATGAGTTATATTATCGGGGCTCGATCTCACCAAAAGAACTCACCATTGCACCTAAGTACTTGTGTTGCCATGAGATCAAAGCATACATAGTTCAGGTTCTCACATATTCCAATTTAATGTCTCTTCAAGTGTGGGGCTTGTCTTGGGAGGCAAAGAATCTATCTGAAGGCTAGAGGTTGGTTTCAGTGGAGGTTCATAATGGGAGTCAACCTAAAGTCATTGACAAAGACATCCATCACCTGGGGGTTGGTCACTAACTCAAAGGAAGTAATGTTTTAAACATCCTTAGATTGGGAGGTAGAGGTAGAAGCCGGGAGAGTATGGAATGGTGACGGACATCCCTAATAAATATTACACCGTGGGATGTATTATTAGGCTTTATCTTAACTATTTTATCTTGGTATAGAGACTATGTACCCAAGGAGATTTGGGATCAAAACCAATGCAGTTTTTATATATGCGGCGTATTTACGGGTGTAGACAATGGGATACCGGGCATACAATATACAACATTATGGTATTTATGGAGCCTAATACTTAATATATCACTTTCATTATGTTGGATTGATATGTTTATATGTATAATTAAAGGCCGACATTTGACGAGTATTTGATATGAAAACAGATGTTCGGGGTGCTTTCACGACTCTGGTCCTTTTTCATTTAGATAAGCGGTTGGAGTAGTCGAATTTTAGACTTTGTCTTGGTGCAAAGTTTGAAACTAACTCGGCTCACAGACACTTTCCTCATAAGTATTTAAAAACATATATTTACAGGTTTTGTAATGGTCACAATGACATTTGATTAGTATTGTTTCAACATAAGATCATGTCAAGTCAATTATCATAGATGGTGGGTTAAAATCTAGGATTTAAAATATAAACACTATAAAATTCATAATCGGTACCATAAATGGTGTCTGGGTTAAAGGAGATATATATATATATATATATATATATATGGATAGTTTATCATAATATATATGGGGTATTTGAACCGAAATATGGGCAGATATTCTTCAATATATGGGGGTGTTGGACCCGAAGTTATGGTAGAGTTTCCTTAACATTGTAGCGTGAATTAAAATTTTCCCATGGGAGTATCCCCATTTAGGTGCTCGAGGGGCAGAGATCTGTTCTTAGTCGGGGCAGGGATTCATTTAGAAGTATTGACTTTCACATAATGCACCCAAAGGTTTGTCTCTATTTTTCTCTTGGAGGTAAATTTTCAGAATCACGAACCTCACTTGAGACTGAAGATACTTTTTATAAGTACGGACTTCTATGGGAATTTTTAGATTGATCTTGAGTATCCCGGATGCTTGCGGGAGAAGAAAGTGAAAAATCAGATCAAACACGGGTTTTGTTGCCTTTTTAATGGTGGGTGGGGACACTATTTATATGTGTCTATCCCGAGGCATTTATCTGAGGGGTGGGACATGTGTGCAACTTATAAAATATTTCTAAATATCTTTTAATGATCACTTTAGATGGGGATAACCGACCGTTTATAGATTTAGGGGACTATTAACCGATTAGTTAAATGATATGAGGGGCCTTTAATAGACCGGTTAAAGGTACCAGACGAGCTATTTGGTGAGACTTATATTATTTATTCGTATTTTCATTTTAACCATAGGGACTTTAGTACTTGGTGTTTTGACACCTAGAACAATTATTTTTAGTTTGAGACATTGGTAATTTTGTGTAATTTTCTAGGGCTCTCCATTTGTGACAGGACATAATGCTCCACAACTCAATTGGAGATTGGGGTTGGGGGGGGGGGGGGGGGGGGTCCACATAGTCCCACACCTATAACCCTAAAACATCAATAAGGGATAGTAATTATGATTTCCCATCAATAACATTGGATACGATGCCCTAACAAGACGATGATCATCATTCATATATATAATTACTATATGATGACAACCCCCGTATTCCTCCTCGGAACATGGGTGTGTAGGCATTAGTGTCCAGGGTAATATGACTAAGATAAACCCATCTCTATCATCGAGGTACCACATTAATCTATCTCATACTTTCCCAATAAGTATATCCCCTTTCGTACGTAATACCACAAGACTCGCACATGGTATGCATTGCACATAAAACATGCAAGAATATATGATCCTTCAATAATGGGTAAAAGTAAAAAAATAGAAACCAACCCACGCTACCGGGTTGCACATAATATCACTATTACAGAAGCCTAATTACATAGTACAATAATCGATTCTATAGAACGGTAGCCCTAATTCCCATGGACCTCAAGTACATATATAGTCTCATACCTAACTTATACCTAGACCATGCACAATCAATATATCCCATCTCATATAATTCAAGTCCAATTTACCAAGACTTCGTCTCTAGATAATATCACACACCTAACTTATATAGGAACATCGAATACACTAACTACGCCACTCTATTATTTTTCACTTAATCCTAATCTCCCCAGTGAATAAACTTTCCAATAATTCCTCCCATGACCCTATCAAACCTTCCCATTTAAATCATTAATGGAAGCTTCCTATAATCCATAAAATAATACATCCTACTCTCGGATCTACAATTCATATCTCATAATCAACTTAATCCCTATAAATTCAATAAGGCCAAAGTATTCAACTGACCAAACACGTAAACCACAATCCTCACAATAATAATATACTCTCACTTCTTCTTGTATAAACAACCTAAAGGCCAAATTAACCTAGCCCAATGCCCTGAATTCTAAGCCAAACGACTATTTACTCGTCCCTAGGGCAAACAGGTGAGGTCGATCAATTGACAATCACGGGTAGATAGATTGACTGCCCGAGATCCATTTTCTCTCTTATGGGATTGAACCCCAAAATCCTACACTAACACCACTCTAAGGTTCGAAATTAGATCCAAACTCAACCTTCTTCATATATAATTGTCCCAACATCAATCCATACCTATTTTTAACAATTATACACAACGTTATCGTGATTTAAAGGATAAATTTTATATTAAACATAGAAACCCTAGTTTTATAAAATCTATTCAAATTGATTCATAGTTATATAATTCTACTCAATTAACCTGGGGATTTTGGTGGATTAATGATATATAATAACATTTTAACCAGTATATCTCAAATCTAACTCGAATTCATAAGTTATTTTACCCAATTTCAGATTATGCAATTAATAAGATTATTATCTAAATTTCAGTTAATATTAATTTAACTAATTAATCTTCTCAAATTATATTATAGTTTAGAATAGGTTTATATTTCAATGAATACGCATATCATAACACAAAACAATTCAAATCAATCTCTAAATAAACTTGTCTTAGGCCAAATGTGAGAATTCAAGCCTCAAATCAACGATTCTCTTCTACCAATTGAGTGTCTTATCTTTCCCTAGCCTCATAGGTTTTATCCCATGCTCCAAATATGTTTTAGGTTTAGTCTTCTAATCTTCTAAAACTACTTCTCGTGAAATTAGGCATTGTCCCAACGTAAGACCTAACCTATTGAGACTAAATGATATTCTAAATGGTCTAGAACTCCACCAAAGATATAAACCAACCCAATAGGTGTAAAACCCAATATAGTAAGTCAAAATGGATATTCTAAATGCCCCAAAATCCAAGATGAGATACAATTCTACACAAACTAATATTTTATCCGATATGGATACAAATATAACTCTATGAATTATCGTATACTAAATTCGATTCCGAATGTAAGAGGTTACTTTAGATTATAGATGGAGGCGTAACCCCTGTTTGAGTATGGTAATGACAAGGTTATTGGCCACAGCTTTGGATTAATGATTGGGCATGCAAACACAAAACTAATGAAGATAAACTCAGTTTAAACTCACAAAAGATCTCGTGTATAACTCAGAAAGTGGTAGTGGAACTTAGAAGTAACTTGGCTAGAGGAAGAGAGAAGTAAGCACCCTATATACACATTGGTAGGCAGGTAGAAACACACCAAACACCCTCAAGAATGTCTGCCAAGTATTAAAAGCTTCGTAATAAATAACAACGGTGAGTGAGTAAACTCTTTGGTTTGCAATAACTCTCTCTAATGTGTAGTTTCTCCAGCAATAACTTCTAAACTCTCAAAAGGTCATCATCTCTTCAAAGGTGGTTGGGGTCCTTAAATATCCTCCCACACCATTCCTGAGGCAACTTAGTCATTAAAGACTACGAAAGACGTCCCTCATACTTTATGTTACAACATTAAATGCCTGATGCACTAGTTATCTCCACGTCATAAACATTAAATGCCAAGACATGCCTTTTGGACAACCATTGTGTGTCAGGGGGCTGTTATCGCAGAGGTGGCTCACCAACTGCCTGACAGCCCCAAATACCACGGTGGTTTACTCAAGTGCAAGTCTATCATTGTTTAGCTTGCTAGTGACATCACCTATAGTAGATGTGACATTAAGTAAGGGGTTGTTTGGTACTCAACTCGACGCCCGATGGAACTCCAAGCTGCTCCACCCGAGGTTCCATGGCCTGGGTACTTCGGTGTTTTATCAGGTGTATCTAAAATGGTTGGTACGAGCCCCAATGGTGCCTCACTTCTCAATCCTCTAAACCAAGTCCCTCTAAAGCTCCCACAACGAGGTCATTCGGTAGTGCATGAAAGCTCTCCCAGGACCTGCCAAGCCTGGTCTCTCGAGAGTACCATTTGACCTCACACTAAAATTCATTATTATTCTCGTTACATCATTACAACCGTTATAGCTTAAAGTCAACATAAATAGAAATAAAATACGACTAATACAACATGCTAAAGTTTAAGCTGCTACACCAAGCTGCCTCGATGACTTTCCACGCTTGAGCTGCCTCGGTTGCTTAATCTCAAACATTATTAACAATTAGGGAATTATCCCTAATCTCAGGATTACCTTCAAGCCCCCTCTATATTAGCCCCTTCGTGGAGCGATTTTTTGGAATAAGAAATGTCTGCACGAAACTTCTTAATCCGATAATCCTGCTCTGCGTGATATAGTTCTCAATCTGTGAGCAAGAAATTTTGGCCCACTATTCCCATTAGAACCGAAGTAACAGTCTTTCAAGAAAAGTAAAATTATCCCTGATGTAGCTAAGCCTAAGCTCCATTCTCATTAGATCTTGGGCGAAGGGATACAACCACTTTTTTCCTCGTACTGGTCCCCAACTGTTCTAGCTCTAATGTTTGAAATTCTCCCGAAAGGACTAATGACCTTTTTCAAATACTCATTTGGACTTCTGGTAAAAGAATTTTTTTCCTGAGGATGCTTCGATGTGCTCGAAAAAGCCGAAATGCTTCCCGATGTAACTGAGTCACCGTTTAAACAAGTTTTTTTCGAGTCGTTGGAACATATTGTCCGTTGGGCATTTATGGATAAGTTTGACACCAATTTTGGCGCCAAAACATAAACTTGGTGAAGAAGGTAGCCCCTTCTCATCCCCAGATGTCGCTTCGTATCGACGTAACGCTGTCTTTTCAACTGTCGAGACCCTTCCCAATGTGACACATGTTCATTTGAAATGATTAGAGGTCGCCCTTGCACGTGCGCTCATGGGAAATGTTAACCTTCGAGTTTGAAACCCTTCAAACATCTTTTTTTTTTCAAAACTCTTCTATATATATGTCTTCTTCGTCTTCTTCAACACTCCCCGCTTCTTTTAGAGAGAGAAAGCTTGTGCAACCTCCATTATTGCCCTCTTCTTTGTTCAGCCTCTTCCTGCTCTCATCTTTTGCATTACCACCTGCGGTTGTGCTCCTCTCTTCTTATTCTTAGCCCTGTTCGCCTAGTTACAACACTTATTATCACTTTCTCATGGCTTCTTCAAGTATTTCTAGGGTTGCTACCGCTAGCTAGCCAGGTTCCCCTTCCGCCGCTGCTAGCGATGCCACCACCCCTAGTGGCACAACCTTAGTTGTTGCTCGTCAGGAGAAGCTACGCTTCTATCGCCGGGCACACATCTTGGAAGAAGAGGATGATAAATTTTCTGAGGAATGAAAGACCTGCCATTTCTCATCTAAGTTCGATCCATTACTGTTGGGTGATGAAGAAGTGGATTCGTCGAAGTGGGGCTATCTTCCCCTTGAGGGGACTCTGCGCTTTCGCCTAGACCGTGGTGACTTTCCTTATTCCCAAATCGATTTCAAAGCACCTGGGGGATCATTATCCCATTTTACTGCGTGGCACACACATATGCAGAGCTCCCACGCTGCTGCTCTTACAAAGGTTGGGCTGCATCGAGACTACTGGTTTGGCGAGTTCACTCTCTCGAAGCACAACGCGATGCTCCAAGTGCTAGTCTCCCAATAGAATATCACAACCCACACCTTATTCGCTGCGTGGGGGGAGTTTACAGTCACGTTGGAGGATGTCTGCGAACTCCTTGGGTTTGAGCCCATGGGCGAGTACACTTATCATGACGAGCCTCTGGACGCCGAAGTGGCTGGTGATCGGGTTGAGCTGGATCGGATTTTCCACAGGTGGACCGGTCCCTCAAACAAAGCTACATTTACCCCTCTTATCAATTATTTATTTGAAGCTCCGATGCCGAAGGATGCTAGTGATGTAACGGGTCGTGGTAGAGGTACCTCCCTGGAACTACCGGCCTACATACTTATACTACTTTCACGCTTCTTTCTTACTGGAAAGCCCAACGATCAGCCTAGGAGGGACCTGATAAACATTTTTATGCGTTTGGCCCAAGGATTCAACCTACCTTTGGGCGGCATTGCCTTGGGGTCCCTCTACACTTGGTTGGATCGAACCCATATTGACATGGAGCGATCGTTGGATCGTTATAACTTGACGAATTTCGCCAACACCGTCATATTGACTGGCTTCCTCTATACACGCTTTCCTTCCATCGTTACGAAGTCATTTTCCATGCCCGTGAGCGGAGGTATTAAGCCTTCATGCCTCCTGTGTTTTCATAAGAAGCAAAGCTGAAAGGACATAATGGGGGTTTTTCACCACCTAGGCTCCTTCGTAATGAGGCCATATAGTGAGTCCATTTTTACCCATAATTGGGAGTTCTTTCTTGCTGCAGCCATAACGATCAGATTCAACCCAATTGTAGAAGATCCGTTACAAGTCGTAGTGCTTCTTTTTACCCCGGGGTTCCTCCCTTCTTATACTGAGTGGTGCTATAGTTCTGAGCCTTACAACCATGATAGATGCAACAGGTAATTTGGGTTCGACCAGGGGGCTCCTCGACCTGTGTTCCAGGATAGCCATTCTAAGGCCACCTTTGCTGAGGCCTACACCTTCTATATTGCCACTGCAATGCTAGGTGTGACATCCACCGTTGATGGGCGTGTCACCCTTCCAAGTGCTACTAGGAAGGGATACATATCCACATCCTTTACCACGAAGTTCCATCTGGAGCAGTTGGCCAGGATTCATGAGTATATCCAGTCTCCTCCTCGTTATCCCCAGTCCTTTCCTTTTCTTCTTCTGAGTTGGGTTTGAAGGGTAACTCTGTTCTTGGGGTTGAGTTTACTTTAAGCAAGACTGTTAAGGTGTCTCCTCATGAACTACCTTCTCATTGCCCCATGGTCCCAACTGCCACCCCAAAACCCAAGGCCGCTGCGACCCCCATTCCATCTATCCCCACGGCCGAAGCTACCACGGGAGAAGGGCCTTCTGAGCCACCTGCCAAGAGGGCCAGGAAATCAAAATCTAAGAAGGCCAAGGTCAAAGGTCAAACGGAGACTCCACTATAGGCATTCCTAATTGCCTCTGTTCCCCCTCCTCTGTCTGCGGAGATGGCTAAAGAGATAAGGAGGCGGGTAGAGGCCAAAGTTGCCCTAATAGATGCTGAGTTCGAACGGCGCGCAGTTGCCTTACCCCCTTCGGGTGCATTCCCCAAATTCATGGTCGATCCCAGTGAGACCTCAGCACAAAGAAGAAGGAGGTCGAGGGTGGCTGAAAGTGGTGGTGCCACAGGATCAAGAAGGAAGACGCTGGGTACTAAGGCCCAGAAGAAATAAATATATGAGCGAGTTTCATCACCATCTCGTTATGTCCCCTCTTCTTTGTTGTCCTCACCAGTGGTTATATCCTCTCATTCTCCCTCCGAATTTGAGGTATATGTGCACTCTTTATCTTTCATCCTTCTCTTGACATAGTGTTTTTACTTATTGCCTGACATCTTTGGTGCAGGGAGTTGAAGAAATGAGGGTCAGTCTTCCCAGTCCCCCCCAGCCCTCCAGTGAGGCATTTCGTGAGGGGACGTTGTGGTGCCCCTCCAGTCACTGCCTCCCTTCCCCGTTATCCTTTAATAAGCATCACTTATTCACCCCGTTCCTCCTCCCACCAGGACAAAAATGCCACCGTGGGTGTTGTTGATTTGTCTGCCCAGCCCGAGGCACCTGTTCCAGCCTCCTCTGAGTCACCTTCGGAACGGGAGGTCTCTCTGCCCCTTGTTATGGTCGAAGAGAGTGTGCCATAGGTAAATGTCTTTTCGAGCCTTGCAACTTTCATTTGTCCCCTTTATTCCTCAATTGTAATATGTAGGGTTGTTTTAGGTGGAAGTGGCGTCGCTGATAGCCAACATTCTCCTTCCTCCTGTACTGTCAAGACCCCTTACTGCAACTCCTCTCTTTAGTGCCATAACGGGGGTAAGCCAAGTGCATTTCTGTCTCTCATAACCTTGCCCTCACTCCTTTCATCTAACATTTTCTTTTGTCTTTATAGCTCTCTCCAAGCCTTTCTCTGCCTTTCCCGTTGAGTGGCCTTATCCCTTTTCAGGCCCAGGTTGGAGTAGCTGCTCTCGTTGGGACATCTCTCGAAGGGACAACATCTCCTTCTAACGTTGTGCATATGCTGGCCATAGTGCCCTACGCTGGCGAGGAATGTGTTCCCACCTTCGAGGCTTCTACACCTAAGGGCTCCTTTGAGGCTGTTGAGGTAATGAGCCCGCCTCCCATGGTTTCTGGCGTTATGACCCTCGTGGTGATTACCCCTCTTGCTCCTGCTGCTTCTGAGGTGCTTCTCTAATTTCTCTATATTTTTCAATTTCTCAAAATCAACCTTTTAGGGGGACTTAATAGATGAAAACATTTGTTAAGTTATTTCCATAAACTCCCCACCTATTGGTGACTTAACAACGAAAACTCCACCTATAACGGTGACTTAACAACGCGAACACTTGTTAAGATTTTTAATAAACTACCATCTATAACGATGACTTAACAACGAAAACACTTGTTAAAAATTTTAATAAACTCCACCTATAACGGTGACTTAACAACGAAAGCACTTGCTAAGATTTTTAATAAACTCCCACCTATAACGGTGACTTAACAACAAAAACACTTGTTAAGATTTTTAATAAACTCCACTTTTAAGGGTGACTTAACAACAAAAACGCTTGTTAAGATTTTTAATAAACTCCACCTATAACGGTGACTTAACAACGAAAACACTTGTTAAGATTTTTAATAAACTCCACCTTTAAGGGTGACTTAACAACGAAAACACTTGTTAAGATTTTTCACAAACCCCACCTATAATGGTGACTTAACAACGCGAATAATTGCTAAGATTTTTAATACACTCCACCTATAATGGGGACATAACAACGAAAACAATTGGTAAGATTTTTAACAAACGAACTCATTATTTTGCCTATCTATTTTCAGGTTGCTCGGGAGGATTCCCCACCAGTTCCTTCGCCTGTTGCCTCACCACATCGTGAACCTGTATCCTCCAAAGAATTGAGTCATAATGATCAAGGTTCCACGACAGGTGCTGCCGCGGATAGCGAATCTTGGTGTGAGCTTCCTCTACCTGACCTGGATCCTCCCGCCTTCTGCCTAATGGTACTCCAGCGTTCTCCCCAAAGGCCTGCCAACCATCATTTGGCCATTGAGCAACTTGTGATCCATCATCCTGGGACCTTTACGGTGGACTGCCTTCGTTCAAATATCGCAGTTATGAGTTATAGGCTCTAAGGCATGGCCACCGTCATTGCTAAGATCTCCACCACTCCAACTGTGGACGTGACCTGACCCCTCCTTAACCAATTCCTGGGTTATCTGAGGGAGTTGGGTCGTGACGGGTTTCATTTTTATTGGCTCATCGCACACTTCAAGACTTTGAAGAGCCTGCATTTGGACAGCCAAATAAAGCTTTTACAAAAACATCAAGAGGATCAGAGGGCCGAGGAAGCCAAGCTGGCCAAGCTAGTACCTCTCCTTGGAGCCATTGATAAGGAGGTGGATGACCTTGAAGAAGGTTTGCGTTTGGCAAAGCTAAAGCGAGAAAAACTTCTTATCGAACGTACGCAAGCACAGACTAGATTAGAAGTTTCCGTTAATGCCCAAAAGTCTTGCTTAGAAGCTTCTTCGGGCATTCTTGGAGATTTTTTCTCCTCCCCAGGTTTGTGGTTCTTCATGGGTCAATGAGTTTCGTACATGTATATTTTTTTCTTTCCTCTCGTGTAATTCTTGGGCGGCAGCTCCCAATTTTGTAATGCCCCAAGTATATGAATGGAAAAGAGATACTTATTCCCATTCCATTTCTTTGTGTTACATCTGTTTACATAGATCGTGACATGAAATTCTGTAGTTCTTTCATCTCTTCTTGAATTAAAATAAAGATAACGTGAATGAAACAAAAATGAACTCATATATTCATAACAGTTAAATACATCGGTGGCCCCAAACGTAATTGCTTACACGTGATAGACCTTCAACCATTTGTGTTAATCTTAAATGGCTTGTCCTCTTCTATCTTAGAAATTAAGCTATGACCTGAGTCATGAGCCTCCTTTACGATGAAAGGTCCCTCCTAATTCGCTACAAACTTAGGTAGAGGAAGCCCCCTAATATGTTTAACTGTTACCTTTAATACGAGATCTCCCTCCACGAATTTCCTTGGTCTCACCAAGTTATCATATGCCCTCGAGAGCTGCCTCGTATACATTTGAAAGTGTTGCATCGCATTATCTCTGTGTTCGTCCAACGCTTCAAATTGCACGTGTCTATTCTAAGTAAGCATGCTGCTTCGCAAAGCATATCGAGCCTAGAGAACTTCTAACTCCATCGGGAGAACTGCCTCAGCCCAATAAATAAGAGAGAACGGTGTATACCCTATAGGCCTCCTCTTAATCGTCTGATAGGCCCATAAGACGGCTGGTATCTTGTCATCCCACAATCGTGGGAAATACTCCATTGTTTTAGCTAAGATATTTACCAAAGTCTTGTTAGTCGCTTCTGCTTAACCATTCCCCTTGGGGTATGCCACCGTCGAAGTGTGGTGAATAATGAAGTATTTGTCTGTGAGCATCGTTACCTCTGAATTAACGAAAGGAGTTCCATTGTTTGAAAGGATGACCTTTGGGATCTCAAAATGGTAAATAATGTATTCTCTGATGAAATTGCTCACTACTCGTGCTGTTGCTCTTCTCAATGGTACCGCTTCGGCCTAATTTTTGAAACACTCCGTTTCTACCAAGATCCATATCTTCCCCCTCGAAGAAGGGTGTATTTCCCCTACCAGTTCGAGCACCCGAGTGTGAAAAGGATAAGGCATCGCTAGGGAGTGTAAGTGTACTGACGGGGCATGGATCGTGTTTCCATGAAGCTGGCAAGCCTTGCACCCTCGAAAAAACCCTGCAGAATCTTTCTCCATCGTTGGCCAATAGTACCCCAAAGTCATCAATTGGTCATATAACTTGGCCCCTCCTATATGAGCCGGATCGTGCGCCTATTTGAGAACCTCAGGCGCTTCTTCCTTCGTGATGCAACGCTGCGGCCTATTGAAGTATCCCCTTCGATAGAGCTGCCCCTCCTGAATATAGAACCTTGGGACCCTTCATTTTAGTCCCATCGCATCAATTTTTTCTACTAGGACAACTCCATTTTGAATGAAGTCGATATAGGGTTGCCTCTAGTCCATTTGAGTTTCAATAAAATGACATTCAGTTGGTTCAAAGAACAGCTGACACTTATCGCACCTCCGTTGTAGCTCCATTGCGTCTTGCTTCATTCGAGGTCAGAAATATCCCCCTCTTTGAATTCTCCTATAAAGAGGCACCTCAGTTGTTTCGCAGTGCTCCTCATGTGTTTTCTTCAACCTTCGCTCTGCTTCTTTTGGGCCAATACATCTTGATAACCATCCCCCTACAAGTCTGAAGTATAGATTTCCCTATTTTGTAAAATATTGGGCTAACTCTCTTAGCCCCATTGCCCCCTCACCAAACTCCAGTTGCTTCATAATCTCTCCCCTCCAGTCCGCGTCCTTCTCCATCGGTAGAATTTATTGTACCACCGAAGGAGCTTTTCTCCGTTGGATCGTGATGATAGTTGTATCATTCTTCATGACCATTTTTTGGGCAATAGTTGCATACGCATCTGGATGGTAGTTCATCATTCTGGGATGTCTCTTGATCTTAGTTCAATGGAACTGACTGAGGAGCCTCTGAATGATCGTTCTGTATGGTGCCAGGTTTATATGCTTCAACGCATATTCTCCGTTTACTTTCTGAATCACCAAGTTCGAATCACCCCTAATGTAGAGTGAACGAATTCCCTTCGAAGAGCCTCCAGCAACCCCAGTACTAACACCTCGTACTCTGCTTCGTTATTAGAGCAAGGGAAATCTAACTTGTAGGAAAGGAAAATCTCTGCTATTCATTTTAAAAGAATAACCCCTTCCCCTCCTTTTTTTCTGCCGAAGATCCATCGAACTTCATCGTCCACTCCTCCTCAATTGCATCCAGATAATTGGCTTGTATGTCATCTCCTGGAATGTCTTCTTTAGGTGGTTCAAACGTACCTGATGGAAATATTACCAATAGATCGGCATACACCTGGCTCTTGATCGCGCGATGAACTACACACTTTAAGTCGTATTCCAAGAGGATGAGGAACCACCAGCTGCCCTGCCAATAAGTATAGTTCTTGCCAACAAATACTTAATAGGATCACATTTAGTTACAATATGAATTGTAAAAGACAACATATAATGACTAAGTTTTTGTGCTATAAAGACTAAGGCTAAACAGTTCCTTTCTAAGCTGCTATATCTAATCTCTGGCCCATGTATGATTCTACTGAGATAATAGACTGGTCGTTCTTGCCCATCAATTTCCTGTGCCAGCAAAGCTCCGACAGACCTCGTGGTAGATGTGAGATAGAAGTGCAACGGTGTTCCTGCTCGTGGGGGAACCATGGTCTGTGGTGAAACCAACAGCTTCTTCAACCCAGCGAAAGATTCCTGGTGAACCTCTTCCCACCTGAACTTCGTGCTCTTTCGCAACAGCTGCATCAGTGGGTGCGTTACTTCGGCCAATCCAGGCACAAATCTCCTAAGGTAGGAGAATTTATCGAGGAAGCTCTTCAACTCTCTCATCGTTCTGGGACTTAGCATTTCCAAGATCGCCCGCTGGTTATCCTGGTCCATTTGCACCCCTTGTCGATCAACCACAAAGCCTAAGAATTTCCCACTCGTTACTCCAAAAACACACTTCAACGGGTTCATCCTTAACTTATACCTTCTACAATGAGAAAGCACCTTCCTCAAATCGCTCAGGTGGGACCCATCCTCCTTTGATTTGATGACCAAGTCGTCCACATAGAATTCTATAAATTTATGGAAGAAGCCGTGAAAGATGGCCATCATCGTTCTCTGGTACGTCTCCCCAGCGTTCTTGAGGCCAAACGACATCACCCTGTACATGAAATTACCCAATGGCATCCTGAATGCCGGTCTCTCAGCGTCCGAAGGGTCCATCTTGATCTAATTATACCCCACATACCCATCCATAAAGCTATAGATATCATGACCATCCATCGCGTCTATTAGGCTATCGATGGAGGACAGAGGGAACTCATCTTTAGGATAAGATCTATTCAAATCTCTGAAGTCCACACACATCCTTATCTGATTTTTATCCTTCTTTCCCACTAGGATAATACTGGATAGCCAGAGTGATTGTTGTATCAGTACTGTGAACCCTATCATTAGCAAGCGCTAGACCTCTTCTTTAATCTTCAGATCCAGCTCGAGTTTGTATGTTCTTGTTTCCTGTTTCACTGGAATGGCTGAAGGCATTACGTTTAACCTGTGGCAGCTTACTTCCCCATGTGGCCCTTCCATTTCCATGTACTTCCACATGAAGACATCTATAAACTCCCGAATTAATTTGACCAAGGCCTCTCATTTCTGATTGCTGAGGTCCTTCGAGATAAAGATGGGTCTTGGATCCTCTCCTTCTTTTGCCAGGTTCAACTGCTCCAACTCTTGTGCCTGGGGCTTTGGTTGATCCTCCATGTAATATGGTTCCTCGACGACTTCCTCTACAAATTCCTGTATGTTGCAATTGTTTATCACCATATATTGTCCCAATTGATCTACCATAAAGCACTCGTATATCGAGTCAACCTCGTCATCAGCTTCCTCGACTGTCCGCTCACACTGTTATAAGCGATACACCAATTTTCCCTCTTCAGTAATGACCTTCTTACATTATCTGCTGATAGCGGTGACTGCCTTCCTCTTCTTCTCCCTAAAAACTTCGGCCACTTTTTTTCCTGAGAATCGGCTCAGAACACTTTTTCATTGGACCTCATGCTCTATCGGATCCACCCTGGGCCTCATCTTGTCCCCAAGATGATTCGAGATGTGTTGGGGTCGAAGGGCCACCTAGTAAGCCTCTTCGACTATTACCTTTGTGCTACTCGCAACCTCTTTACTTCGACCATTCACGGGCCCCATCCTTTCTCTGATTGAGGGAACCCAGACTCCCTCCATCCTCCTCATTAGGACCCGAACATATTTTTCCAACTTGGTATAAAATGTCGCGTCCACCAAGTGTGCCTCCTCGATAGCGAAGGGCCTCTTTGTAGCCCTAATGGTTACCTCTGTCCCCTTGATATTTGCCTTGGCGCATTAGTGATACGTAGAAGGAACCAACCCTTGGTTGTGCATCCAAACCCTTCCTATCAGCAAGTGATAGGAAGTTTCACTCTCTATCACGTGGAGCTTTATATGGGAACTCAAATTTCCCTAGCATACCCTGAAATTACCAAAGGCATGTGAACCAACCTCTCTTCTAGAATATTGGTCGCGTGAAAGGAGTTGATCAGCATGATATTGATGGAAGCTCCTCTATCCATGAGAGTCCTTACGAAGCTAACTCCGTTGACACTTGCAGCCACATATAATGGTCTGTTATGAGGGAACCTTATAGCTCTATCTGCGTCACTAATGGTTACTTCTGATAGAAACCTTCTCACCAACCTGGCCATGGGGCCCTTCCATCTCAGCGAAGGGACTGCGTTCTTCCTCGCAATATCAAGTATTGCCTGGGTTATCTCCAGCCTAATCTCCTTCGATACCCTCATCTGGTCGAAGAACCAAGTGAACTTCGGGGACTTCGAAACTAGACAGTATTCACGGACCGGATCTATTTCCTCGCCTCGGATACTGTACACCTCTTTTGCATCCTTGGCACTTGCTTCGTCGTAAGATAAAATGACGTTAGCCATTCCTCTGGTGAAAATATCTAAAGCTCCTCGTACTCCTCTCCTTCATCATAGGCCACCATGAGATTGGCCCCATGCGCTGGTAGGGGGTTGTTGTTAACGTTTTGTGGGGGGATCTCCAACGTCCCCGCCTTCATGTACTTATCAATGATTCTCCTTAGCGTGAAATAACTCTCTGTCGAATGCTGGATCTTCCGATGGACCTGATAATATTTAGGATCCGCCTTCGTTGCAGCATCAGGTTCTTCCATTGAAATTCCTTTTGGTTCGTACACCGTTACCCCTTGGAACATCGCGTTATAATAACTCACGACCTCTTCTATCATGCAAGGCAACGGTGGCGAGTTTTCTATGTATCTTCAAAACTTCCTCTCGTTGTCCTTATTTGGTACCTTGCCCCTATCTTCTCCCTCGGCGTACCCCACCCGTGGAGGCTGAGACCTCCCCTCCGCGGGTTGCATCGTCTGGCTGAACATCATGGGTACTACCACCAGATTGGGTCGCAACACCAAATAGATGTTTCTCGCTGCTTTCAAGAATGTTGTAAAAGTCCCCTCGCGCGTCTCGTTGATAAGATGGCAGATGTATTCAGGAAGCAGTCCCTCATCGCAAATTTTTAATAACTTGGACTCTTTGGCCTCCTCCCTTACCTCGAGGGACCTTTCCCTGAACCTTCTAACATAGGCCACCACCTCCTCCCCAGGTTTCTGCTTCTCCCTACCGAGTTGGGTTAAGGTGAATTCATGTTTTGCCAGAAAGAACTTTTGGACAAACAATACATGCATCTCCTCCCACGTAGAAACGTTGTTGGGAGTTAAATGGGAGTACCAAGTATATGCCTTATCAGTTAGGGATTTGGAAAACTCCCTCAGTCTGAGCCTCTTATTATTGTAATGCGCTCCCAAGTGTTCAACAAAACGCTTAATGTGTTCCTTCGGGTTCCCACTTTTCCCTGTATATTTTTCAAATATAGGGGGAATATAGTCCTTTGGGTAAGGCTCATCGTTATACGCTTGAGGATAGGGTGTTCGTAAGTCGTCATAAACTGAAGCCACCTCGCCAGCTGATTCCGAGAAAGCCTGCATGAACTTCAACATCTCTTTCTGCATCTCTTTCCTCATTTCTTCCATGGGCGAGGCTACTGGGGCAACCAACAGCGGGGCCATGGGATGAGCATTCTTTGTAACTCGAACGAACGTTACCGGTGGTGCCGTTGAAACTCCCGAGTTTCTCACTGCTGGATTCACAATAGAGGGTGCACTTACTGGGATCGTTCCTGCAATACTCGCACCTGGTGGGGCCGTTGGAGCTACTCCTGGCGTTACGAAAGCATTAGCCTCCAACCTTCCCAGCATAGTTGAAGCTACTATAGTTTGCAAAAACTCATGGAACTTTCTCATGAGGAGCGCAATCTGGGTGGGTCCCAACCCCGCGCTCGTGGAAGGTTGTGTTGCCCCTCGAACGCCTGACGTCGTCGGAGCTGGAGGTACCTCTACTCGATGAGCCCTATCCCTTAGGGCCTCTTGCTCCCTCGCGGCTTGTTCTTCATTTTGCTGGATATCATCAAAGTTGAGTCTTCGAGTGGCATTATCTTGTGCCATACTTCTTACCTAGGATAATGCCTCCCCAGCAGAGTCGTCAAATATAAGAGGGTAATTTAGATTATAGATGGAGGCGTAACCCATGTTTGAGTATGGTAATGATAAGATAATTGGACAAAGCTTTGGATTAATGATAGGGCATGCAAACACAAACCTAATGAAGATAAACTCAGTTTAAACTTACAAAAGCTCTCGTGTATAACTCAGAAAGTGGTAGTGGAACTTAGAATTAACTTGGCTAAAGGGAGAGAGAAGTAAGCACCCAAGATACACATTAGTATGAAGGTAGAAACACACCAAACACCCTCACGAATCTCTGTCAAGTATTAACATCTTCGTAATAAATAACAATGGTGAGTGAGTAAACTCTCTAGTTTTCAATAACTCTCTCTGATGTGTATTTTCTCTAGCAATAACTTCTGAACTCTCAAAAGATCATCATCTTCTCAAAGGTGGTTGGGGTCCTTAAATAGCCTCCCACACCATCCCTAAGGCAACTTAGTCATTAAAGTCTACGAAATACGTCCCTCATACTTTATGTCACAACATTAAATGCATGATGCACTAGTTGTCTCCACGTCAGAAACATTAAATGCCAAGACATACCTTTTGACCAACCACTGTGTGTCAGGGGGCTATTGTCGCACAGGTGGCTCACCAACTACCTGACAGCCCCAAATACCACGGTGGTTTACTCAAGTGCAAGTGTGTCATTGTTTAGTTGTCTAGTGACATCACCTATAGTAGATGTGACATTAAGTAAATGGTTGTTTGGTTATCAACTCGACGCCCGATGGAACTCCAAGCTGCTCCACCCGAGGTTCCATGGCTAGGGTCCTTAGGTGTTTTACCAGGTGTATCTAAGATGGTTGGGAAGAGCGCCAATGGTGCCTCAATTATCAATCCTCCAAACCAAGTTCCTCTAAAGTTCCCACGGCGAGGTCATTCGGTAAAGCATCAAAGCTCTCCCAGGCCTGCCAAGCCTGGTCTCTCGCGAGTACCGTTTGACCTCACACTAAAATTCATTATTATTATCATTACATCATTACAACTGTTTTATCTTACCGTCAACATAAATAGACATACAATACGACTAATACAACAGGCTAAAGTATGAGCTGCCACACCAAGCTGCCTCGATGAGTTGCCACGCTTGAGCTGCCTCGGTTGCTTAATCTCAAACATTATTGCCAATTAGGGAATTATCCCTAATCTCAGCATTACCTTCAAATATAATGTCATAATACATATAAATAGAAATAATGGCATTGTATTTCACAAAAATCATATATAATTAATCTCCACGATTAAATAGTGCACATAAAATATGGGGTATTAAAAGAATCATTTGACTACTCTAATACTGATGCCATAAATTACCCCAATACTATTTTTAAAGATCAACTTTTTGAAAACATGAAGAGTTGTGACATTACTTATAGGGTTAGATTGTGAAATCCTAAGGATCATAAATGAGATTATGACCTTCTTACAGAATGATTTCTTATACATCTCTTGTCTAAATACTTTGTCTTCCATTGCACCTCGTGTTTAGAGGTATTCTATGGGAATTTTTCATTTGCTCTTTCATCTTGAAACTAGTAGATATAGAGTCGTGATTATATTAACGCTTGCGTGATGATAAAAAGATGGTTAAGATATATCAGAGCATATGCTTATATATGTCAATGGATTTAAGGATAATTTTAACACTCCAGGCTACTGTTACATTTCACCTTAGAACCTCATCATCATATTGGGAAAAGTAACCCAAATCATGAATCCTAATTGTAATAATTCTTTTCTTTATCTTTTGTGACAAAAATTTCTTACCTCGTGAAGTTGATGGAACATCCTTATCTCGCAAGGAGTTAGGTAACTCCATAAATAGAGGTATTATTTTATCTTTGTATTATCTTCAAACATTTTACCTCGACTTCACTTACCTTATCTATTATTACCATACGTTTTATAATTTTTAAGAGAAGTTTTCTTCCACCATTACCTCTACCTAGAAGCAAAAGGTGGAAGATTATTGATTAATACATCCTCCTATATTTAAGGACATCTTCACTTTGTGGACTTTTGATTATGTGGACTATGTGGACTGTTTGATTATGTGGACTGTTTGATTCCTAAGACATTTGAGTGCATCAAAGGTAATCTTATAGTTATTTTTTGTGATTTATTTTCATCTTAATCATTTCCCTGTATTCTTCCCTTTGTCGTCTTAGAACTATCTTATTTTTTCCAAACTTCTCATCAGATAGACCTTTCTAGTCGACCCACCCAACTGACACGGGGAATGCTACAAAAAGATTTTAATTGTGCGAACATGTTTATAGTATGGAACAAAAAGGATTAGCCCTTTGCGTGTGGTCGTCATTGATGAGAATAAAATCGAAGCTACTGACGATACTCCTTCGAAGAAACCTAAGAGTTTGAGGTCTAACCTTTTTAATGAATCCTTAGTTGTCAAATTCATTATACCCTTCAATATCAAAACCTAGAGAAAAGCAAAGGTGATAATACCTCAGAGCCCGAATCTTATTTGGTGAGGGAAATATATATTTGTTTCACTGAATCCTTCCTAAGGAAAAATGACTCTACTATTTGATATCATACAAAAACTTCTAGTGAGCAAATAAACTACGATGGGTATGAGTCCGGATTCACCTATCTTTATAGTCTCCCTACCAAGGACATATTTCGTGTGACTATCCACAAGGCTTTATAAGTATAGTTAATCCTCTCTTTAGTCCTTTTGTACCTCATGGAGATAATGGAGTTATGAATTTGACACTTATCTAATTATGAAAAAAACATAATGGCCATAGTTTTGAATGAGATAGCCTTAAAGATTGAGAACCATGATGAGTCCTTTTTTACACAAAGGGACAAATATATGAAGTTGAAAGATAGTTTGGTATCAATAAAAGAGGATAAAGCCTATATTTATAAGGAAAAAGAATAATTAAATAAAGAACTTTTAACTTTTTTCCTTGCCCTAAAGACAAACAAAATAATAGCTCGAAACTAAGAACACACGGATTAAGGACGAGTTTAAAACCACCAATACCGATGATATATATCAAATAGGTGAAAGACTTATGAATTCCATCTCCAATTCATATCTTACATTTTTAATAGTTACAATGAGTTGAATAGATGAACATGGAAAAAATTGATGTTTCTGAGACATCAAACATTTTTATATCTTGGATTGTGATTGTTCAATACCGCTGGCGAGGACCCATTTCCATAAATGACGTGGTTCCGCGCCAGCAACATTGACCAAACACAATCAAGGACATCAAAAAGTTTGATGTTTCAGAAACATCAAACTTTTTTTCGATGAACATATAATACTACTATTACTTAAAGGTAGCAACTGACTCTTGGATTATAATGATGAAGAGTCCGTGGAAAATATAGTTGAGGACAAGGAAGACGAGCACAATTTAAAAGACCATTGAGGATTCCCATGTTAATGATAAATGCATTCATGATTCTTGTAATGTAGCTCTAGAGGATGATAGTGCATCGTCCCTAGAGGTGTCCAACAAAGCTCTTTTAACCAGATTGGTCAAGTTTCATTTCATGTGCCTGAAAATCTTGTTTTCTTTATCTGTTCCTATGAGGACGGAATAATATTTTTGTTATTTGTGGCTCTAAACACTTGGTTAAACCTTAAATTTTTTTGTGAATGATATGGGGTTTCTTCCGTTATTATTGCATTACTTATTAAATTTTTTGTAGAATTTTAAGTGTTACCTTTTTGGAAGGTTTTTTCTATAATTATCTTTTTCTATTTAGGACTTTCATCTTGCGACCATTCTAACATTTTATAAAATGTAATCTTTTTAATAGTTGAAATTGCCTCGGTCTTTGCCAAAATTGTATAAATACGCTATTATGTTATTCAACCATTTAGTTTTGAGTCATGCCTTATGTGAGTTCTCATTCTAGGATTTCACGGTGTCCTTATATTATTTGATCTACCACTCTATCGTATGTGATACTCCTCAAGGGAGCTTAGAAGATGAGGTCCTGTTAATCCAACATGTCAGACCTAGTTTCTATATATGAGAGGCATTCCAGATTACATGACTCTTCCCATTGATAATTTTAATTCGATGTTGACCCTTATGATCCACCTGGGACACTCCTACATTTTCTTTAATTATCCTATGAGTATTGGTTTACTCCATTGAGATGACTTCGACTTATAAACTTAGTTTGTACATCCCTTATGAATAGGCCCTTTTTCCTTGAGTATGATTTCTCTCCGGTTCATTACTAAAATGAAATCTTTGTACACGCCCTTGTGAACCTATTCCCTCGTCTTAGGATGATAATACATTTATATAAGTTTTTAAAAACTTAATATTATTTTTAACAACCTACTCTTTTATTAATTTGACCATGGAGATATTATTGGATCGGTTACAATACATAAAAACATAATGATTATACTTTTGAGATCATCGGCATTCCAAAGGTGTATGAGTGGTTCCTCTTCTTATTGGGGATTGATATTGTAAAAACTTTGTTGTGCCTTGATCTTTAATTGGTCACATACTAGAAAAGAAAAAAAATGACATAATCTAAAGCACGTTCCAGGGATTGAATCGTACTACTTTTGTGAATCTTGCAGGTGATACGATATAGAGCCAATGAGTTGATCAAGCTGATGAACTTTCTACCCTTATTTGTATCCCAAAACCTTACTAGAATCCACCAAAAGTCTCAGATCTTATAGTATATGGACCTCCCAAAGTAAACTATGTGTGTGGGAACTCTTGGAGATGAATACTTGGTGTTGTGTAAGAGATGACGTTTTTTCTCCACACCCCTGCATAAAAACATAAATAGTGATTTTCTTCTCCTTCTCTAACCCTCAATACTATTATTCCTCATAAACCCTAGCTTACACAAAAATGTGTGGATATATATATATATGTGTGTGTGTGTGTGTGTGTGTGTGTAAGTAGCGGACTTGGGCTCAATTGGGTTTCTAACAAGCCTGAACCTACTAATAGGGTAAGTGAACTTTACTGGGTACCTATGATTAGATAATTAAATTGGATTCCAAATAGGTACTCGATAATCCCTCCCAAATTACATCCCCATAATTTATTTTCTTTCTCGATTTAATCATTAATAATTCCATTGAATGAAACGACTGCAGTATGATATAATTTTCTCAAAATTACTCAAATGACAAGGTATTATTTCCAAAGTTTATATGCTATATAAAATTATTCCCCGCGTTAAGCATATAATACCCTTTTGGTCAAATCCATTTTTCTACTAATCGATTTTAAGCAACTTCTATTTTATTTCTTTATCTCTGACATAACTTAGTTGATACCTTACTAGATTATAAAATAATCCACTAATAAGTTTTGTTGGTAGGATAAAAACATATAAAACTATTAAGGGGCCGTCACAATCCAAGATTTTTCATGGAAGAAAATTGTTAGGAATTAGGATGCCTGACATACTCACATAACGGTTGCTCTAAACATGTAGACATTTAGATCAAGTAAAATTGAATCTCACCCATAATAATCGTGGAAGCATTCAAATCCTCATAACCATTGGGATTAAGAACCTATGAGCCTTTTTTCAAACTTATGAGATTGTTCAATTCTAATCTAGTCATCACCAAGATTATAATCTCACCCGTGGACCTGTTCAATACATTCCCGATGAACCTACCGCAATCCTCTTCGAACTATTAGACAAATTCCTAAACCATAAAAAATCTTCTCGTAGTTAAGATAGATTACTATGGTCGCACATGCAACATTACTGATAGGATGTAACTCCATATCTAAACTAGGAATTGTTTAATTTTACTACCGTAATTATGATCTCCCATGATCAATCGAACTCAACTCACCCGAATTCCTACCAATTCCAATTGACTAGCATTGCATAAAATATATTTAAAATAAATATAATCAATTATCACAAACATGATTACTATTTCAAATGAACATGACACGCCTTTATTTAAACTTAAACATCAGATATGGTTTTAAGAATATAAATCCCAAGACTTCTAACATCTTAATTAGATAAGTATTAGGTCAGGTGATCTTAGAGACCTAATAAGGTACATGTCAATTGGCTTCTACTATGTCCTATTTTGGAAGATTTTTTTAGGACGAGGTGTCCTTTTTCAGGTATAACACCCTACATATTTTTCCATTGAGGGTGATCAGGCCCTAATAGTAAGATATGTCTGACATTAAAATTAAAATACGACTCTTAACATGTGACAGAAATACTTGACATTTAAAACTTTTTCCACAAGCTATAAATTGAGATAATCCAACAATAATAATCCATCCACAACAATAAGATCCATAACCAAGATATAAATCCATTAAAATAAAACTCCAATGATATAAGGTTAACTACGTAAAATCTCTCCAACTAAAGTCCATAAATCTACTATGGAATCGAATGACCAACTACATCCAATACAATTTTCTCATAAATAAAAAATTTTTGAAAAGAAAAATAAATTGATACTGTAAGATAAATCTCCATATCCAAGTCCTTTAAACTCAAAAACTATAAAACTAACAAAGAAAATATCGTGAAATGTTAGTCAATAACAATGGGTTAGGGCCCACCACAAGAATATCAAGTTCTCTTCCCCATTTGGATTCATGAATTCTGCAATAAGAATTATAATAGATAAATATCATAATAGAATATTTTAAGGAAAGAAGTAAAATGATATCAAGGTGAGTATCGTAAAACTAAATAACTACCCACATAAAGTAAAGCAACCCGGTTACACAAGACCAAATGTATTTATTTCAACAGTTATCAAATCTCCTTCCATTATCTTACTCAGTTTCAATTATCTCTCTCAATAATAATATATTATTCATGCAACACAAGTATAGTCATTTTTCCAATCTATTTTCCCAGCACATACTGATGATGTGCCTAACGTCACATCACATTAAATTCACATAAATCCCTGTAGCTCGTCGTCCCAAATTGTCAACCTGAACCTACTGAGATGTCTCCCACATAAGATACATTACAATATCCAGTTAGCCTAGGCCTCACACACATCACAATTTCAAGTCAACACCATACACTTCATGTACTTGTGGCGCCAACATGTAACTGTCTGTGACACCCCGACTAATTAAATACCGGGTAGCTACTCCTTTATTCAAATTAATACAAAATGTCAAGTTGGATCAGTTCATAGCATCATTGTCGAAATTATTTTTATAATTACTAGCCACCTAATATTTAAAAAGTGAATTGCCAATTTTAATTAAATTCGATTAACATGACATCCATAAAAAATTATAAAATAATGATACCACAAATACATCACAGTAGAAAATAAATAACAATGTAATAACTAAGTCTGTAGGAATACACCTCACAACAATCCAAACACTAAAATGAACAAATACAAGCCTGAATCATTAATTTAATTACAACCCAAAATATAAAGTAAAAAGTGAGTAAATAAGATGTCTCTGGAAGAAATGGGGCGACATGCCCAACAGATGATAAAGTATGATAATAGAATCAAGATCGAAAGTGGAGGCGTCTACTGACAAGGTCCTGTAACTTTCACAGTAGCTATAGCACGTCACTAGAATGGAACTCCTATACTTGGTGTCCTTATGGCTGGGCACCTAAAAGATTTTTACAAGAAAATAGATTTGAAAGAAAACGGGTCAGAGCCCGATTGTGAAAACAGTTTAAAATACAGCAAGTGGTTTAATATAATTAAACAGTGAATATAAAGTACATGATAGTGCGTGCACTCACATGAGTTCCTCACCTCTCAACTAATTGTGCACTTCTATCACACCCATACCCGTTCTAGATATTTCGATATCTAACTAGTCCAATACACTATCTAATATTACTATAAGATTCACGATTTAAGTCCCGACTTCTTAAGTATAAACAGAGAGTTTTACTTTTCTTCTTAGTTCCCAATATTAGTAATGTTAATCCCGAGCGATTTCCATTTTTAACTCTACTAAAATATTACTACTCTTCACACTTACATTTATTCATCACAATTCATTTCAATTAGTAGTACACTATTACCATCATAAATATACAATACTGACACCCCGAGTTTAAGCTGCGGTGCACACATACTCTGCTATCCAATCCCGGTACATCACGTACATAAGGACCACGTATTCTGAATCTCTCAGGAATCGTTTTCAATAAATGACAATCACACATAATGGAGGCGAACATAGTTCACATCACATGGGTCACGCACATACCTATGATCCCATGATTAATAGACTTATTAACTTCTCAATAAGTCCTTCTCTGACCTATGTCCTCGAGGTACCAATCTAAATCCCCCCGTAGGCACACAAAGATTAGATGGCCCTGATCGAACGCCGACCTCCCGTGATAGCAAGTATGGTAGGTATGTTATACACAACTAACTACATATACCAAGCATTCACACATCTTTGGTATTCCATAATATTAATAGAGATATATTTCTCATTCCTATACCGTCATTCCATGTTACACATTTTCAAGTCCCCTAATTATTTACATTAAGGTTATTAACTCTCCTCACGTCGAAGTCTTTAGACACTAATATCATAACCCATAAACATCATTGGGATCACTACAAAACTCTAAGTTTTAATCCTTAACATAATTCTAAATCTCATAACTATATCCACAAATCAACAAGGGAAGGGTTACACTCAATTATATAAGTCTTCTGGAAGTTTTAAGTAAAATCAGGCCTAAAAAGGCATTCTGTCAACTCGTTAGAAATCTCGTTCGAATGAGGTCGTTTGAACGAAAGGCTTTGAACGAACTACCAACTCGTTAGAAAGGGTACTTTCATCTCGTTTGAAGTTCGTTCGAACGAGGTCGTTCGAATGACCTGGGCATGTCTTCTAACGAGATGGCAGTTTGCGCCCAAAAATTTTCCTAATTCATTTTTCTCAATATTTCTCTTCTCTAAACTCATCCTAAGATCATCCCAGTAGCATTTTAATGTTCTTAAACTTTTCTAAACCCTCTTAGGTCGTTTCTTAACATATTTTTGGGGTCAAATCCTCCAAATCAACATGTAATTATTATAAATTCCCAAATATTACCCCAAACCCTATGTACATGAACCCAGAATTTTATTATGCCAAATTACTCATCATAAATCCGTTTTTACATCATCATATTTAAGTCTTCGAATACTAAATTCGTCCATAGTCAATCTGCATGAAAATCCTATCCCAAATTTAGAGTTTCTCCAACAATTTCATTAGTTTTCCTCAAAACTTTCAAGACAAAATAGTTCCTACACTAAACATGGAAGGAATATTCAATGCACTTAAAAATATCAAATCACTTGCCTTAGATTCGTTCTTCAGATGTGTCATCGGTGGTTCAAGGTTGATTCTCTCTTCTTTCCGGTCATAAATCCTTTCCAAAAACTGATGGTGTGGAGATGGTTTGGCTTGGTAACCCTTTACCCTCTTTCTAACTTCTCTCAAAAACCTCTGTAGCCCACTCTCTCACTTTTTTGGCTGATAATGGCCTTAGTGGCTCTTTTAAAATATCTAAATGAACACTAAAATTCGCGGGTCTTAATTCCCCAATTTTTAAAATTACCAAAATACCCTTCTAGATTGCCGATTTGGCCTAAAAATGCCCCGGGACCCAAACTAAACCCTCGGGTAGTGTTTTCGGACTATTTCGACCCTTCCGAACACGTTGGCTCACTCAAAATGACCATTCAGTTAATACAAATATAATTCACTTTTTAATCTAATTAAATTAATTCCTGACGCGACTGACACGCGTGTCCCAACTTAAGTTTCCAAATTGTCGTATTTCAGCCTCGCGACAACTTTAATATTTCCAATACTCATGAAATATTCAATTTTAACATCATAATCAAATACCAACTCACATCTCGCTAGTATTTATATCCTAATTAATTCCCAATTAATTCTTATTTAATTTAATTAATCCCTTAAATAAAAATCAATAAAATTACGGGGTATTACATACTTCCCCCCTTATAACAGAATTTTGTCCTGAAATTCGGAACTAAAGAGTACCTGGTGAAAATAACTCTGCATAACGCTCGCGCATCTCATCCTCGTGCTCCCTTGTGGACTCCTCGGCATTATGATGCCACCACTGAACACGTACTAATGGTACTATCTTTGACCTCAGTTTCCGCTCGCTTTGGTCCAAAATAACAATCGGCCCCTCCTCGTAGGAACTATCGGTTTGAAGATCAATGTCCTCTAAAGCAATGTGAGTATGGTCCAAATCCTCCCTAAGATATTTCCTTAGCGAGGAATATGGAACACATCATGAATCATATGTGATGATGCTAAGATTTAACACCACCGGATAAGTGATAGTATGCTCAAACAGTAGCAGCCATGGCAGTCATAGAGATGTATAAGTGTATATGTATGTAGAAGGGGATGAGTATAAGAGGAAATAAGACAATGATGTATAGTGGTTCAGCCAATTTGGCCTACATCCACTGTGAGTGTGTGATCCACTAAGTATGGGCACTAATGGCCTTGGATACAATGCACATAACCCTCTCTTTCTCTCTACTGTGTGTACAAGCAGAGTTTTAGCTAGGGTTGCAGTTAATGGATCGATCCCCTGTAGGGTTGTAGGTGACAAGTAGATATAGGTCTTGGGGGGTGTAGTGTACCCCCAAGTATGCATGGTGCATGTGAATCATGATCTAGCCAGTCCCCTGTGGACACCTGTAGATGACAAATGATGACATAATATTCCCTCACGTGAGGGTGTGATTTTGTTATAACGGTCTCCCCTGTGCCATGCCAGCCTCACGCGCATTGTTCCACGCGTCTCCCAAACCACGCGCTGCGATGATGTCACCCTCGGCCGAGGGCAAAGTTCCCTCCGGCAGTGAGTCTGGTCCAATTTTGGCCTCGTACTGTCGGCCCCTCGTAGGGTCGTCTAGAGAGTGGTGAAGGGTCGGCCCCTCGTAGGGTCGGCTGGAGTCTGGCGAAGGGTCGGCCCCTCTGAGGGGTCGTATGGAGCCCGTTGGAGGGGTCGGCCCCTCGTAGGGTCGTCTGGAACATGATGAAGGGTCGGCTCCTCTGAGGGGTCGTCTTGAGCCTGATGAAGGGTCAGCCCCTGAGGGGTCATCCATTTGGAGGTAATCCTCAGCCAGGCCGAGGATATAAACGGGTATATCAATCACCCCCCAGCCCTTAGCCATAGGTTCTGTTGAGATGGCTGAGGGATAGTGTTTTAAATGAGATGCATGTATGATTAGTTAGGTGAGTGACACCTGGGCAGACACTCATTGCTATTCCAGTTTCCAAGGCATGGCGGCTACACACTTTGCTTGGGGCCTTGCACCCTAATGATGCCTTCCTCGTGGCCTGTGGCCTGCCTTGGTCAATGGGCCCACTCATTGCTAAGGTATTTAAGAGATTTTCAAACTCTCTCTCCTTCTTCTTCTTCTTTGCGCCCAAGCCTTCTCTCTCTAGAATTTTATCAGTTTTCATCGCCATTTTCTGCAGCCTTCAATCCTTCAAGCCTAGCAACGTTCTTCCTCTCTTTATCAGGTAATCTCTTTCACCCAGCGCTCTCTTTTGCCTTCATTTCTATTTGCTTTTTAGGGTTGTGGGGTTGCATTTTCTTTGGGTTATCCTATAGCTTTTTCCGGTGTCTTCTCCGGCAACTGTTTCTTGGATGTTCTTGAGTGTTCTTGAGTGAAAATCATCAATTCCCTTTTTAATCCAAAAGTCTAATTCGGTCAACTGCAAACTTGTTTGTAGTTAAGTTCCTCAAATTCCTCCAAGTGTAGGGTCTTCCCTTTTAATGCTTAGGAAGCTTTACAGTTTAGCGTCTGAATTCCCATCCTTGAGAGAAAAGCTCTTTGCAGAGATCAGACGAGTAGAGGAAGAGGAAGAGAGGAGACGAGGGGCCGACCCTAATTGGGTACGACCCATCTTTCCCATTCCTCTTGCCACCATAAAACCATTTGAACCGTCTGAGTCCTGTGGGTCATCCCATCGTCCAGCCGAGTGTCATTCAAGCGAGATGGACGAGAGAGCGTCCTCGCCAACTGGCGTTGGACCTTCCGGTAGGCGAGAGACATCTGACCTAAGCCCAGGCCGAGAGGCCGAGGGCATGTTCCCCTCCGAGGCAGTCCCTGTAACAACCCTATCTCCCCATGCCTTCCAAGTGGCTTTTCCCCAGGGCCCTCTGGCTGGGGGATAGGGGACTGAGGATGAGGATGATGATACCGATGATGAGGTTGATACCTCCCACGCCTCATCCTTTATTTCCTCTGTTAGGGATCGTGACCTCCTGATATGGAGGCATGCCTATGGGGTGTCACCCAGCATAACTATGAGGGTTCCCTCTGAGTGTGAGAGGGTTTTTGATTATGAAGAGGGAGAGGTTGCAGTCTATGAACAAATGCTCAAGGTTGGAGTTAGATTCCCTCTGCATCCTGCCGTCGTAGATATCTTATCTGCCCTTGGTGTTGCTCCCTCTCAACTTCCCCCCAACTCTTGGAGGACGATCTTGGGCTAAATCTCCCTGTGGAAGAATGCTTTCACCGACGAGCCCTCGGCCGACCTATTCTTGGGTTGCTACAACGTAACCTCCTCGTCTAAACAGCCTGGATACTATCATCTAGGGGCAAGGAGGTCTGAGAAGAAACTCCTCCACGTGGCATAAACTTCCAACCACGATTGGAAAAAGAGATTCTTCTTTATCTCTGGGGGAGCCCACCGCCGATGGTTCGAGGGTCCCCAGACAATGGTCTAACCCTTCCATGAAGGCTAGGTCAGACCCTGGACTTAGTTTGGAGGAGAAGGACATCATTGAATATCTGAGGGGATGAGGGAGAGAAGGTGAACTTCTGAAATTTGAAGACCTGATGACCCCCCGGTTCCTCACAGATGATGGCTTGAGGGTCGGCCCTCTGACTGAACTATGAGAGTTATACTGAACATTTTCTATTCTTTACTTTTTTCCAAGTGTTTCCATTTTTTCTCTGCATTTTTCTGACGTGTCGTCCTCTTATCAGGTCGCCCCGCAGGTATATCAGACCAACTTTGGGAAATGACTTCTCCGAGCCTGCTATATGGTCTGAGCAAGAAGAAAGGGAAGGAGCCTCAGCAGGCTCCGAGGAAGACGAGGGCTGCTGGGCCGACAGTGGTGGAGCCGACCGCTGACAGCCATAAAAGAAAGGAGCCTGAGGCCCCTGTTGACCCTCGGCCAGATGCTCAGACGAGGGCCAGGGTCGGAGCCTCTGGGGGGACGACCTCTTCATCCAGCATGGGGGCCTTCTGGTCTCAAAACCTGGCACATCTGAGGGCCGAGCCCTCATCGCTCATAGAAAACTTGAGGGAAGCCAAGGCCTCAATGTTCTCTCCACCCACGGCCTCTGACTACTAGTTCCTGTCGAAGATGCCTCCTGCCAAAGTGTACGACTATGGTCTGCACGCCCTTGCACAGGTGATGGTCTTGACCCACTTCTTTTAATTTCATTCTTTCACCAACTGTTTCCTCGGCCTCTTGATATGTGTTTATTTTTCTTGTGCAGTCTGTGTGTACCTTTACCTTGGCAACAAAATGGATGGCTGAGAACCAAGCAAAGTTCCATGAAGCCGAGAGGGCTATCCAACATGAGGCAGATCTTCAGTCTGAGCTTGACACTGCAATGGGCCGAGTTGGAAAGTACCAGGACTGAGCATGCAAGGATCCTGGACGAGCTGAAAAGGCAGCATGACGAGGACATTAAGGCCAGGGACGAGGACATTAAGGCCAGGGACTTGCTTCTCAAGGAAAAGGACGAGGCCTTGACCAACATGGAGGTCAAGTACAAAGCTGACCTTGAAGCAGCCATTATGAAAGCCGAGGCCGATGCTGTTGAGGCTTATAAGGTTTCTGACGAGTTTCAGGGCTTCGGCCTTGAATATTTGGAAAGAGGAATCAGGACTGCCTACCGATGGGTCGTCCTCAGGTTTGGCGACGTCGTGTCCTCGGTCCGTCCTTCTATTGAAGCAGTCAGACTGGACGACCCTATGATTGCCGAGGCTCTGACTTATGTTGAATCACAAGTGCAGGTTGAGGGGGTCGGCACATCTGAGGATCAGCCGGTTATGGTTGCTGAAGAGACCCCTTTGGTGGATGTTGAGGCTCTGCCCTCTAATATTGTCCCTTAGGGTAGCTGTCTGTAGCCCATACCCTCATAATGTATTTACCATATTTGTGCTCTCTTTTGTAAAACACTTGGATATTTTGTATAACACCTGCATTTTATTAATACCATCGTCTTCTTTACTGTCTTCCATATTTGCTTCTTGTATGGTTTGCTGTCTTTGTTAATGACACTAACCTCTCCCCCGTCTTTCTTGACGGTGAACAAGGGGTGATCCCCTCCGTTGGCCCTCATTATAGCCGAGGAGTCAAATTACCAAACTGGTTTTTAATAAAGTTTTCCCTCGTCTTTCTTGAGGACAGTGGTGGGGTCGTCCCCTCCCCTGGCCCTCATTATAGCCGAGGGATAAGGTTACCAAATTAATGGTTTTTAACAAAGTCTTCCCTCGTCTTTCTTGAGGACAGTGGTGGGGTCGTCCTCTCCACTGGTCCCCATTATAGCCGAGGGATCAACTTACCAATTTAATGGATTTTCAAGTCTTCCCTCGTCTTTCTTGAGGACAGTGGTGGGGTCGTCCCCTCCACTGGTCCCCATTATAGGCGAGGGATCAACTTACCAATTTAATGGATTTTCAAGTCTTCCCTCGTCTTTATTGAGGACAGTTGTGGGATCGTCCCCTCCACTGGTCCCCATTATAGCCGAGGGATCAACATACCAATTTAATGGTTTTTAACTGTCTTCCCTCATCTTTCTTGAGGACAGTGGTGGGGTTGTCCCCTCCACTGGTCCCCATTATAGCCTAGGGATCAACTTACCAATTTAATGGTTTTTAAGTCTTCCCTCGTCTTTCTTGAGTACAGTGGTGGGGTTGTCCCCTCCACTGGTCCCCATTATAGCCGAGGGATCAACTTACCAATTCAATGGTTTTTAAGTCTTCCCTCGTCTTTCTTGAGGACAGTGGTGGGGTTGTCCCCTCCACTGGTCCCCATTATAGGCGAGGGATCAACTTACCAATTTAATGGATTTTTAAGTCTTCCCTCGTCTTTCTTGAGGACAGTGGTGGGGTCGTCCCCTCCACTGGTCCCCATTATAGTTGAGGGATCAACTTACCAATTTAATGGTTTTTAAGTCTTCCCTCGTCTTTCTTGAGGACATTTGTGGGGTCATCCCCTCCACTGGTCCCCATTATAGACGAGGGTGGATCTCTGTAGATGTTTCCATGCGTGCTAGAACTGATAACCACAGGATGAGGGGAAACGCTGATATTTCTCATTAATTTTCAAAGTGTTCTGTTGGAGCAACTCTTATTACAATTATGGTCTATCAAGACCTTACAACACTACTGATAGTATTTCTTCAAATGATCTGCATTCCAGGGGTTGGAAAAAGGTTCCCCCTCTAGGTTTTCCAGTCTATAGGTCTCAGGGACGACTTCATCGATGACCCTATATGGGCCATGCCAATTAGGATGGAGCTTGTTGGTCTTTTGCCAAGTCTTCTTGAGGACCAAGTCCCCCACTGCGATAGGCCTCTGTTTCACCCTCTGATTGTAGAACTTTGCGGTCCTCTGCTGGTAGGCGGCCTACCGTATCTCAGCGTCCTCCCTTCTTTCCTCAATCAGGTCCAAGTCGAGTCTCCCCTCCTCCGCATTTTTCTGGGGGTCATACACCTGGACTCTATGCGTAGGGAACTCAATCTCGGTGGGGATGACGGCTTCTGATCCATAAGCTAGCATGAAAGGGGTCTCTCCGGTAGAGGTCATCACTGTCGTCCTGTATGCCCATAGCATGGCATATAACTCCTCGACCCATCTTCATTTTGCCTCCTCAAGCCTCGTCTTGATTCCATCTAGGATTGTCCTGTTTGTGACTTCTGTTTTCCCATTGGCCTGAGGTCGGCCAGGGGTGGAGAAAAATTGTTTGATACTCACCCTTTCACAATACTTCTATAGAGAGGCATTCTTGAACTGAGTCCCGTTATCCGAGATGAGGGTGTTGGGGAGACCATATCTGCATATAATATTTTTCCAGATGAACTGGAAGGTCTTCTGCTCGGTGATCGTCACCATCGGCTCCGCTTCCACCCATTTTGAAAAATAATCAATGGCTACGATGAGGAATCGATAGTTATTGATGGCCCTAGGCAAGGGTCCTACTAGATCAATTCCCCATACTGCAAATGGCCATGGGGATGTAATGGAAGTAAGAGGCTGATGGGGCTGGTGTGGGATGGTGGCAAATCTTTGACATTTGTCACACTTTTTTATGTATGCCGCGGCGTCTTTCACCAAGGTCGGCCACCAGTACCCCTGGGTGATCACCCTCTTCGCTAAGGATCTGCCCCCGATGTGGCTTGAGCACGATCCTTCGTGAACATCTTGTAAAATGGAAGGGACTTCTGAGGGATGCACACACCTAAGTAAGGGGAGCAAAAATCCCTTTTTGTACAAGGTGTCTCCGATGACAGTGAATTTTGCAGCCCTGTACCTCAGCTTCTTCCTTTCTTGTCTTGCTTCTGGCATCTCACCCTCTTTAATGTATCTAATCAGGGGGTCCATCCACGAAGCTTCTTGAGAAACATTTAGGCAATTGCTGAGTGTTCCCTCAGTGTCCTCAATAGTTGGCCGAAGCAAAATTTCTACTGGGACCGTCCTCCTGATTTCTGTTCTTATTACCGAGGCCAACCTAGCAAGGGCATCAGCACGGCCATTATCGAGCCTAGGTACCCTCCTTAATTTCACTTCTCTGAAGCCCTTCAGTAATGACCTCACCTTCTCAAGGTACCTAGCCATCCTCTCGTGCTTAGCCTCGTAGGCTCCTAGTATATGATTCACTACTAGCCTTGAATCACTATGGACCAAAATCTGGCCGACACTAAGAGACTTGGCCAATGAGAGGCCTCCTACTAAGGCCTCATATTTAGCCTCATTGTTGGAGGATTTGAAGTTGAACCTCAGGGCGTATTCAACGTCTGTGCCATCGGGTGCTGATAGTATCAGTCCAGCTCCACTTCCGCTGTCACAGGAGGACCCGTCAACGAAGAGGCTCCACAGAGTCTTTCCCTCTAAAAAATTTCCCTCAGAGAGGGACCCCTGTCTAAAGATGTATCTTCCCTCTTCGTTTTCAGTCTCTTTCCTTCTAGCGGTGCTCGTCTCAACCCTATCTGCGGGTGTGTCTGCGGGTCTATCTTCTATATCCGTCTTCTCGAGGGTCTCACCCTCGGGCTCATCATCTTCCCAAGTGAACTCAGCCACGAAGTCTGCCAATGCCTGCCCCTTAATGGCCGTCCTAGGCTGATACACAATGTCAAACTCCCCCATCTCTATAGCCCAGGCCATCAACCTACCTGATTTTTCTGGCTTGTGTAGGACCTGCCTAAGAGGAGAGTTGGTGAGGATGACCATTGTATGGGACTGGAAGTACGGCTTCATCTTACTCGAGGCATGGATCAAGGCGTAGGCCAACTTCTCCATCCTAGGGTATCTTTGCTCTGCCCCCTGGAGTGCTTTGCTGTTAAAATACACAGGCTTCTGTATCCCGTCTTCGTCTCTCACAATGGCTGCACTGATGGCCGACTCTGAGACGGCGAGGTACACATAAAGTCGTTCACCCTGCGCGGGTTGTGATAGCAGCAAGGGAGACCCTAAGTATGACTTTAGGTCCCTAAAAGCCTCATCACACTCTTCACTCCATTCGAAGGCCTTCCTAAGGATCTTGAAGAATGGCAAGCACTTGTCTGTGGCCCTAGACACGAACCTGTTCAAGGCAGCAACTCTCCCTGTGAGTCTCTGAACGTCTTTAATGGACTTCGGGGTCTTCATTTCAATAAGGGCCTTTATCTTCTCAAGATTGGCCTTGATGCCTCTTTGGTTGACAATGAACCCCAAGAACTTCCCTTCTCCGACCCCGAAGACTCACTTGGCCGGATTAAGCTTCATCTTATATTTGTCCATCGTATTAAAGGTCCTCTCCAGGTCTGCCACATGATCCTCTGCCTTCAAACTCTTGGTCAGCATGTCATCTACATAGACCTCCATAGACTTTCCAATTTGGTCTTCAAACATTTTATTTACGAGGCGTTGATACGTTGCCCCCGCATTTTTGAGACCAAAAGGCATGACCCTGTAACAGTATGTCCCCTTGTCAGTGATGAAGGCGGTCCTCTCCGAGTCTTCAGGGTTCATGAAAATCTGGTTATACCCTGAGTAGGCATCCATGAAGCTCATGAGCTCATGGCCTGCGGTAGCGTCTACCATCTGGTCGATGCGGGGGAGAGGGAAGCTGTCTTTGGGACAATGCTTGTTGAGGTCTGTGAAGTCCATGCACATTCTCCACTTGCCGTTGGCCTTTGGGACAATGACTGCATTGGACAGCCATTCAGGGTAGATGACCTCTCTGATAAATTCAGCGTCTTCTAATTTTTTGACCTCGTCCCTGATGACCTCATATTTTTCTCTGGAGTAAATTCTCCTATTCTGCTTCACCGGCTTCACTCCCTCCACCACATTGAGCTTGTGGCACATGATTTCAGGGTCAATCCCTAGCATATCTATATGACTCCAGGCGAAGACGCTTCGCCTTCTCCTCAACAGTTTAATGAGGTCTTCCTTGATATTGGGCTTCAAAGACTTGCCGAGTTGGACGGTTTTTTTCGTGTCATCCTCGTCGAGGATGATGGATTCTACCTCTTCCGCGGCCTCTCCTTTCTTCAGCTTCGTGTCATCCCTGGTGTCTAGGGTATCAATATTGTAAGTGGTCGTAGCCCTCTTGAGTGTCTCCTTTTCTTCAGCGGAGTTGTAGTAACATTCTCGCGCTGTCGTCTGGTCTCCCTGAACTTCCCCTACACCGTAAGGGGTAGGAAATTTAATCATCCGATGGACCATAGACGGCACAGCTTCAAACCCCTTGAGAGCCACACGCCCCAGTATGATGTTGTAGGACGAAAACACCTGCTCGTCCATCAAAAGGAAACTGACCTTCTTGGTGAGCCATCTCAGCCACTCGTCCCCCATCCTCACATCGGCCTCATATACCCCGAGGGGATGAACCTTTTCCCCACTGAACCCAATCAATGGATGATGGTAGGGGATGGGTCTAGCATGGCTGAGACCCAAGGCTTTGAAGCATGGCCAAAACATCACATCTGTAGAGCTCCCCCCATCTACCCAGATCCTCGGCACCTCGCATCCGTGCACCCTGGTAGTGATGACGAGAGGGTCATCATGTGTGGATAAGAGGCCTTTGAAGTCCATTCTTGAAAATCCCACTATCAGTGTGTCCATATCAACCATCTTCCTCTTTTCTGACTTGACCTCCAGGGAGGTTGCGTGTACCGTCTTCGCCACTGCCTTGGCCTCAGCCACATGGGCTTTCCTGTCGGCGACCTCAGACCCTCCTCCTGCAAGACCCCCGGAGATCATTCCCACTCCGAGCGAGATCATATTAAGCCTCTTTGAAAAGTGGAATCCCCGGGTTTTGAATAATTTATCACGATTAAAAAAAACTTAATTTCCTTTTTAATTTAAACTCAATATAGATGATGCGGAAGCGTTATAAAAGGGGTGATGGTTCAACTTTCAAAAATAACAACAAGTTTTAATTTCTCAAAACAAATTAAAACATAGTTCAAGTCCTAGAATTTGCCTAAGTCATGATTATTCATTTAAACAAAGTTAGGCGAAACCAATTTTAACAAATGACTTGAATAAACCAATTTTACCCAATATTTAATTTAAGTCCCAAATTAAATGAGTGTGAAAATTAAACCAAATTTTATCTTGAAATTATCCTAAGCATGGATTCTAAATTAATGAACAAGATAAAATAAACAATGTCACACTACGCCGAGATGTACGAGGAAAAACCCAAGACGGGAAACAACCTCGGACGGCCCTAGCCACAAGTCCACTAGATATGGAATTACAATTACAAGACAGGTAGACTTACAACGACTGACTCGATCCCTCTCAAGCCTCGACGCTCCTTCTCGTAGAAACCTCTTCCTAGCGAACAACCTCGGAACACCACCGCGGTCTCGGAATCCACCGATGGGACTTTATATGGTCACCGTCACCCAAGCATGGAGCCTTTCTCCGTGTGGGTAGAATCTCAACAAAATTCTTCTTTGTGATGGGGTGTAGAAGCAAACCCGAAACGTCTCTTGAATTCGGTAGAGAAAACCGGTGCCAAAAACTCCAAGCAAAGATATGTATATATAGAACTTGGAATAAACAACAATGGGTGTAAACTAAGTGTTTAAAGATTTTTCTTTAAGTTGAAGAACACTCAAACATGAACATTTTCCTTTTTAATATGATCTCTCAAACTCTCTCTAGGAGATGTATTAGGATGGAAAAGTTATCTTGGAAAATGTGTTTCCCACACATAATAATGTATGAAAAAGTTGGTTGAAAACCAAGTGGAGAAGTGGGGAAAAAACTGCCAAAAACTGCTCAAAACTGTTCCCGCCCTGGCGTCTCGTTCGAACGAACTTGACTCTCGTTCGAATGAGACTTCTAACGAGCGACCAGCCTGGGCTCGTTAGAATCTCGTTAGATACCTCGTTAGAACGAAAAACTCGTTCAAACGACATATCGAACGACTGACCAGTTTAGGGTCGTTGGCAAACTCGTTCGAACGAAACTGGTTCGAACGAAACTGGTTCGAACGACAAAACTCGTTCGAATGAAATCTGGTTCGAACAAAAAAACTCGTTCGAACGACATTTCTAACGAACGACCAGAAAGTTTGTAAAATTCGATTTTGGCCCAGAAACTTTTATATACTTATATTAAAGTTCTAATTTGATTCTTTCTGAAAATAAAATGCATTTTTTTATTACACCTAACACCCAATAAACTTTGTTCCAAGCTCCTATATAAATATAATTACATTCATACCTTGGGAGCATGGAACCTTAGTTGATGATGTAGAAACGAGGCACGCAAACCGGCATTTTGATGAAGCTTTATATTCTTTGCCGCTACGTCTTCAACACACACTTCGTAGGCTTGAGAATATTACAATCAAATACATTCCTATGAATAAATGTTTTTGTCCAGAATTGAGCCAAAACTATATATGGACTCAATTGGAAATTTGTGTCCTTACAAATCTCCCCCTTTGGCTATTCCGGGACAAAAACCAAACAAAAATCCTAAAGGGCCGTCAAGCTCTACTAGACTCAAAACATAACCCGCCCAAACTTGACTCAACCCAAGGATCAAACGCTTTGCCATTGAAAGATGCCGCTTTAGTATAATTCCTGCACACTTAAGCAAACTCATCAAATGCATAGGGAATATCAAAATATTAAATGCAATTCATTAATTACTCCCCCTAAATTAATTCTCCCTTTACAACATGTGACCACATGACCTACCACATGACCTACTTAGAAAGACGTCTCCCCCTAAGATAAATCTCCCCCAAACGAAGATACGATAATAATAGGATTAGATACCATTTCTCCCCCTATCATCTTTCTCCCCCTTTTTGTTCAGGAATAGGCAAAGGATAAAGAACTAATAAACAACATGTGGAAGCTTAAAGAAAAGACATGACAGCATATGGGCAATAAAAGCAAGGCAAAGACAAACAAATATCATATATATAGATACTAAAAATATACCAATAGAGCACTTGCATATATATATAGATATAAACACACACATGACACAAAATACAATAAGTTTGCACACTCGTATGGAAAAAATGTGTCATATGGAAACGGAAGTGTAGGGGTGTGTACTAGCTACAATTAAATTTAGACCCAAACACTTAAGAAACATTCACGGAGTTCTCATTTGATTGCAAACTTCATCACAGTTAAATATAACCTCATGTGACAATATAAAGATTGAACTCAATGAACAAACATACACAATGCATACAAGCCTAGCATGATGATGATTCTACAAACCAAATAGAGTCATGACATTAAAGACAACTAGGATAAACGGACATTGTGCAAACCGTTGATATACCATCCAATTCTCCCTCAATGAGCATATATATTCTTTTGATTTTGAATGAATATATCAAACAAACATAGGCCTTGGCAATTGCGTTCTGTTTAATGCCAAATATTCTGTTTTTAGGCCTTTGGATCACGTATTTCTTTTAGATCCAATCAACGGTGGCTTACTATCGCAAAGGATTTGATGCATCCTTTCGGAGCCCTTCCCCGTGCATATATTAATTTATCATGTTTTCATTTTTCACACAAATCTCACATGCAACGGATTTTGACATGCACTAGTCCTCCTAGGTCATAGATATGTAGATGACTAGATTGATAGGAGAACACCTCAAAAACCTCAAATATAACATGTGACATTAAGATTTCAAAAGAGCTCGTGCATGTGTGAAAAGAGGCATATGAAAATAGAATCCATTTAATCAATACAAAATCCAACTACTCCATATAAAATATGGTAAAGAACATTTTAAGGATTGAAAATCTAAACCAAAAGTTCTAGCCACATGGGAGCGTAAATGATGGGATTCAAACACAAATATATGCCACATAAAGTGTGTCAAACTAAAATACACACATAAAAAAATCTTTTTGAGTTTTTAACATTTTTAATCAAAAATAAAGATATATACTCAAAAGACTAAACAAAAATCATTTGTATTTTTCATTAAGCTTAAATGAAATAAATAAAACACAAATGATAAACAAAAATCTTTTTATATTTTTCAGTTAAATCAACCACAAAATATAATACAAAAAGATAAACAAGTCATGATTTCTAGCATGAGATAGGAAATTAGGCAATGACTAGAAAATGACTAAACAAGCATACATTTAGCATGTGAATATAGCATGAAGTACAAAAGCTAAAGTATGCAAACACTAACACATTCAACCTTTAAATTTAGCAAGGGAGGAAGGATGTGAAAGTAAATGAGAATCAACAAACCTATTTTGTAAGGCAACCAAGTCAGATTTCCTAACCCAAATTAATGAGGAATGACTATTTTGGGGTGTAGGAACGTTAACTACCGTGGTTACTTTACTATGGGGTTTTCTAGGAATTCGTTTAAGATCTAAACAAAATTTCCTAAGATGACCTTGTCGACCACAATGTGTACAAGTGAGAACATGTCGAAAAGATTTTCTTAAGGAGTGATCTTTAAAAGTATTCCTAGTTGATTCTCCTAAAACATTGGTTTGGGCATTATGAGTAAATTCATTACAAGGATTGAAGCCTAAACCACAAGTGTCATTTTTAATTTGGACCATTCCTAACATTTTATCAAGTTTTTCCGAACGACATTCCAAATCAAATTTGACATTACTAGAATCTTTTAATTTATTTTCCAATTCTAAAATGTTAGATTCTAGTAAAAAATTACGCTCTTCAAAAGCAAGAAGCTCCTTTTTCAAGGATTCCATTAAACCCCTAAGGCTATCTCTTTCGCCTTCTACATAATCAAGCTTCTCTTGAAGAGTCCTCACATGTGTTGTAAGGTCTTCTATTAAGGCACTATCATCAACGACCTTGACACTCTTTCTTAAACAAGCTTCTAACTTCAAATTAGTCCTTTTCAAATTAATAGATTCTTTATATAATTCATGAAAAGCATTTTGAAGTTCACTCACATCAACCTCTTTTTCATTTTCTCTCTCTTCTCCACTCTCACTATCATTAAAAACAAGGGAATCATGAACAATGACCTTGGAAGTGGCATGTACTATCGTGTCATCAATCGATGAGTTCTCATTATCACTCACATGACTAGCCATAAAAGCCACAAAATTTTTCTTAGTGGGGGAATCGGGCTTTTCTTCCTTATCACTATCACTAAGGGTTGCATTATATGCAGTGGGTCGTTTGCCCTCTTTTCTTAGTTTAGTGGGGCACTCATAAGTCCTATGGCCATAACCTTCACAACCAAAACACTTATTAGACTCGTCCCTATCTAAATTTTCATTACTAGTTTTAGGGATCTTCTCGGCTTTAGAAAACTTCTCGCTTTTATCATGTTTAGAAGAATCAAATTTCTTAAAATCATTTTTAACTTTATCTTTGTTAAATTTAAGAAATTTTCTAAATTTACGAGCAAACAAAGCCATGTCTTCCGAGTCACTATCACTATCGCTCTCTACTACTTGTTTGACCTCTTTTCGGGCTTTTAAAGCAACACCCTTTTCAATTTTCTTTTTAGTTTTAGAGGGAAACATATCTAGTTCATAGGTTTGTAAATCACCTACAAGCTCTTCTAATTTCGTAGAGGCTAAAGTGGGTAAAGAATTTAAAACTGTCACTTTAGGAATAAATCTATCGGGCAGGGACCTCAAAATTTTCTTTACAACACGATCGTCAGGTATTTTCTCTCCCAAGTTAAAGGATGAATTAACAATATCAGAAAGTCTAGCATAAAATTTATCAAAAGTTTCTTTTTCATCCATTTTGATAGTTTCAAATTGAGTGGTGAGGTTTTGGAGTTTTGAAGCTTTAACGACACTAGTTCCTTCATGAGTTAATTGTAAAATATCCCAAGCTTCTTTAGCGGTTTCACACGTCATAATACGTCGGTATTCATCCGGTGCGACAGCGCTAAACAAGGCATTTAAACCACGGGAATTAAAATTAGCAAGTTTAAACTCATTTTCAGTCCATCTATCGGCGGGTTTGATAACACGTTCATTTTCAACTAAGTAAGTTGGTGGGGAGTATCCGGTAACAACAGACATCCAAACTCTCTCGTCGATAGATTTTAGTGCCGATCTCATTCGCGCTTTCCAATACGCGTAGTTTGAACCATCGAAAATAGGAAATTTTGAAAATGGGGAAAAATCCATTTTAGCCAAAAAGTAAAGGATCTTAACGAAATAAATTATCGTTTTTGGCTCTGATACCAATTTGAAAAGTGGAATCCCCGGGTTTTGAATAATTTATCACGATTAAAAAAAAACTTAATTTCCTTTTTAATTTAAACTCAATATAGATGATGCGGAAGCGTTATAAAAGGGGTGATGGTTCAACTTTCAAAAATAACAACAAGTTTTAATTTCTCAAAACAAATTAAAACATAGTTCAAGTCCTAGAATTTGCCTAAGTCATGATTATTCATTTAAACAAAGTTAGGCGAAACCAATTTTAGCAAATGACTTGAATAAACCAATTTTACCCAATATTTAATTTAAGTCCCAAATTAAATGAGTGTGAAAATTAAACCAAATTTTATCTTGAAATTATCCTAAGCATGGATTCTAAATTAATGAACAAGATAAAATAAACAATGTCACACTATGCCGAGATGTACGAGGAAAAACCCAAGACGGGAAACAACCTCGGACGGCCCTAGCCACAAGTCCACTAGATATGGAATTACAATTACAAGACAGGTAGACTTACAACGACTGACTCGATCCCTCTCAAGCCTCGACGCTCCTTCTCGTAGAAACCTCTTCCTAGCGAACAACCTCGGAACACCACCGCGGTCTCGGAATCCACCGATGGGACTTTATATGGTCACCGTCACCCAAGCATGGAGCCTTTCTCCGTGTGGGTAGAATCTCAACAAAAGTCTTCTTTGTGATGGGGTGTAGAAGCAAACCCGAAACGTCTCTTGAATTCGGTAGAGAAAACCGGTGCCAAAAACTCCAAGAAAAGATATGTATATATAGAACTTGGAATAAACAACAATGGGTGTAAACTAAGTGTTTAAAGATTTTTCTTTAAGTTGAAGAACACTCAAACATGAACATTTTCCTTTTTAATATGATCTCTCAAACTCTCTCTAGGAGATGTATTAGGATGGAAAAGTTATCTTGGAAAATGTGTTTCCCGCACATAATAATGTATGAAAAAGTTGGTTGAAAACCAAGTGGAGAAGTGGGGAAAAAACTGCCAAAAACTGCTCAAAACTGTTCCCGCCCTGGCGTCTCGTTCGAACGAACTTGACTCTCATTCGAACGAGACTTCTAACGAGCGACCAGCCTGGGCTCGTTAGAATCTCGTTAGATACCTCGTTAGAACGAAAAATTCGTTCGAACGACATATCGAACGACTGACCAGTTTAGGGTCGTTGGCAAACTCGTTCGAACGAAACTGGTTCAAACGACAAAACTCGTTCGAACGAAACTGGTTCGAACGACAAAACTCGTTTGAACGAAATCTGGTTCGAATGAAAAAACTCGTTCGAACGACATTTCTAACGAACGACCAGAAAGTTTGTAAAATTCGATTTTGGCCCAGAAACTTTTATATACTTATATTAAAGTTCTAATTTGATTCTTTCGGAAAATAAAATGCAGTTTTTTATTACACCTAACACCCAATAAACATTGTTCCAAGCTCCTATATAAATATAATTACATTCATACCTTGGGAGCATGGAACCTTAGTTGATGACGTAGAAACGAGGCACGCAAACCGGCATTTTGATGAAGCTTTATATTCTTTGCCGCTACGTCTTGAACACACACTTCATAGGCTTGAGAATATTACAATCAAATACATTCCTATGAATAAATGTTTTTGTCTGGAATTGAGCCAAAACTATATATGGACTCAATTGGAAATTTGTGTCCTTACACTCTTGACAGGGCCGTGGTCGTCTCTCGGCGGGAGGTCAGGGTTGTCCTCATCATCAGAAGGGTCGTCCCCTCTTTTTTGAGGACCTTCTTTGCATGCATCGCCTCGCTTCTTTCTGGGGTCGTCCCCTCGGCCCCTCTTGAAGGCACCTTTGTTGACGTACTTTCTGAGCTTCCTTTCCTTCAGCATCTTCTCAATATCGTCTTTTAGAGCAAAGCATTTGTCCGTTATGTGGCCGTGGTCTTGGTGAAATTCACACCACAGGTTCTTATTCCTCTTGTTGGGGGCTGCCCTCAGCTTCTCAGGCCACTTCAGGGACCGGTCACTCTTAATCTCATTGAGAATCTGTTCACAGCTGACCGTCAGAGGGGTGTACCCAGCGAACTTGTCATCCGTGGACCTCTTCTTCCCCTCTTTGTTCTTCTTAGGGTATTTACTCCCACTAGCACCTCCTCTTTCGTCTTCATATTTTGCAGCCATCGCCTCTTCGGCGTTCATCACCTTTCCTGCTGTCGACAACAGTTCGGCCATCGTCCTCGGAGGGTCTTCAGCAAGCTTCCATAACAGCTTCCCCTTTTGGAGTCCTCCAATCAGGGTTGTCGTAGCTATGCTCTCCTCATAGTCTTCCACCTCTAGCTTCTCCTTATTGAATCTGGCTATATAGTCCCTCAGACTCTCACTCTTCCCCTACTTAACATAGAGCAGGTTGGTGGTCTTCTTCTGTGGCCTCACCCCAAAGCAGAAATTATGGATGAACAGGTCTGCCAACTGCTTGAAGTTTCCAATGGAATTTTTTGGAACAGATGTGTACCAGACATGCGCAGCCCCTGTCAAGGTACCAGAGAAGGCAAGGCACCTCATCTCATCTGAGATAGAGTATATGTCTGCTGCTGACTGATACATCTCCACATGGTGGACGGGGTTGGTGCTCCCATCATACCTTGGGGTGACACGGGTGGCTTGAACTTTGATGGCATGGGGAAGTTGACTATCTTTGCCACAAAGGGTGAGCCTATGGTGTACCCCCCCTGAAGAGGGTCTCGGCTCTTCAGTATATCACCGATCTTATCCTCTAACCGCTGGATTGAGTCATTCCAGGGCCTCATAGGGTCGGCCTGGCCGATGTTATCCCCTGCTGCCTCTCCGAGGTGGACGGAGGGTTCTGCCGCAGCAGGCCTGTGTCGGCTGTTCACTTCCCTTTGGCCGTCATCTCGTCCTCGGGGTTGGCCATCTGCTGCCTCCCTCCTGGATCTTGCAGCACTTCTTGGCCTGGACAACTGTTCCCGCATGTCATTTACTGGGCCTAGCCTCTTAAAGGCCGACCCCCTGCTCAAGCGATCAAAAGTCGAGCCTCTCGGGCGATCATCAGGGTTTGGTCTCCCGCACTTTCCTCTACTATCCTGGAGAGGTCGTACAGTATTGTTGGAGACCTCATATCGTTCCCAGCATTTTATAGGGGCCTCCTCTCCCTCTGGATCGTCATACCTGTCCTCAGGGCAAGGGTTTCCTTGCCTCCCTAGGCGTAGACGTCGGGGGTCAGCAACATCCCTATGCTGCTGAGGGGGTGGCAGGTCTTTGCGTGGTGCCTGGGGTGGTCCCCTGGCCTCATGCTGTCCTAGAGCTGCTGCCGGAGTAATCATCTCAGTTGAAACTCCTGGTGCCCTTAGTATGTTTTGGCTTAGAGCTGTGAACTGCTCCTGCATCATCCGCTGGCTTGCTGCCAGAGACTTTAAGGCTGCCGCTACATCAGCCATCTCAGACTGAGGCGGCGGCTGACTGGAACTGGGTCTTCACCCCTCATCTGGCGGGGGAAGTGGTGGTGGTGGCATCTCAGGTGCCATGTGCTTGAGCTATGAGAGGTTAAACTGAAGAAAAGAATGGTGAGCTTGGGACCTTAGTGGGTCTCTTTCAATGATGAAACACCTCCTCTCAGGGGGAGTGTTGGTTCACCACCAGAGTTCCCAGTGAGGTCAAGCTGTACAAAGGAAGAGATGTCTTCTCGTTTCCCACAGACGGCGCCAAACTGATGATGCTAAGATTTAGCACCACCGGATAAGTGATAGTATGCTCAAACAGTAGTAGCCATGGCAGTCATAGAGATGTATAAGTGTATATGTATTTAGAAGGGGATGAGTATAAGAGGAAATAAGACAATGATGTATAGTGGTTCAGCCAATTTGGCCTACATCCACTGTGAATGTGTGATCCACTAAGTATGGGCACTAATGGCCTTGGATACAATGCATATAACCCTCTCTTTCTCTCTACTGTGTGTACAAGCAGAGTTTTAGCTAGGGTTGTAGTTAATGGATCGATCCCCTGTAGGGTTGTAGGTGACAAGTAGATATAGGTCTTGGGGGGTGTAGTGTACCCCCCAAGTATGCATGGTGCATGTGAATCATGATCTAGCCAGTCCCCTGTGGACACCTGTAGATGCCAAATGATGACATAATATTCCCTCACGTGAGGGTGTGATTTTGTTATAACGGTCTCCCCTGTGCCATTTCAGCCTCATGCGCAATGTTCCACGCGTCTCCCAAACCACGCGCTGCGATGATGTCACCCTCGGCCTATGGGCCGAGGCCGAGGGCAAAGTTCCCTCCGGCAGTGAGTCTGGTCCAATTCTGTCCTCGTACTGTCGGCCCCTCGTAGGGTCGTCTGGAGAGTGGTGAAGGGTCGGCCCCTCATAGGGGCGTCTGGAGTCAGGCGAAGGGTCGGCCCCTCTGAGGGGTCGTATGGAGCCCGTTGGAGAGGTTGGCCCCTCGTAGGGTCGTCTGGAACATGATGAAGGGTCGGCTCCTCTGAGGGGTCGTCTTGAGCCTGATGAAGGGTCGGCCCATGAGGGGTCGTCCTTTTGGAGGTAATCCTCAGCCAGGCCGAGGATATAAACGGGTATATCACTATGCAAGTGCTCCGATAACCCGAGTCTATACACAACTGGCCCAATCCGCTCGATGATAGGAAATGGCCCCAAGTATCTTCGTTCCAGTTTCCCCCTCTTCCCAAAAGGCATAATCCCCTTCATAGGAGATACTCTGAGTAACACCTGGTCCCCCACCTTGAATTCTTTGAAGAACCTCTTGGCATCACCATAACTCTTCTGCCAGTCCTAAGCTACCCGAATACGGCTCCGTATCATCTCTATCCTTACCGAAGTGTCCTGAATCACTTCCGGCCCAAGGAGTTTGTTATCCCCCACCTCTAACCAACGTGCTGGGGAACAACAAGGTCAACCATACAACGCTTCAAATGGATCCATGCCAATGGTGAACCGGTAGGAGTTATTATAAGCAAACTCCACCAGTGGAAGATATTTCTCCCAACCTCCTCCAAAATATAGGATGCACATACGGAACATGTCTTCCAACATCTGGTTTATTCGGTCTATTTTCCCATCAGTCTGTGGGTGATAATCCGTACTCAGCTGTAACTCCGTACCCATGGCCTCCTGGAAACTCTCCCAAAATCATGAAACAAATATCTTGTCTCAATCATACATGATATTTAGAGGCACACAGTGAAGTCTCACTATTTCCGCAATGAAAATCTGGGCATACTGTCCCGTAGTGTAGTTGGTCCTCACGGGCAGAAAATGAGCAACTTTGGTCAACCTATCCACAATTACCCATATGGATTTGTGACCCCTCTATGATGTAGGTAACCCCGTGATAAAGTCCATGGATATGCTCTCCCATATCCATATCGGAACCTCTAACGGCTGTAGAAGTCCTGTTGGTTTCTGATGATCCACCTTTACCAGCTGACAAGTGGCGCATTTCGAAACGAACACGGCGATATCTCTCTTCATCCTTCTCCACCAGTATTGTCGTCTCATGTCTTGGTACATCTTATCCCCACCAGGGTGTACCGCGAACCGTGAGACTCTGTCATTACCTCGTGTCGCAAGTCTTCCCCTTCTGGAACAACGAGTCTCCTATTGAAGCGTAATCCCCCGTTTGAACTAACGGTATAGGACTCGGCTCCCTCTGCTAGTAATCGAACTATTTGTTCCTGACAGAACGAGTCGTTTGCTTGGGCCTTTATTACTCTCGTAACAATCTGAGGTGTAAGAGTCATCACAGACGAATGATCGGGCCACTACATCCTGGTGTCTCAACTCTTTCCACTTAGCTTTCCACACCTCGGCCACCTCATCTACTGGTCTACGGGTCAACACGTCTGCTACCACGTTAGCCTTCCCTGGGTGATATTGGATATCGAACTGATAATCCTTCACGAACTCAAGCCACCGTCATTCATGCATATTCAACTCCTTCTACATGAAGAGGTACTGTAGAGACTTGTGGTCCGTGAACAACCGAAATTTCTCTCCCAGGAGATAATGTCTCCAATTCCGAAGGGCAAATACAAATGCCGCTAACTCTAAGTCATGGGTGGGGTAATTCTTCTCGTGAGGCTTAAGCTTAAGGGAAGCATAAGCTATGGCATGACTCTCTTGCTGCAGTACACCTCCAAGTCCTTGTAAGGATGCATCAGTGTAGACTAGATACTCAACTCCCGGTCTGGGCAATGCTAACACAGGTACTAAGGTCAACTTGTCCTTCAACTCATCGAATGCCAGCTGACAGGCATCGCTCCAGATGAATGGCACACCTTGCGAGTCAGATGTGTCAAGGGACCCGCTATCTTTGAGAAACCCCTAATAAATCTCATGTAGTATCTTACTAGGCCCAAGAAACTACGGATCTCAGTCGGTGTTGTGGGCTGTCCCCACTCCCTCACCGCGGATACCTTCCCCGGATCAACAGATATCCCCCGATCTGAAATGATATGCCCCAAAAACTGTACCTCCTTCAGCCAAAACCCACACTTCTCGTACTTTGCATAAATCTCATTCTAACGCAGCATCTGCAAAACCTGTCTCAAATATTCGGCGTGCTCCCCTTCAGTCTATGAGTAAACCAGAATATCATCAATAAAGACAATGACGAACTGGTCTAGGAACTCTCTGAACACCCTATTCATCAAGTCCATAAACATGGCTGGAGCATTGGTTAAGCTAAAAGGCATAACTAGAAATTCATATGAACATACCTCGTCAAGAAAGCAGTCTTCAAGATGTCATGTTCCCTGATACGCAACTGATGGTATCTCGATCGTAAATTAATCTTCGAGAAGAAGCAAGCTCCTCTCAGCTGGTCGAATAGGTCATCGATTCGGGGCAATGGATATTTATTCCGTATCGTGACTTTATTCAACTCTTGGTAATCTACAGACAATCTCAACGATCAATCTCTTTTCTTTACGAACAACACAGGGGCACCCCACGGTGAATTACTCCTTCGGATGAACCCCTATCCCAACAAATTCTCTATCTGATCCCGTAGCTCTCTCATCTCTGCTGGATCCATACGGTAAGGTGCGCAGGAAATTGGCCGAGTGCCCGGTGTCAAATCGATTAAAAAATCTATCTCTCTACTCGGAGGTAGTCCAGGTATATCCTGAAATACATCAGCAAACTCCCTAACAACTGGAATCGGATCAAGTGGTATTACTACTTACTTAGAGGTCTCCTTCTCTATACAGTACAACTGAGTGGACGATCCTCCTTCAGGGCGAGGCCTCGCCACTAAAAACATCCCCTTCCCGAGAATGGCTAAAATAATACTCCTACTGAAACAATCAATCATGGCTCGATACGCAACTATCCAATCCATACCAACAATCGCATCGTACTCAGTCATATCTAATACTAACATATCAGCAGGTAAAGTAAATCTCCCAATCTCTATACTGACACCTCTACAAATAAGGGAAATCACATAACCCCTACTCAACGGTGAATCTACACAAGTAATCGTGTTCTCGACAGTGTCTAACAACCCCAAAGTGCGTGCAAATCTCATGGTAATGAAATAGTGTGTAGCCCCCGTATCAAATAAAATACGCTCCATAATCCCCTGAATAGAGAACATACCCTCAATAGCAGGTGGAACCTGTGGAACTACGGCCTGCCGGAGCTAATACACTCGCCCATACTGAAGTTGTCCCTGCTGGACTGGGGCCGCTGGAATTGGTGGTAATGTTTCCATCTGTGGTGGTGCTGGGAGGGCAGCGGGAAACATAGGCCTATGTGGCTCGTGTCGAGCACCCTGCTGCTGCTGCTGCTGCTGCTGTGGGGCTCTTCCCCCATCAGGACAATACTGGCATTTGTCGCCAATCTTGCCACAAACGAAGCACTTCCCTGGGATGTTTCCCCCTCGCTGTCCCTGCTGCCCACGGCCCTGATGGCCATTATCATTCCTACTCTGACCATGCTGGCCCTGCTAAAATTACTGCTGCTGACCATTCTGGCCCTCCGAGCCCTGATGGCCGTTCTGACCCTGATGACCATGTCTGAAACCTCCCTGACTATTCCTGAAACCCCCAGATCTGAATCTGTTAGTATCCCCCTGTTGAGAACCCTGCTAACCCTGCCTATGCTGACCCTGAGCAGATTGTGCCCCGCTGGCTCCATTTCCTCTTGTCCTGCCTCGATGGTTGGACTCTCCTGATCTCTTACTCTCAGACATGTGGAACCGGTGATCTTGGCAGTGAAGCAGTGCTGCATTAACCACATCAGAATAAGTGGCCAAAGAGAGGTTTCCCAACAAGTGCTGACGGATCCTCCAAGTCAATCCATCCATGAACTTCTGAATCTTCTTCTCCTCAGTCGGAATATCATCGGGAACAATGTTCAAGAGATTAGTAAATTCAGCCTCATACTCGGCTATGGTCTTTCCAACCTGCTTGAGGTTCATCAACTTCCTCCTCATTTTCGTGTGAAGAGCTGCTGGAAAATATTTGTGGTAGAACCGCACCCAGAACTCCTGAATAGAAAGGGCGTCTCTCTCCTTCGCGGTGTTAATAGACTCCCACCACTGCAACGCTGACCCTACTAGCTTAAAAGTAGCCAGTATCTGCTTCTGAACATTCGTGCACTCGTACATCCTTAAGTGCCTTTGAATGTCCTTCCTCCACTCACTGGACATAACAATGTCGGAGCTACCTTCAAACTCCAGAGGGTGTGCTTTCTGAAAAGCATCATGAACGCGTTCCCAAGCAGACAACAATGCATGAGCCTGAACTGGCACTGCTACTGGCCCCTAGGTTGGTGCCTGCTTTACAATGGCTAGGGCGACATTTACCGCTTGGGCTACAATAGCTGCAACCTCTGCGGCATTCACGGTGCCCTTAACTGGTGCAGGTTGCGGCTCGGGCTGAGCATCCCTAGAAACTCGATGTGCACGTCGTGGAGGCATCTGAAATGAGAGTAAAGTATTACAAGTTCGCAGTTATCATCTCATAATAGCTGAAGAGCGAAGCATACACAAGAGAATACAACGGTCCTAAAATATAGGGCTCTACATCAAAGAAAGGTTAGCGGAAACATAACAAGCCATACAGATCCTAAGGACACTAGAACCTGATGCTCGGATACCACCTGTGACACCCCGACTAATTAAATATCGGGTAGCTACTCCTTTATTCAAATTAATACAAAATGCCAAGTTGGTTCAGTTCATAATATCACTGTCGAAAACATTTTTATAATTACTAGCCCCCTAATATTTAAAAAAGTGAGTTGCCAATTTTAATTAAATTCGATTAACATGACATCCACATAAAATTATAAAAGACTGATACCACAACTACATCACAGTCGTACGTAAATAACGATGTAATAACTAAGTCTAGAGGAATACACCTCATAACAATCCAAACACTAAAATGAACAAATACAAGCCTGAATCATTAATTTAATTACAACCCAAAATAAAAAGTAAAAAATGAGTAAATAAGATGTCTCTGAAAGAAATGGGGCGACATGCCCAACAGATGAGATAATATGATAATAAAATCAAGATCGAAAGTGGAGGCGTGTATTGGCAAGGTCCTGTAACTTCCACAGTAGCTACAACACATCACCAGAATGGAACTCCTATGCTTGGTGTCCTTGTGGCTGGGCACCTAAAAGGTTTTTACAAGAAAATAGATTTGAAAGAAAACGGGTCAGAGCCCGATTGTGAAAACAGTTTAAAATATAGCAAGTGGTTTAATATAATTAAACAGTGAATATAAAGTACATGATAGTGCGTGCACTCACATGAGTTCCTCACCTCTCAACTAATTGTGCACTTCTATCGTACCCATACCCGTTGTAGATATTCCCATATCTAACTAGTCCAATACACGATCTAATATTACTATAAGATTCACGATTTAAGTCCCGACTTCTTAAGTATAAACAGAGAGTTTTACTTTTCTTCTTGGTTCCCAATATTAGTAATGCTAATCCCGAGCGATTTCCATTTTTAACTCTACTAACATATTACTATTATTCACACTTACATTCATGACAATTCATTTCAATTAGTAGTACATTATTCCCATCATAAATATACAATACTAGCACCCCGAGTGTAAGCTGCGGTGCACACATACTCTGCTATCCAATCCCGGTACATCACGTACATAAATACCACGTATTCCGAATCTCTCAGGAATCGTTTTCAATAAACAACAATCACACATAATGGAGGCGAACATAGTTCACATCACATGGGTCGTGCACATACCTATGATCCCATGATCAGCAAACTTATTATCTTCTCAATAAGTCCTTCTCTGACCTATGACCTCGAGGTACCAATCTAAATCCCCCGGTAGGCACACAAAGATTAGATGGCCCTGATCGAACGCCGACCTCCCATGATAGAAAGTATGGTAGGTATGTTATACACAACTAACTACATATTCCAAGCATTCACACATCTTAGATATTCCATAATATTAATAGTGGTATATTTCTCATTCCTATACCGTCATTCCATGTTACACGTTTTCAAGTCCCCTAATTATTTACATTAAGGTTATCAACTCTCCTCACGTCGAAGTCTTTAGACACTAATATCATAACCCATAAACATCATTCGGATCACTACAAAACTCTATGTTTTAATCCTTAATGTACTTCTAAATCTCATAACTATATCAAAAAATCAACAAGGGAAGGGTTACACTCAATTATATAAGTCTTATGGAAGTTTTAAGTAAAATCAGGCCTAAAAAGGCATTCTGTCAACTCGTTAGAAATCTCGTTCGAACGTGGGCGTTCGAACGAAAGGCTTCGAATGAACTACCAACTCGTTAGAAGGGGTACTGTCATCTCATTAGAAGTTCGTTCGAACGAGGTCGTTCGAACGACCTGGGCATGTCTTCTAACGAGATGGCAGTTTGCGCCCAAAAATTTTCCTAATTCATTTTTCTCATTATTTCTCTTCTCTAAACTCATCCTAAGATCATCCCAGTAGCATTTTAATGTTTTTAAGCTTTTCTAAACCCTCTTAGGTCATTTCTTAACATATTTTTGGGGTCAAATCCTCCAAATCAACATGTAATTATCATAAATCCCCAAATATTACCCCAAACCCTATGTACATGAACCCAGAATTTTATTATGCCAAATTACTCATCATAAATCCGTTTTTACATCATCATATTTAAGTCTTCGAATACTAAATTCGTCCATAGTCATTCTACATGCAAATCCTATCCCAAATTTAGAGTTTATCCAACAATTTCATTAGTTTTCCTCAAAACTTTCAAGACAAAATAGTTCCTACACTAAAAATGGAAGGAATATTCAATGCACTTAAAAATATCAAATCACTTGCCTTAGATTCGTTCTTCAGATGTGTTGTTGGTGGTTCAAGGTTGATTCTCTCCTCTTTCCGGTCACAAATCCTTTCCAAAAACTGATGGTGTGAAGATGGTTTGGCTTGGGAACCCTTTACCCTATTTCTAACTTCTCTCAAAAACCTCCGTAGCCCACTCTGTCACTTTTTTGGCTGATAATGGCCTTAGTGGCTCTTTAAAAATATCTAAATTAACACTAAAATTCGTGGGTCTTAATTCCCTAATTTTTAAAATTACCAAAATACCCTTCTAGATTGCCGATTTGGCCTAAAAATGCCCGAGGACCCAAACTAAACCCACGGGTAGTGTTTTTTTGACTATTTCTACCATTTCGGACACGTTGGCGCACTCAAAATGACCATTCGGTTGATAAAAATACAATTCACTTTTTAATCTAATTAAATTCATTCCTGACGCGACTGACACGCGCGTCCCAACTTAAGTTTCCAAATTGTCGTATTTCAGCCTCGCGACAACATTAATATTTCCAATACTCATGAAATATTCAATTTTAACATCATAATCAAATACCAACTCACATCTCGTTAGTATTTATATCATAATTAATTCCCAATTAATTCCCATTTAATTTAATTAATCCCTTAAATAAAAATCAATAAAATTACGGGGTATTACACTGTCAAAGTAGCCAAGAAAGTGAAAGTACCGCACAAACAATATAGTCAGTCAACGTACACCAACACATAACATGACCCACATCAATCCGTATATAATACCTTTCATTAATTTAGGTGTTAATTATCATATTTTCATTATTACAACTGCCCCTCAAAATAATCTGGGCATCAAAACTAGATCCATCCCTAGTTTCGTTCCTAGAGATAAACACATCCTTAAGTATTACCTAGTCACTCACCTAGGAAAATACCTAAACGTACAAGTGAACATTAGATAGTCCCATACCTTAGAATCATTAATAAAATTAATATGCCTAATCACTAGTTTCAGACCTAGAAAGTGTCATACTAATAACAAGGGTGAAAATACAACTAACGTGCACATACCAACATCCTAACTATGATAGTTTGATGACATAGGCAATTTCCACAATATTTACATTCTTTAGTACAACGTCAAATTCCATTATTTGATAATTATATAAGTCTGATTTCATGAACAATAAACCAATTATATCATGTGTTAAACGATTTCTACAAAATATTCCAACAAGATGGTCAAATTTAATATTCCAATTCGTGTGATAATTAATCAAATTAACTCGTAAATCGGGTAAACATGTGTATTAACAATTTTCAGCAACATATTATCATGTTTTACACCATAATAATAATCTACATAATTTAATAAATCAAAACAGATTATCAAATTACATATATAATTTAATATGTGACTCATCCCAACACCTAACAACGAAAAAGTTTAATACAAATGTTAAGGTTGGTGTTGATACTAAATTTAATCTGATGACATGGATCAATCATATGAAGACACGTGGCTATCTACATGGCAACAACCAACATCCCCGAGGAACCCACTCGCTCCGAGGAACAACACTACAACGAGGAAGACTAGTTTCCCGAGGAACTCACAAGCTCCGAGGAACGATGCCTCTTCGAGGAACTCTTGAGTACCGAGAATCTCAGGCGGTCCGAGCTGCATCTCGAACAAAGCATTAATAGATGGATAATCAACAGTTCAACTGATTCATTAAATGCTTATCATTCAGACGCACACTCAAAGAGGGAATTAAATGTATTACCCTTTCATATGTATATCATTTAATGTATTACCCTTTCACATGATAGCCTCAGGGCTATAAATACGTTGTACAATCCTCATTGAGGGGGGGACCTGGACCTAAAATCTAGAGCGGAATTTCTTGATAGAACTCACAAATCGAGAATTCCCAAACACTCAGTAATAAAACAACAGTGGACGTAGGCCATTCTTATAAGGCTGAACCACTTTAAAATTCTTTGTCTCATTTATTTATCTGTGATTGAATTATTAGAGTGATCTAATTTTTTACATCAACAGATTGGCGCCGTCTATGGGAAACGACTGATAATATCGTTTTTCATCAAAAACAATCCCTTACCAATGGCGGATATTCCTGAATCCAGCAATCGAAACGCTAGAACCCCTCCAAATCCATCTGCTCCACCAATTATTCCAAATCTGACTGGAATAATGGCAAATCTGGCTCAGGGCCAGACCGTCATGTAAGAAACAATGCGACAACTCATCCAAACCCTCCATGGCGGTGCATCAGCCCATTCCGGACCATGAAGCATTCAAAGAAATACCCGTACGCCTTCTTTGCATACTAGGTGTACTAATTCATATCACAATGAGGAATCTGAAGATTTTTCTTATCAACCTGGGCGAACTTCGTTAGTGCGAGCCACTGATACTGAACAACGTGTCACCCTCTCCCCAGAAAGGACCAGCGCATTGGAAAGATTAAGTAGGGTTTCTCCTTTCGACCGATTAGGTCCTAGGAGGAAAAAAAGTCCTCTTAATGCAGCGTCGAGGAACTTTTGACGACCATCAGATTTAAGGAAAGGATCTTCCCAGTCGCGACCAGCTGCTCGTCAAGATAGATCCTATGACCGACCAGCTGCTTGTCAAGATAAATCCTAGGAAGCCACTTCAACCCGATCAGTTGCTCGAAGAAATAGGCCCGAGGAAGGATATGATGCATGGAAAGGATCTATTCAAAGGCCGGAGGATAGATTATGGGAAATGGCTAGGGCCATGAACCCTCTACAATGAACCTTTGTTCGAGGAACACCTTTTGTCCAGGATATTGTTGATTTTCCAACACCATCAAAGTTCAAAGCACCTGTTGTGACTCCCAAGTATGATGGAAAGACTGACCCTGTCCTTCATATAGAATAATACCAAGCTGCAACCGACATCTATGCTGTCCCAGATGAGATGAGATGCAGAGCATTCTCGGGAACACTTACCGGATCTGCTCAAATATGGTATAATAATCTTCCTCGGGGTAAGATTTCAACTTTTCTTCAACTGGCCGAGTTATTCATTGGAAATTTCTGCTTTGGAGCAAAGCCAGTTAAACGAGTAGCACATTTGTTAAGTGTTAGACAAAAAGCTGGTGAGAGTACCAGAGATTATATAACTCATTTTAATAACGAGAAACTCGAAGTCATTGATTATGAAGAGAAGACAGCGATTACTGCTTTGATGAGTGGACTACTGCCAAACAAGTTGTACTACACTTTGGCCAAAGATCCAACTCGAACCATGTCGGGTCTGATGGGAAAAGCGTCCAAGATTCTAAATGCCGAGGAGGCTATGTCTGCAAAGAAGAATATGGACGCCAAAGAAACCAAGGTGGAAGGTGATAAAGCTAAGAAGAAAGAACATAAGAACAATGGTGGAGACAAACAATCCAAAAATAGGTTGTCATGGGAAGTCTTGAGGAAATTTGATAATTACACACCTTTGAAGGTAAATATCAACCACGTCCTGGAAGAAATTAAGAACAACGAGGAGTAAAACTGGCCAAAGAAAATGAAGGCAGACCCTGACATGAGGAATATTGAAAAATATTGAGAGTTCCACAAGGACCATGGCCATATGACCAAAAATTGCATAGCTCTTCAGAATGAGATTGAAACACTCATACTACGAGGAAAGATAACAAAGTACGTTGATCGGGGAGGCGAAAGAAGAAACAACGACCGAACTTGAGAGAGGTCTAGGTCTCCTCGTCGAGCAGAGGAGAACAAGAAGAGAAACCATGAAGTTGATCCAGAGGATGACCCCGATCTTCCCAAGAAACCAAGGTAGCCAGAACGAGAGGTATTTTCAATACGCTCTGGGTCATTTGATTGTAATGTTATTACAGGAGGAGATGCAGGAGGAGGAGACCTTACTGCAGAGAGAAAAGCTTACCTCGGTGAGGCTCAAGCTTGCTCGTACATTCAGCGAATAAATCTAACTGAGGAAGATCGTTCGAGAAAGGTGAACAAGGAAAAAATGGTTATCGGTTTTTCAAAAAATGACCTTACAGGTGTTTTATATCCTCATGATGACCCGCTGGTGATCAAAATGAGGATGAAGGAGGTCATGATTTCAAGAGTGCTGGTCGACAATGGTAGCTCGAAAGACATCATGTTCTACTCGTGTTTCGATAGTTTAAATCTAAAGCTATCTCAACTGGAGCCTTACCACAGACCCCTCATCGGTTTTGTTGGCGAGAAAGTATTTCCATTTGGGACGATCAAGATGGATATATTCATTGGTACGTGTCCTTCTTGTCGAACAGAAAGAATACGTTTCTTTGTGATGGACAAGAATGTCCAATCATCGTACAATATCATCATGGGAAGAGTAGGATTGAAGAAGTTCGAGGCTGTGCCATCTACAGTACATCAGTGCCTAAAATTTCCAACAAACTTTGGAGTAGGAGTTGTGAAAGGTGATCAGAAAGTAGCTCGGGAATGCTATTATTCATCCGCCGAGCAAGAAGAACTGGAAGAATCAAAGAAAAAGACCATTACTTATCAAGTGGATGAAGGTGCAAAAATTGAAACATTGGATCCTCGAGATGAGTCGCAACTCGTGAAGGGTCAAGTGGTGGAAGCTACTGAAAATATCATTCTGGACGATGAGCACCCTGAGCGAATTACTCAAATAGGTTCATCGTTGGAGGCCTCATTAAAAAAGTAATTGATAACTTTCCTTAGAAGCAGAAGACAAACTTTTGCATTGAGTCTTGAAGATATGCCTGGGATAGACCCAAACTTCTTATGTCATGAGCTCAATGTGAATAAGGAGATCAAGCCTGTGAAGCAGAGAAGAAGAGTATTCAGTCCCGAGAAGAATCAAGTTATACAAGAGGAAGTCGAGAAGCTCTAGAAAGCTTGTTTCATTGAAGATGTTAAATATGCAGATTGGTTAGCTAATGTGGTGATGGTAAAGAAGAAAAATAACAAGTGGAGGATGTGTGTAGACTTCACCGACCTCAACAAAGCATGTCCAAAGGATCACTTTCCACTGCCCCGAATTGATCAACTGGTGGATGCTACCTCGGGACACGAGTTGCTGAGCTTCATGGATGCTTATTCTGGCTACAATCAAATTAAAATGAAACCTGAAGACAGGGAGAGTACTTCTTTCATTACCCCTAGGGGAACTTATTGTTATAATGCTATGCCTTTTGGTTTGAAAAATGCAGGTGCGACATATCAGAGGCTGATGAACAAAGTCTTTGCTGAACAAATCAGTGACAATATGGAAGTCTATGTTGACGATATGCTGACGAAAAGCAAGAAAGCTGCCAATCATCTAGTTGACTTAAGTCAGACTTTTGATCAACTAGATAAATATCAAATGAAGCTGAACCCGACGAAGTGCATATTTGGAGTACGAGAAGGCATGTTCCTCGGGTACATTTTCAATCAACGAGGTATTGAAGCAAATCCTGAAAATATCAAAGCTCTATTAAGGCTGCGATCTCCAACGACGAAGAAGGAAGTACAGAGTCTCACAGGACGAGTAGCGGCACTCAACAGATTTATATAACGAGCAACCGATAGATGTCTCCCATTCTTAAAGACACTCAGAATGATTTTTGAGTGGAATGATGAATGCGAGAAGGCTTTTCAAGACTTGAAGAGATACTTGGGAGCACCTCCACTGTTGTCCAGGCCAGTAATGGGAGAAAAATTGTACTTATACCTTGCAGTGTCCGAGAATGAAGTTAGCTCGACGTTGATCAGAGTGGAGAATGGAGTACAAAAGCCAATTTATTACACAAGTAAGGCCTTCCGAGGAGCAGAGATCAGATATCCAAGGCTGGAGAAATTGGCACTGGCGCTGATTGAAGCGAGTAGGAGAAAGAGGCCATATTTCCAGGCTCATACCATAGTAGTATATACTGATATGCTATTGAGGCAAGCCCTTCATAAGACAAAACAATCTGGAAGATTGATGTACTGGGCAATAGAGCTCGGTGAATATGATATAGTCTATGAACCTAGATCATCGTTTAAAGGGCAGGCTGTAGCAGATTTTATAGCGGAGTTCACCTATCCTGATAGCTCCGAGGAATAAAAGTTGCTCGTTAATCAACCTGTGGATGTTATAGGATCAACAAACACAGGCTCAGACCAATTCCGATTGGTAAAAGGGCGTGTGGATGTTACAGGATGTGACGCAGAGATAGTTGTGAGGACTCCATACGAGAAATAAGAGTTGCTCGCTGATCAACCTGTGGATGTTACAGGATCAACAAACACTAGCTCATACCAACTTCAGTTGGTAAAAGGGCAAGTGGATGTTACAAGATCATTGAATTCGGGCTCAGACCAACTCCGGTTGGTAAAAGGGCAAGAAGAAATGATCGACGAAGAGCAAGAAAAATACGAGGAGGAAAGGAAGGAACAAATATTTCACCGAGGAACTCTAACAGATCAGAAATTTGAAGACGAGTTACCTATATGGAGACTATATGTAGATGGCTCATCTTGCACTGCAGGATGTGGCACGGGGATAGTTCTGAGCACTCCGGATGAGGTCGATATGGAATACGCCTTGCGTTTCCAATTCAAAGCTTCCAACAATGAGGCTGAGTATGAGGCCATGATTGCAGGACTTGGTTTAGCAAAAATTATGGAGGTGCAACAGGTCATTATTTTCAGTGATTCTCAATTGATCATAAACCAAATGATGGGAGTATATGCAGTTAGAGGAGAATTTATGATCAGATATCATGCAAAGGCAAAGGAGTTGGTGTCAGAATTTACCGCTATTCAGCTGGTCAGAATACCAAGAATGGAGAATGCGAGAGCAGACGCCCTAGCTCGACTAGCATCAGCTACTCGCACCGACCTACGACAAACAATCCCAATTGAAGTGTTAGCAGGTTGGAGCATAGATGAAGATCCGACGGTGAACTTTATCACCCTTAATTTAGGACCATCTTGGATGGATTCCATCAGGGCGTATATCGAGGAGAGAGAATTGCCAATTGACAAGCTCGCTGCCAAAAAATTGAAGTTTAAAACTGCTCGGTATGTATTAACTAATGGTGTTTTATATAGACGAGGAATTATGGCAGGTTTGCAGAGATGTGTACACCCCTCCGAGGTGAAAGAATTAATTGAAGAGATCCACGAAGGGTCTTGTGGAGCACATGTAGCAGGTCAGACGCTTTTACAAAGGGTGATGACACAAGGATACTATTGGTCAACGATGAGGGCTGATTGCATAGCCTACGCCAAGAAGTGTGACAAGTGCCAGTGCTTTTCCTCCATCCGAAGAACTCCACAAGCATTGTTGACACCCATAACTTCCCCTTGGACATTTGCCATGTGGGGAATAGACTTAGTTGGGCCACTGCCGACGAATCGAGGACAGTTCAAGTACCTCGTCGTCGCAGTGGATTATTTTACTAAATGGATAGAAGCTGAGCCACTCATTGGCATGACGTACAATAAGGTGTACCAATTTGTTTGGAAGAACATCATTTGTCGATACGGTCTACCTCATGCCTTCATCACAGACCATGGAACACAATTTGATAATGAGGAGTTTGCCGCCTATTGTCATCAATCAAATATTTTGAAGGTCCACTCAGCACCAGGACATCCTCAAAGCAATGGACAAACTGAAGTGACAAACCGGGTGCTACTAAATGGCTTGAAGAAAAGATTGGATGATGCAAAAGCGAACTAGATCAACGAGTTACAATCAGTATTTTGGGCTTACCGAACTACTCCCCGAGTAGCAACTGGAGAATCACCATACATGTTGGTGTTTGGAAGTGAAGCTATCATACCGGCCGAGTTGGGCCTTCCAACGCACAGGGTACTGAATTTCAATTCCCCTGTGAGCGACTTAATGAGAAGACTGGATTTAGACATGCTCGAGGAAGTCAGAGAAGAAGCAGCCATTACAAATGCTGCTTACCAGCAGCGAACAGCTTTGTTCTACAACAGAAGGGTGAAGAAGTGCAATCTGAAAGAAGGAGACTATGTGCTGAAGAAAGTAATTCAAAAGCACAATAAGCTGGAAGCAAACTGGCATGGACCATACCGAGTTACAGAAGTTGGTCGACCAGGAACTTATTGAATAGCAACTCTAGAGGGGGAGGAGTTCAAGAATGCATGGAACGCAGAGCACCTACGCAAGTATTATCAGTTATGTATATGTAACACAGTTCCATCAGTATGAATAAAATGAAGATGTTCTGCTAAAGTATCTCCTTTTATTGAGAATTTTTCGGGGAATACTAGTGCTACACACTACTCGGCAAAACTCAGAATGATCAGCAGCGAAATATTCCTAAAAATGCTAACCTGTTTGGCTAGGAAATAAAATATTACTAAAAATGCCAACCTGTTTGGCTAGGAAACAAAATATTCCTAAAAATGCCAACCTCGGTTGGTTAGAAAACAAAATATTCCTAAAAATGCCAACTTCAGTTGGTTAGGAAACAAAATATTCCCAAAAATGCCACCTTCGGTTGGTTAGGAAACGAAATATTCCTAAAAATGCCAACCTATTTGGCTAAGAAACAAAATATTCCTAAAAATGCCAACCTGTTTGGCTAGGAAACGAAATATTCCTAAAAATGCCAACCTATTTGGCTAGGAAACAAAATATGCTCGCAAGTGCTAACTTATGTTGGTCGGGAGGTAAGATTATTCCAGAAAGTGCTAAAGTTCCTAACTATGGCTGGTCGGGGATAAAAACACACTAACTGTAGTTGTCGACAAAGAAAATTTACCAACCTTGGTTGGTCAGAAACATTTAAGAGAAGAGTCTACTAACTATGGTTGATCGGAGATAAAATCCCACCATCTGTAGTTAATCGACAAGCAAAATTTACCGATCTTGGTTGGTCGGAAACATTTTATGGGTAAAATTATTTCAAAAAGACTAACTATAGCTGGTCGGGATAAAAACCCACTAACTGTAGTTGGTCGACATGGAGAGTCTAACAACCTTGGTTGGTTGGAAACATTTTAAACAGCATTTTTATACTCGTTACTTTATTATTAAGTGATCGAGCAACAATATTGATACTTGTAACTTTTCAATTGTTACTGAGTTGGTCGACAAACAACACAATATTGTTATCTTTTTAACAGATATGCATAAATATAAAGTGTTTGATAAATACAAGACAATAGCAATCAAGATTTGCAAACAAAAATGAAAGTTTTTCATTGAATTCAAAATAAATTACATTGATAAGGAAATTACAGTTACATTGACATGTGTACTAACTATTACATCAAAAATTCCTATTCTACTGGTCTCTTCCCCTCTGCTTTTGACACAGGTTCCTCGCCACCAGGCGGATCATTTAAAGACAGAGGATAATTGATGAAATTAAGATCTTTCAACATCCTTGTATTCATCATGGATGGTCGATCTAAGAGATGCTCGGGACGAGATACCTCGATTTGAGAATGTAAACTGTAGTCACCGAGATACTTTGAAATTAAGCTCCGAGGAATGGCCCGAGCAGGGATCCAATCCATGTCCAAATTGTATGGTGGCACAGGCAAGTCGAGCAACCCGGGATCATGGTAGTCCCATAGATAATGACCTTGTTCGAGCTTCAACACACCTAAGGCATTCAGCCAGCCTTGCTTGTAGCCCTCATTGTTGGCATTCTGGATACGATCGTCCAAGTGGAATAGTGCTTCGTTGTATCCAGCCATCCAGAACTCCCTAGGCTATTTGTGGAATTGATATGTTAGCCTTTCTAGCTGCTCGTGGAGATTCTTGATGAAAAGCTCCTTATTCTCCAAGATTGACTTCTGCGCAGAGAGTTGTTTTTCCAGGTCCCTAATTTTCTTTGACATATCAGACAACACCTGGCTCTCTAAGGTAGACTGAGTCCTCTGTTCCTCGACAAGAACCTGAGCTGCTCTTGCTCGTCCCCGAGGAGCCCTTGCTCGACCCCGAGAAGATGTGGAGGTTCCAGAGCTCTTCAAAGTCTCCAACTCTTCCCTCAACTTGGCGTTCTCAACCTCTAAGAACGAAAATCCCTCATCGGTCACTGGGATCAAGGCACTAGAAGTGGAAGCTGCAGACTTCAATTGTGATAGCTCCTTCTGCAGGTTGTTATTTTCCTTTTCCAGCAACTCAGCAATCTGTCTGCATTCTTTAACCTCACCTCTCAAGGTTCTCTCCCTTACATCATACCCAGCAAAGAGCTTCTCGTAGCCCTTGTCGGTAATAATCTACTGATACTTATTCTCGTACCCCTCATGCAACAAAGTAGTGGATTCTTTTATTGAAGCTGAAGGTCTTTGAGGATGCCCTGAAGATCCTCAATCATTTCGTAATAGGCAACGTTATTGGCTACAGCCCTATCAAGCAGACACTTCAGATATTGATATGCTTCCACTTCCTGTTCTGAAGCTTCCTGACCTAGTATGTCGACAACTTGTGCAGCACTCAGGTCTGTGTGACCAGCCTTAAAGTACTCATTACATTTTCGCAGCAACTTTTTATCATGGGCAGATAGCAGTTCCATCCTGGCCAGAAACTAATAGAGAAAGAAGAGCAATCATCAATAAGAAGAATAAGCAGAGTATGAATGAACGATAGACAACAGTATATAAAAAGTTTAAATTTTATTAGATCATAATTCAGAGTTACATGTTCTGAGTTACATTTGATAAAGAGAAACAAAATAAAGAGAAACCCGAACAACACTAAACCTTTTCCTTATCTCCCAAAACCTTCTCGGAAGGCTGGGATGAAGAGGTAGGTTGCTCGGAGGGAAGAGATAGTTTCTCGAGTAGAGTAGGCAGTTGCTCGGAGGAAGAAACGATGTGCTAATTTTCCTCGGCAGTAGGCTGGATGGTTAGGGCACGATCTCCCATCACCATCGAAGACTCTTCAGAGGTAGCTTCGTCCTCTTCTAATTCTTCTAGAGTTGGGGGGACCAGGGATATGTCTCTGGAAGAGCTCGGAAGACTCGTCGACCTTCATTTCCTAAAAGTCAGCAACCCATCCATCCCTAAAGTATTTGAGACTGCCATAGTCTACTTGCGACACCATGGAAGCCAACCCCTTATTCCACCCCTTGTCCCAGCCAGAGCTGAAGGACTTCTTCACAGCAGCTTTCCTCTTCAGCTTCTCCGAGGAAAGTTTCTCAGACAGCAGGTTCTCAACAGCCTTCAATTTATTTTTTGCTTCCTCCTTTTGCCGACCTACTTCTTGAAGCTGGCCCAACCTTTCCTCAGCAACCCTGAGCTTATCTTCAAGCTCTCCTGCAGTTTTGAGCTTCTCTTCGAGCTCCTTATTTGCCTTCTCCGAGGCATTTATTCTCTTCTCCAACTCCTTGGAGGCATCAACAGCCCAAGATTTTTCTTTCTCAGAGGAGGCAAGCTTCTTCTCCCAGACAGCTTTATCATCAGCATATTTCTGGTGAGAATCTGCCAGAGACTTGGTATCTTTTTCCAGAGCTCCCTCCACACTGGACGAGGAGCAAGAAGCCTTAATCGCTTCATCCTTCTTCAGGATTATATTGAAGCAGCTCGCCAATTGTGAACAGAAAAAGAAAGCAAGTTAGAAACAGAAATAACAAAGGAAATATGAAAAATTCAAAGTAAAGAGACTTACAGAAGAAAGGTGACGAGTAGCTAGTGAAGTGACCATGTCCCGAGTAAGGTTTTCTTCAGTACCTTGGACCTCGGGAATGATCGAGGACTTTACCGAGCTCATGACAGAGCTCGGGGGAATGAAAGTTGGAACCCTAGTTCCAGTAACTGGGGGCTGAGTAATGGTATCAGCCAAATTGACCGAGGAGCTCTTCTTCAGCCTCCTCGGCGGAATAGGTACAGATTCAACCAAGGAAGAACCCTTGGTCTGTGATATCACAATCACCTCTCCAGGAGCAGTAGACCTGCTCGGAGCCACTACGGCCTTCTCGGTAACTTTAATAGGAGCAGCTGGAGGAGCTGCATCAGTCTTCTTCGTCCCCTCCCTTGGGACATCAATCCTACTCCTTTTTACCTCCCCAGAACCGGAGGCATTTTTCTCAAACAGGGTAGGAGGTCTTCTCTTCTTCATCCTTTCACTTAAAGGAATATGGGATTCAGGCGATGAGCTGGTGGAAGCTGGTACTGGCTCTGACTCACTTATCACTGGACGAGCAGTGGAAGAAGTGGTGTAACTCTTGTACTGGAGCAGATACGAAGCCGACCTAATGTGCTCGTCAGCAACACTCTGATGCAGACTCTAGATAAGTTTCAGATGTCTTACATTAACATCTACTTCCTTTGGGCACTTTCTTTTGTTATCAACTGCAAATAAATAAGCATTGTTATCAGTAGCACATTTTATCAAACACAAAAGAAACATGATTTCAAAATTAATAAAATAAAATAAAAATAACCTATCCCATTGCCATAAGGAGGGCATCTGGGACCCTGGTAAACCTCATCTCCAGCTAATAGAGGGTGTTGCTAATTTTTATGACAACCCCGTGTTCAAAATAATCCCTATTGGCATCAGGGAGATTGACTACTAAGGCTCTATTTAAAAATCTAGTTTTTAAATAAAAAATATTATCATTAACTTCCCATCTATAGCAGTACATGATTTCTGGAATTCCTATTCGAGTTCCATGAATTTGATTTAACGAATACACCCCATTAACTATTCTCCATGTGTTGGGGGGTATTCGTGCAGGAACAATGTCAAAGTACTGACGGAATTCCAGACACAAGGAATTTGGTGGAAAAGAAAATCCACACTCACCAAAAAAGAGACTGGGGAACCAATGTCCCTCAGCCAAATGAAAGTAATTAGAAGGCTCAGAAAGCTCTTCCAAAACAACCCATGAGGGAATGGAGAAATCAGAACGAAACTTCTCAAGAGACTCAACAGCGTAAACCATGGTGAATAAAGAAATGAAGAAGAAGGAAGAAGATCTTACAGGAAAAGAAGGGATCTGCTGACAACGAACAACGGAAAAGATGAACGCACAAGAGAGTAGAAAGAGACGACGTAAAACTCGAAGATAAAAATTTGAAATGTAGAAGACGATGGGAGAGTCTGTGAAGTTTAAATACCTTGCCTTGGGAAATGGTGAAATAATGATTACAAAAAAGGATGATTACGTTACCGGCGGCTAAAAAGATGAAAAGTGGCGCGGGAATCAAAGCGGACAATAGTGGCTAAAAAGAAGAAAATTGATGCGGGAATCAAAGAACGCAGAAAAGTCAAAAAAGCATGATTCTACGAATTGGGAAGGAGAAATAAATACAAGTGAAACGCTTCTAAAAATCAGGAAGACTATTTAAAGCTACCATATTCTGAGAAAGAATGTTCCATACTCCTCAAATTTCGAACTATGAAACATTGGGGGCTTCTGTTGATACCAAATTTAATCTGCTGACATGGATCAATCATATGAAGACACGTGGCTATCTACATGGCAACAACCAACATCCCCGAGGAACCCACTCGCTCTGAGGAACAAGACTACAACGAGGAAGACTAGTTCCCCGAGGAAATCACAAGCTCGGAGGAACGATGCCTCTCCGAGGAACTCTTGAGTACCGAAAAGCTTAGGCGGTCCGAGAAACTCAGGCGGTCCGAGCTGCATCTCGAACAAAGCATTAATAGATGGATAATCAACAGTTCAACTGATTCATTAAATGCTTATCATTCAGACGCACACTCAAAGAGGGCATTAAATGTATTACCCTTTCATATGTATATCATTTAATGTATTACCCTTTCACATGACAGCCTGAGGGCTATAAATACGTTGGACAATCCTCATTGAGGGGGGGACCTGGACCTAAAATCTAGAGCGGAATTTCTTGATAGAACTCACAAATCAAGAATTCCCAAACACTCAGTAATAAAACAATAGTGGACGTAGGCCATTCTTATAAGGCTGAACCACTTTAAAATTCTTTGTCTCATTTATTTATCTGTGATTGAATTATTAGAGTGATCTAATTTTTTACATCAACAGTTGGCATCCCAAAAGATCAAAGAAATAATATATGTAAATAATTAAGCATGCACATTTAATATTTTAGCGACATTTAAATTAAATAATTCTTAAGGTGAAAAATAGAGATATTTTTCCCTTAAAATATATAATCTAAATAATCCAAGTGTACCATTGCATTCCTTTCGCGAAAATAAGCACATTTTGTTTTTTGGCCTAATTCAAAATATTAATCTTAAGCCTCCAAAACCAAATGTTGATGTTTTGAATAATTCAAGTTTATGGTTTAATCAAATAAGGGGCTTGTAGTTTCTGTTTGTAAAAAGTATGTGTAATTTAAAAGATGTGCACGTGTAAAAATCTTATATCTCAAGGTTTTTATAAAGGAAAACAACTATTACTTCACCAAAAGTTATAAAGTGAACAAAAATGTAAACCATGCACAAAAAACTATTCCCTCATCCCCTTCCCACTTTTGCGGTACAAAGGTCCGTTACAATGGCTACAACAGACCGCACTCATGGTGGGATAAGCCAAGAGGGTGGCGAAGCCCCTCACGGTAGCGAGTCACTACACTGGCTCCACTATCCCTCTCCCTTCTCTTAGTCTTCTAATTCTTTTAGGAAAATAAATTATAAAAGTCCCATTAAATATAACCTTTAAACCAATCATTTTTTTACTCACGATTCAACTGTAAGATAAATAATGGATTCTAAGAAATTACAAAAAGACTTAAATAATCTTTAGATTTTTACCAAAAATACCAAATTATCAATTACATGTCCAAATTATTCATTAAAGTTGCCCAAATTCCCCGAATTAAATTTAAATTAAATCATTTATAGATTAATTTAAATTCCAACTTATATAATAATTATAACTAGTTAATTAAATTTATTAATTGAATTTAGTTTAAAAAATTTCGGGTATTACATTAGGATTACGTTCTTCACTTAATTACTAAGCAATGTTCTCCTTTTGCTGGTATGCTCTAATAACCATGCAATATTGTTCCCCGATTTCTTAAATGAGGGTAAGATCCAGCCAATATGTTCTGAAGGGAATGTTGTTAAATTGTCTACTGTTGTCAAAGATGAATGCTTATGAGATGCCATATCTACATCTTAATCTCTTCCAAACGAACTGAGAGAAGTTGGTGTGAAAAATAAAGAGAAAAGGTTTGGACTTAAACATTTGGAGAATTAGTCCACCACCACACTAACAAACAAAAATATCCCTATTTTTATTTGTAGATACGTTATGATTTCAAATCCCTATAGGGAGAATGGCCATTGGACAATGAATAACGTTAATATTTAATGGGTAGCCAGGGTGTTGGTGTTGTTTTCACTTTAGCTTGGATAACAAAAATAGTTGCGACCATTCTAGGAAAGGTTGTGATCTTGCCAACCAATATATCTCAGACTTATGATAATATCAAATGATTGTGTACCGTTCGATGATTCAATAAAGAATAATTGGGCTTCTCTTACGAAAGACTTTGATGTGGGTGCTAAATTACTGCAGTTAACTACAACAAAAGAAGTTGTAAATTGGATAAACGTGAATTACGAAAAGCTTTGATTCAAAACAAAGACAAATTAAGTAAGGTAAATCATTAGACTACGAAATATAAGAAACAAAGTAAAAAAAAATCAAATGTAAAGGCATGAAAACTTTAATAAACTTGAAAGAAAGTTGGTTCTACTTCGACTGAAATAAAAATAGTACATAAATGAAAAGAAAATAAAAGAAAGGATAAAATGAGTAAATGTAATTTTTTTGGAGAGGGATTCATTTTTTTATTTGTCTTATAGTTTCTTATTTATTGAGTTTTTTTCCATGCAACTGTCACATAACTATTGAGTGGTTATCCCATTAAGTTTTACTTTTTTGGTGCATTAGTGCTCCTATAGATGTTTCTTAGTTCTTAGTCACATGTTCAAACCCTTGCCACATGTCAATAATTAAGCTTCCTTGAGCATTAACCCCACACATTTTAATCGGCTATAATTTTCGTTTTGTAATGACACGTGAAAAATACTCATGGGATAATAATTATATGGTGTAAACATACCCACCACACTAATTGATTTTAAAAAAAAAATTGATTAATGGACTATTGGCTTTCTGATTCCATTACTCCATTTTTGTGTCATCATTACTTCTGATCACACACAGCTGATATAGACCTTTTTTGGCGGTGAAATGAACTCAACTACAATCCAATAATCTTTTCAATTGTATTCTTTGTATCTCCCTATTTCATTTTCCCCAAATGTTAACAATGGTATCCGAAAGAACAAAGAACCTAGTTCCAAGAGTGTCTTGAGTTCAACTCTACTTTGAATTCAACCACTTTTGAAGAAGATCCATGGGGCACTGTTGCCACCGCTACTTTTCGATCCAACGATTCAATCCAATTTGATGATAGAGATTTGGGTTCTTGGGTTTCAGTCGTCCCCACTAAATGTAATTAAAATTTAAATTTTGTTACTCATCTTCCATCGATTTTGACTAGATTCTTTTTTTGTGAAGCCATTTTCAAATGCCGCACCTAAGCCTATCACTATTTATGGTAGGTCATAATATTTTAGGATCTTAAAAGGATGGACATATCGAAGCTTTGACGTCTTTGCTTCATGTGAGATTGTGACACATTTCCCTGCTATTAGCATACCTTCATATGACAAGGTTGGAATTATGGACATGCTTAGAACTAGGGCAGTTGGGTATGACCCCGAAATTCCATTGACAAGAGCTATCATCCCACTTTAGTTAACTGTAAGTCTCTAGCATAAAACCCATAACCGGACCCATTTAAATCGCGAGCCACTGCCCACAACACGAATTCAACTCGGGTATACCCGAGACTCACACCTACTCCGGCGCCCCGAAACCAAACCCACCCATCCACTATGTCGGACCAACTCACTGAAACCCGCGAGCATCTCTCCTGGGTCGACCCCTATGCAACCCGCGACCAACCCGTGTTCACCCTATTCAACCCAACCACCACCGACCCAACCTACTCAACCCCGACCATGGAAACTCGAGTGCCCAAGCTAAACCTGATCCACCAGCCCGCAACCCCATCAACATCTACCCTGTACCCGACACACCCGCATTCTATTTCAACCCGAGAACCTCTAAACAACAAACCCATTACCCATTTATCTAAAAGCCATACATGATTTCTTACCTGCAAAGCCAACCAAAAATAAACCAAGTCAAAAACTAAATCCCCACATGTCTTCTAACTTCTTTTAACCCCTTTTTCATTATACCCCCACACTTTTCTTGACTTTGTTCCCCTCACCTAAATTACCCACCTTACCCCTCATTTCCATAATCAGATTTTATCACCCATATACCTTCCTTACCTCACACCTTTGCCAAGCACATGTGCACTCCCAATTACCCAATTTACCCTTACCTCCATGCCTACTATTTAAAGAAGATGACCATTTTGAGAGGGGAATTTTTTAGTAGAGATAATTCTAGAGAGAGTTAGAGAGATGGGCTAGAGTAGAAATAAATTAGGGAAATATTTTGTAAATAGTTTTTATTTTTATTTTTAGAGATTTGTGAGGATAAATTGTGAGTATTTCAATTGAGTATTATATTGAATTGATTATTGGATAATGCTCATATTGGATGGATGGTGCTTGATTTCAAAGAAATTAGAGTTCAATTTCACTTCAAGAGATTGGGTTTGATTGTTCTCTTCTCTTCTATTTTATTTTATTAGCCTTTGATTATCATCTTTAACTTGATGTTAGGCTAAATCCCCTTTCAAGGAGTGGGATTATCCATTAATTTGATGTTATTTGAATTTAATCACTTTAATTAAACTAAAATTCCCTTTGATGATTAATTTTGCAATCTTACGTTTAATTTACGCCTTGAGAGAAGGTAAATGATTTTTGAGAGAAAATTGAGATTCCGGTCTTAATTTCCATCTTAAAATCGAACTAGAGATAGCTTTTTATAAAATGTGAAATTATTTCTTTGAATTTCAACTCTAATCATATTTTTATGATTTAAACTAATTTAGTAAATCCATCCTAGAGGGTGATTTGTTAGATGATGTTTAGATCTACGTTTTGTGAGTTGTAGGATTATAAATTTAATGCTCTAAAAAATTAGTATTAAAATTACATTTGCAACGAGAGTTGATTTGTAATTTCAATACTAATTTGGGAAGTTTAATTTGAATAAATTAATTAAATAGATTAACTAGAAATTGTGCAATAATCTCATTCCTTGATTGTTCTCACATTTACTTCCTCACTTATTCTCTTATTTTAGTTAGATTTCACTTATTTTTCATCACACTTTGTAGTTAGTTTTGTTTAGATCTTGATTTAGTTTAGTCAATTCACCTTATCACAAAAAATGTTTAATATTGAAAAAGCTAAAAAAAAATAGAAAATGCAAAAGTCCAAAAAAAAAAAAAAATGAATTACATGTGTTTTCCTCTCGTTTATCTCCTTTGATGTGGATTGATACCTCACTTACCACCACAATTTAGTTTATTATATTTTGTAGGTATTTGAGATTTTTTATTTTAGGACTTTCAAGAAACGACAAAAATACGCAAAAGCAACTCTATCAAGGTGAATGTTATCTGCATCGTCGTACGCCCCCATTCTCCCCTGAATACTTGCTGCAAGTGGGATATCCTTCATTAGATCATGAATCTAGGGAGGATTATGCTTGATCTCTCCCAATCAAACCTCATTATCCCTTTTGAACTGAGATCAATGAGTATCGTATTCTCCTAGATGCTTGGTGTAATACCCCCGAGATTTTTGGGACAATAATTTATTTATTTTTGGGAGAAAGAAATATTATTTTATTCGTAGAATAATTAAATTGGCATTGAGGTCAAAATTTGAAGATGTTAGAAAGTGATTCGGATGATGATTCTGAGTGTGCGATTGATTCGGGAAGGATCGAGAAAGTCGAAATACTATACTTGGGTCTTATTTGGGTTCCGAAATATTCTAAGTTCGTTTGGATCGAATTAAAGTTATCGAGTCATTTAAAGTGTGTATTATCATTTAAAGTTGTGTATTTTGGAGATAAGTCTTATTAAGCCTACGGGAGATCAAATCTCCTTAGAGGGAAAGAGAAAGAAAAAGAGAAATAGAGAGAAGAAGAAGAGAAAGAGGAGAAAAATGGGATTTTCGGCCATTACGCGATCTCGAGGAAGAATCAGACTCTACGAATTTGAGGCAAGTGATTAAACTTGCTAAATAATTGTGGTGTATCATTTATTTCATGATTTGTGGATTAAAAATTGTGAATTTTGGGATAAAATGTTAAAACCTAGATTTTGGGTAAAATCTTAGATTTGTTGTGTATATAATGGATTTGAGGTTACAAATTAGTTGAGGTGAGTTCTTTGATGATTTTTAATGTTATATATACGATTGGGTAGAAGAGAAGTGGAGAGAAGTTGAGATATACGATTTTTGGGATTTTTGCCTTTTAAGTAAAATAGCTATTTTCGAAGCTTCTGATAGGCAGAATCAATTCGGCCCCTTACCTAATCGATTCGGAAAGTTACAGGTGCCCAGGTCTGAGTGACCGAATCGATTCGGACCCAATATGAATAGATTCGGCCTGAGACGGAATCCCAGGTCCTTTGGACCAAATCGATTCGCATGAGGGACGAATTGATTCGCAGGGCCGAATCGATTCGGTTTTGTCCCGAATCGATTCAGAAATAGGGTTATTTTAGGGGAGTTCTTGTGGAGTGAGTTTATCCGGGATCGTTTGAGTTTATCAATTGGGACTCTCTATATGAGTTATGATAGGCGTGTTTTGGAGACTTTTTACGAGTTTCCCTTATGAGAAATTATTGGAGTCATATTGACTTAATTCGAGAGAATACCAATTGGAGAGTATCGCATCGACTAGTGGGGAAGCCCACTATCATTGAGAATTATAGTTGGATATAATTATGAATATTTAAGAGAGAGAGAGTTAGGATGCGCTTAGTGATAATAGATTTTAGAATTAAATCCCAAATGGGAGAAATTTAAAGGTTCATATGATTGATTGAACCATATTATGGATTGAGAATAATAAATGTTGATATTTGTGCATACTGATATAGGGAATATCCACAACGTAAATTGAATTGGGAGATGTTTCACATAAATGATAAATGCTGATCGAGATGCATTAGGATATAGAGAATGTCTTCAACGTAAATAGAATTGACTGATGATTCATATAAATAGAAGTGATGTGTGAATTTCAAGTGAGAAATAGTATAGTGTATACTACGTGGGGAAGACGTGTGAGCTATTATTGACGCATAGCATATCGAGAGTAAAATAAACTAAATAATGAGATTATTTCACTTACGCCTAAGAGCGTACTAGGAGTATGTAATAATGTGATATATATATACCTTGTGTGATGGTATACATTTATATGATGTGATGATGTATGTATATCTTGTGTGAATGATATATATATATATATATATATATATACCTTATGTGAAGCATACCCCCTCTATGCTATCATGGGAAGTTGCGCGATGTGGGTGAGGCCCCTGGCTTGAGGAGCAGGGCGCGTATAGTCCCCAGGACATAGCGTCCATTTATTATTATGTGATTTTTTTATTAGGGGTGAGACGTGGTGGGTATGTTTCGTCTCACTTTCGGGAAGGAACTATGACCGCTTCCCGTACGTTGTGATGTGGTTTTTGCCAAGGCGGGGTGAGATTCCGACCCTTGGTACCCAGGATGATATGTGAGTGATTCCCTGATAGATGATAGCATTGAGAACCTGCATCCTCGAGTTATAGCTCGCTGGGATGGTTATTATTATACTTGTGTGAATAGTATATTAATTGTATATGATTTTGTGATATCATTTTTGTCTCTAGAGTAAAGAGACATAAGAAGATTGATTGAATCTCTTTCCAGGAGATTTTATCTGGACTAAAATTGGGATGAATATATTAAAGTGGAAATGTAGAGTAAATAATTTTATGAGTAGATATAGTACTTTGTGTATCGAGGGCATAATGGACCTCAACGACCAACATTGCCAAGGAGTAGTGTATCGGGGGCGTTCTTGTTTGGATTTCGCTTGCGAGACGTCCCATGTACGAAATGCAGTGCAATGTTGGGAGTGAAGAGAACTTAGCCCTTAGTGCTCATATTTATATATTAGTATATATATCGACGATCGTCAGTGCCAAGGAGTAGTGTATCAGGGGGGTTCTTTGTTTCGATTTTGCTTGCGAGACGTCCCACGCACGAACCGTAATGTAGTATTGAGAATTGGGAGAATTTTAGTCCTTAGCACTTAGATGCTAGTAACTCATATATATATTTATGTCCATAACTAGAATAAGAGAACTTCTAGTAAAAGATAATGTTTATATATATTTTATATGTTTAGAAAGTGGGCGAATAAATGAGAGTGGTAATATTTGAAGTTGAGAGATAATTTAGATGGATTTTATTTGAGTATTAAATTGGGAGTAAGTTAGATTACTTTACCCCTAGATAGATTTGGGAAATTATTTGGAGATCATATGCATACGTTAAGATACGCGCTTTAGTTGAGAGGTGAGATAAATGTTATGGAGAGTGCGACCCCACTTTAATCATGTCATAATGCATTTATAATTATTATGCATTTTAATGCACTTGCAATAAATGTTTTTCACACCTCGGGCTCTGATCCGTTTATACTTTCTCTTGCTATGTATATAAATTGTATTATTTTAGGTGTTCCTCTGTAAGGACGCCATTGATGATATCCATCCAGTGTATTCGTGGAGCTATGGCAGTAGCGGACTGTTGCGGTATTTTGATATAGTCAATTCCTATCTTTTGTATATCTAGATTATGATTCAGTTTGTATATCGGGTTTATGCCCAAGTGTTGTAGTGTAGCACTTTTACATTTTTCCTCTCAGAGTATTGTATTGCCTCTGACCCGACAACATATTCACATAATTTATTTAGTACATTTTGTTGTACTCTTATATTACTCTTTTTTATATTATTTGAGCATGTGTGCTTCTCTTATCATATTTACAGTTATGTTGTTGGTTAGTTGTTTCATGGTTTTTTTTAGAGATATAAATAAAATGTTTTAAAAAATTTTATACCCTCTTTTTGTATTAATGGGTAGTTAGCCGTGTTTATTTTAGAATCGTTAGTTGATGCTGAGAATGATCCACTTGAGATTCCTGATTATTTTCGAATAGATCTGGCCACCCATTATTATTTTGAGAGGGGTATCACAAGTGGTATCAGAGCATCAGGTTCTAGTGTCTTTAGGATCTGTGTGGGTTTACTACAATCTTTCGTAAGCGATCTTGAAGTAGAGCCCTATTATTAGGACTGTTGTGTTCATATGTCCATATTTTCTTCTGTGATGAGAAAAAAATTGAAAGGCGTTCTTATACAATTGTTCTTGTTTCAGATGACAACAAAGAGAATTCGTTCAGGCAGGGAAAATAAAGGGGTTGAGAGTGTGGAACCCCAATTTCCTCAAAGGACTACGACTACAGATGAAGTTGCCAGTATTGTGGCAGAAGCAGTAACTGCTGCCATTTTTGCGATGGTGCATCAACCTGCTGTTCAGGTAGACCAAACCCATTTGGTACCATCTTAGTGGAAAAGAGTTTAGTAAGGTGAATCCTCCATAGTTTTTAGGGTGAGTTGATGCGATGGCTGCAAGTTGATGGAACAATAGTATGCAAAGGCACCTTTGTATGGCAGAGTGTAGTGAGGTGCAGAAGAATTTTCTAGCCATATTTAAGTTAACGGGAGCAACTCTCCACTGGTGGGAGTCTATCACCACATCTTAATAGAGAGATACATTACCCATAATAGATTTTTGGGAACTTTTTGATCGAAGGTATTTTCCTTTCGTGATTCAGAAGGAAATGAGGAGGACATTGATGGATGTGTTTCAAGGTAATAGAATGGTGACCGAGTATGAAGAAGAATTTACTCGATTGGCGAATTTAGTACCTGGTGAGGTAAATACAGAAGATAAACGAATATCAAAGTTTATACGAGGTTTAAAAGGGAAAATTAGGCTGCATTTGTTAGAGAACCCAGTTGTTGATACCAAATTTAGTCTGCTGACGTCGATCAATTAAGTGGAGACACGTGTCAATCTACATGGCATTTACAAACATTTCTGAGCAACACCTTGACTTCGAGGAACTCAACCTCCCCGACTAACTAGGACACTCTGAGCAACAGGTGTTCTCCGAGGACCTTTACTGTACCGAGCAACTCACGAAGACCGAACTGCTTAGGCGGTCCGAGCTGCATCTCCTATAGAGTATTAATGTCTGGATAATAAACAAATCGACTGCGCATTAAATGCTCATTATTATCATACAGATGTATATGCCTATTGGACAGCTATGTATTACCCTTTCACATTCACCACCTGAGGGCTATAAATACATTGTATCATCATCATTGTAGACGGACTCGAAATTTCTTAGTAAAAATCTGTAATCGAGAATTCCCAAACAGTCAACAATAACAAAACAGTGGACATAGGCCATTCCTTCAAGGCTGAACCACTTTAAAAATCTTTTATCTTGTTTATTTTTATCTATGATTGATTACTTAGAGATAATCTAATTTTTTACATCAACAGATTGGCGCCGTCTGTGGGAAACCGACTGTAATTATCATTTTTCACCAAAACAATTCATCACTAATGGCTGATAATCCTGAATCCAGCAATCGAAATGCTGGAAACCCCCCAAATCCATCCACTCCTCCAAGTTTCCAAGATCTGACTGGAATAATGGCTAATTTGGCTCAAGGCCAGACGACTATGTAAGAGACTATGCGACAACTCATGCAAACTATCCAGGGTGGATCACAGACCCATTCAGGACAACGAAGTGTTCAAAGAAATACCCCTTTAGTTTCTTCTCATATTAGGTAAAGCGATTCATATCGCACTGAGAAATCTGATGATTTTTCCTATGAACCGGGTCGAACATCGTCAGTACGAGCCGCAGATACTGAACAACACAACACTCTCTCTCCAAAAAGGACCAGTGCATTGGAGAGATTAAGTAGGGTTTCTCCTTTTGATTGATTGGGTCCTAGGAAGAATAAAAGTCCTTCTAAGGCTGTGTCGAGAAACTTTAGACGACCATCTAATCTAAGAGAGGGTTCTGCCCAATCACAACCAGTTGCTCGACAAGATAGATCCGAGGGAGCAACTTCAACACGATCAATTGCTCGAAACAATAGGCCCGATGAGGGAAAGGATGCATGGAAAGGCTCTATTCAAAGGTTGGAGGATAGACTAGGGGAAATGGTTAAGGCCAAGAATCCTTTACTAAGAATTTTTGTCCAAGGGACACCTTTTATATAGGCAATTGTGGATTTTCCCACACCATTGAAGTTCAAAGCACCTGTTGTGACCCCTAAATATGATGGAAAAACTGAGCCTGTCCTTCATATAGAACAATACCAAGCTGCTGCCGACATCTATGTCGTGCCAGATGAGATGAGATGTAGGGCATTTTCAGGAACTCTTACCGGATCTGCACAAATATGGTACAATAATCTTCCTCAGGGGAAGATTTCAACTTTCTTTCAACTGGCCGAGCTCTTCATTGGAAATATCTATTTTGGAGCAAAACCAGTTAAACTAGTGGCACATTTATTAAGTGTTAGATAAAAAATAGGTGAGAGCACTAGGGATTACATAACTCGTTTCAATAACGAGAAGCTTGAAGTTATTGATTACGAGGAAAAGACATCAATTACTGCTTTGATGAGTGGATTGTTGCCCAATAAATTTTACTATACTTTGGCCGAAGATCCACCCAGAACCATGTCAGAACTAATGGCAAAAGCGGCCAAGATCATGAATGTCGAGGAAGCTATGGCTGCGAAGAAGAACATGGACACGAAAGAGACCAAGGTGGAGGTTGATAAGTCTAAAAATAAAAAAACATAAGAGCAATGGTGGTGACAAGAAATCAAAAGCAAAGCCATCATGGAAAGTATTGAAGAAATTTGAAAATTATACTCCTTTGAAAGTAGACATAAACCATGTTCTGGAAGAGATCAAGAACAGCGAAGAACTAAACTGGCCTGAGAAAATGAAGTCAGATCCTGATAAGAGGAATAAGGCCAAATATTTCAAGTTCCATAAAGACCATGGTCACACGACCAAAAATTTCATAGCTCTCCAGAATGAAATCGAAGCACTCATCAGACGAGGAAAGATGGCCAAGTATGTTGATAGAAGAAATGAAAGAAAAAGCAATGACCGAGCAAGACAGAGGTCTAGATCTCCTCACCGAGCAGAAGAAAACAAGAAAAGAGATCATGAAGATGATCCAGAAGACAACCCCGATCTCCCCAAGAGACCAAGACAGCCAAAACGTGAGGTATTTTCAATTCGTTTTGGATCATTTGATTGTAACGTTATTACAGGTGGAGATGAAGGAGGTGGGGACCTCACTGCGGAAAGGAAAGCTTACCTCAATGAGGCTCAAGCTTGTTCATACATTCAGCAAATAAATCTAGCTGAGGATGATCGCCCAAGGAAGGTGAACAAAGAAAAACTGGTCATCGGTTTCTCCAAGAACGACCTCGTAGGTGTACTATATCCTCATGATGATCCACTGGTGATCAAAATGAGGATGAAGGAACTAATAATCTCAAGAGTACTAGTGGATAATGGTAGCTCGGCGGATATCATGTTCTACTCATGCTTCGATAGTTTAAATCTAAAGTTGTCTCAGTTGGAACTTGTCACAGGCCCCTCCTCGGGTTTGCTGGCGAGAAAGTCTTTCCACTTGGGACGATCAAGTTGGATATGTTCATCGGTATATGGCCTTCTTGTCGAACAGAAAGAGTACGTTTCTTTTTTATGGATAAGAATGTCCAGTCAGCTTATAATATCATCATGGCAAGGGTAGGTTTGAAGAATTTCGAAGCAATACCATCTACTGTACATCAATGCCTGAAATTTCCAACCAATTTTGGAGTGGGAGTTGTGAAGGGTGACCAAAAAGTTGCTCGAGAATGTTATTACTCATCTGCCGAGTAAGAAGAACTGGAGGAATCTAGGAAAAAGACTACGACCTACCAAGTGGATGAAGGTCCAGAGATTGAAACATTGGATCCTAGAGATGAATCGCAGCTCGTGAAAGGTCAGGTGGTGGAAGCTACTGAAAATATCATTTTGGACAACGAACATCCGGAACGAACAACTCAAATAGGTTCGTCGTTAGATGCCTCACTAAAATAAGAATTGATAATTTTCCTAAAAAGCAGAAAACAAACTTTTGAAAATATGTTACTAAATCCGTTTATTAAAAATAAACTATTTAAGTAACTCCGAGCTATTTTTTGATTAAACTCTTTTCTTAAAAATCAAACCTATTGAACACAAGATGTGTTTAATAAAATAGTATGTACGAGATCTATTCAAGATTTGACTAACAGGTTTATAAAATAGTTTAAACAAACTTTAAACTCAGAACAACCAAGAATGAGATGAGGATATGTAAAAAGATAAAGCTCACGATTTTTACGTGGTAAAACCTCACCAACTGAGGAAACATCCACGACTCCCTCTACGGAGTAAAATAAAAAAAAAATCCACTAAAACAAATTTACCAGTTACAAACTATATAACTAACATGCATACAACTCAGACCTATATAAGTTTAGGAATGTACCCTCTAGTGTCCTTATAACTTCTCCGCAGTTCTGATTGTAGATGTTGTTCTCCCAGTTTGTTAACTTCTGATTTCTTCCAACACTATACGTCGACTCGTGTTCACATGATCTTATTACCAACACTTTTCGCGTTGTAGGGTGAAAGTGTTTGTGGGGGTGCTCTCTAACACATGCATGCACACACTCACACTTATTAAGTATAAACAGTCCTATCAAATTACATATAAGGCTATATGCAGTGATTTTTCTTTTTCTCTCTTCTCACAAAACTTTGAACCTTTTTGACCTTTAAATCAATCCCAGAAACCACGGATATCTTGCTTAGAAGACAGTCAAGATCTTAATCAATCTCAGAGTTTTGAAATTTCGAGATTGAAAACCTCCAAGTGTGATTCCAAACTAGGTCAAAGGTTTAGTTTTAAGAAAACTAGAAACAGAAAACATTTATTGTTGATTTAAAGATAAAAATGATTTTCAGAAAAGAATCAACAATATATTTCTCAAGATGAGAAATAAACCATGTAAATCTAAGTGTGATGTAACATGAAGAACATAGATCTGAAATTTCTATGAAGAAGAAAATAGATCTAAGTAAACAGTTTAAGTTGGGAACAAGATCTAACGAACAAGAAGTTACAGCAAAACAAATATCTCTCAAAAACTCAAGAACACTCAGGGTAGTGTTTTGGATATGTAGGAGTTTTAGAGAAGTGTTTGGTTTGAAAGAGGATTGACGAAAAGGGGTTAGGGTTAGGGTTAGGGTTTCTAACTCTCTCTCTCTTTCTATTTTCTCTCTTCTCTCTCCTCTCTCTTTTTTTTTCTCTCAGGAATGAACTGGCCAAAAGTCTTAGACGATTGAGAGGAGGGTCCCTTTTATAGGACGAAGAAAAGGATCGAGAAGCAGGTTCAAAAACAAAGGTCGGGACTGAGTCAAGATGGATTGACTTAAATCCAAGGGCTCACAGCATGCGGTGATTAAAATTCACCCGATTGGTTCAGGAGGGATACACAAGGATTACCAAAGAAAACATACAGGTCGTTGATAAGGTTTGATCAAACGGTTGTAAGCATACGCGTTTATATACTCAGTAAAGAAACACAAAATGCACCAATCAGCAAGTAACAGGTGTTGATCAGTAAGGCGATATAAAACACGCGTCTAAAAGTAATTAAAACCTCACCCTGAATTCTCTGCCGCTTTTGGTTTCTACCCAAACCAACTTTAAGCCAATAAACCCTTTAACCATAATTGTAGATTGAACCCACAAACTTTTAAAACTAAGTTTTAATTAATACAACCTTTATTTAAAAAATGTTTATAAAATCCCAAAAAATATTTAAAAATCAAATTTAGGGATTTAAACATGCTCAACATATGTGCACACATTAATATGCAATATGACATGTATATGATGCATTCTACTGTGTGTAAGTGTTAGTAATTTGGTCTTGATCACTACAAGATAAATGAATGAAATAGCAATCCAATCTCTGAGGTTCTTTGGTTTCTAGGATAGACATAATTTTGTCTTAATTTCCAAACTAGATGAACTCTTATACAATATAGACTCAAGTGAGTTAACAGTATGAGAGCTTCAACTTTTGCTTGGAATAATGAGGATATGCCAGGAATAGACCCAAATTTCTTATGTCATGAGCTCAATGTGAATAAGGAGATCAAGCCAGTGAAGCAGAGAAGAAGAGTGTTCAGCCTCGAGAAGAATCAAACCATACAAGAGGAGGTCGAGAAGCTCCAGAAAGGTTGTTTTATTGAAGATGCCAAATATCCAGACTGGTTGGCTAATGTGGTTATGGTGAAGAAGAAAAAAAACAAGTGGAGGATGTGCGTAGACTTCACCGACCTCAACAAGGCTTGCCCAAAGGATCATTTTCCTTTGCCCCGAATTGATCAACTAGTGGATGCTACCTCGGGACACGAGTTATTGAGCTTCATTGATGCTTATTCTGGTTACAACCAGATTAAAATGAAACCTGAAGACAGGGAGAGTACCTCTTTCATTACCCCTAGGGGGACTTATTGTTATAATGTTATGCCTTTTGGTTTGAAAAATGCAGGTGCAACATATCAGCGGCTGATAAATAAGGTGTTTGCAGAACAAATCAGTTTCAATATGGATGTTTATATTGATGATATGCTGACAAAGTGCAAGAGAGCTGTTGACCATCTAATTGACTTAGGCCAGACCTTTGATTAATTAGATAAATATCAAATGAAACTGGGCGAGTTGCAACACTTAATAGATTTGTATCACGAGCAACAGATAGATGCCTCCCATTCTTCAAAACACTCTAAAAAACATTTGAATGGAATAACGAATGGCGAGAAGGCTTTTCAAGAATTGAAGAAATATCTATTGTCTAGGCCAGTGATGGGGGAAAGATTGTATTTATATTTGGCAGTGTCAGAGAATGCAGTTAGCTCGGCATTGATAAGAATGGAGGATGGAGTACAAAAACCGATCTATTACACTAGCAAGGCCTTCCGAGGAGCAGAGATCAGATATCTAAGACTGGAAAAGTTGACGCTAGCATTGATCGAGGCGAGTAGGAGAATGAGACCGTACTTCCAAGCTCATACCATAGTTGTGTATACTGATATGCCATTGGGGAAAGCTCTTCACAAACAAGAAAAATCAGGGAGATTGATGTACTGGGCAGTAGAACTTAGTGAATACGACATAGTTTATGAGCCTAGATCGTCGCTAAAAGGGAAAGAAGAAGCAGATTTTATAGCAGAATTCACCTATCCTGATACTTTCGAGGAACTTAAGCTGCACACCGACCAACCTGTGGATGTTACAGGATTATCAAATTTAACTCCCAATCAATTTAAGGCGATCGGTGAGAACGAGAAGATGGTCGACGAGCAGCAAGAAGTACTAGAGGAGAATAAAAGGAAGCAGCAAATATTCCACCGAGGAACTCTGTCCGATTAAAAATTTAAAGATGAGGTACCTATATGGATTCTATATGTGGATGGCTCATCTTGCACTACAGGCTGTAGGGCAGGGATTGTTTTGAACAGTCCGGATGAGGTCGATGTGGAGTATGCTCTGCGCTTCTAATTCAAGGCTTCTAATAATGAGGCTGAATATGAAGCTATGATTGCAGGTCTTAATTTGGCAAAAACCATGGGGGCAGAGCAAGTTATTGTATTCAGTGACTCGCAGTTGATTGTAAATCAAATATTGGGAGTATATGAAGCCAAAGGAGAATTAATGATCAGGTATCATGCAAAAGTGATAGAGATTTTATCAAGTCTGATGGCAGTACAGATAATCAGAATACTAAGATTGGAGAATGTCAGAGCAGATGCCTTAGATCGGTTAGCTTTAGCCACACATACCGAGCTACGAAAAATAATCCCAATAGAAGTCTTGGCTAGTCGGAGCATAGATGAAGATATGATGATGAACTTTATTACCCTTGATTTAGGACCATCTTGGATGGATCCTATCAGGGCATATATTGAAGAAGGGTATTTGCCAACTGATAAACTCGCAGCCAAGAAACTAAAGTTTAAAGTTGCTCGTTATGTATTGACCAATGGTGTTCTATATAGATGAGCAATTATAGCTAGTTTGCAGGGATGTGTACATCCCATCGAGGTGAAAGACTTGATCGAAGAAGTCCATGAAGGGTCTTGTGGAGCCCATGTAGCAAGTCGGACACTTCTGCAAAGGATAATGACGCAAGGATACTATTGGCCAACAATGAGGGCTGATTGCATAGCCTATGATAAAAAATATGACAAATGTCAACGCTTCTCCACTATCCGAAGAACTCCCCAAGCATTGTTGACACCCATTACTTCCCCTTAGACATTTTCCATGTGGGTAATTGACTTGGTCGGGCCACTTCCAACGACCAGAGGAAGGTTTAAATATCTCGTCGTCGCAGTGGATTACTTTACTAAGTGGGTGGAATCTGACCCCCTTATCGATATGACATATGAAAAACTGTATCAATTTATATGGAAGAATATTATTTGTAGATATGGTCTTCCACATGCATTCATCACAGACCATGGAACCTAATTCAACAATGAGGATTTTACTTCGTATTGTCATCAGTCGAACATATTGAAAACCCACTCTGCACCAGGCCACCCTCAGAGCAATGGACAAACTAAAGTGACAAATAGAACACTACTGAATGGCTTAAAGAAAAGATTAAATGATGCAAAGGCAAATTGGATCAACGAGCTATATTCTGTACTATGGGCTTATCTTACTACTCCACGAACAGCCACGGGAGAATCTCCATATATGCTGGCATTTGGGAGTGAAGCTGTTATACCTACCGAGTTAGGTCTCCCCACACACAGAGTGCTGAATTTCAACTCCCCTTTCAGTGACTTGATGAGAAGCTTAGATTTGGATATGCTTGAGGAAGTTAGAGAAGAAGCAGCAATCAGAAACGCTGCATACCAGCAATGGACAGCTTTGTTCTACAATAAGAGAGTCAAGAAATGCGACCTGAAAGAAGGAGACTGTATGCTAAAGAAAGTAATTCAAAAGCACAATAAACTAGAAGCTAACTGACATGGGCCCTACAGAGTAACAGAAGTTTTTTGACCAGGGACGTATAGAATCGAAACCTTAGAAGGAGAGGAGTTTAAAAATGCATGGAACGCAGAACATCTGCGCAAATATTATCAGTAATTTAATCTCTATGTAATGCACTTTTCTTCGATATGAATAAAGTTTTGGAGATTTTGCCCAATTCTCTCCTTTTGTTGAAAATTTCTCAGAGTATTAGTGCTACACACTACACATCAAGCCGAGAAATACCAACTACGGTTGGTTGGGAAGAAAATCAACCAACTATAGTTGGTCGGGAATAAAAAATTTCCCAGAAATACCAACTATGGTTGGTTGGGAAGAAAATCCACCAACTACTAGTGCTACACACTACGCATCAAGCCCATAAATACCAACTACGGTTGGTTGGGAAGAAAATCCATCAACTATAGTTGGTCGGGAATAAAAAATTTCCTAGAAATACCAACAACGGTTGGCTGGGAAGAAAATCCACCAACTATAGTTGGTCGGGAATAAAAAATTTTCTAGAAATACCAACTAAGGTTGGTTAGGAAGAAAAACCACCAACTATAGTTGGACGGGAATAAAAAATTTCCCAGAAATACCAACTACGGTTGGTTGGGAAGAAAATTCACCAACTATAGTTGGTCGGGAATAAAAAATTTCCCAGAAATACCAACTACGGTTGGTTGGGAAGAAAATCCACCAACTATAGTTGGTCGGGAATAAAAAATTTCTCAGAAATACCAACTACGGTTGGTTGGGAAGAAAATCCACCAACTATAGTTGGTCGGGAATAAAAAATTTCCCCGAAATACCAACTACGATTGGTTGAGAAGAAAATCCACCAACTATAGTTGGTTGGAAATAAAAAATTTCCCAGAAATACCAACTACGGTTGGTGGGAAAGAAAATCTGCCAACTAAGGTTGGTCGAGAAAGAAAATCTACCAACTAAGGTTGGTCGAGAACAAAAATCTGCCAACTAAGGTTGGTCGGGAACAAAAACCACCAACTCCGATTGGTCAAAAATAATTGGTTAAACAAATGAAAGTAATTTTAGGGCTTAAAATTAAAAAAGATAAAGTTCTTGAAACTTATGGTATTTTAAACTACCACCATAGTTGGTCGAGAAATAAAATATCTCCAATTCTACTTGGTCGTCGGATAAATCCAGATAGTAAACAATAAATTTTCACCAACTCTACAAAATATCTTTATCTTTTCAACAGATTTACATGCACATCCATTAGAAAATGTCTTACAAAATATTTCCAAAGACGATGACAAATTGCAAAGAAAATTAAAAGTTTTTCATTAAATCCAAAACAAAATACATAAAAAATTGTTACATCAAGAATCCTATTCTATTGGTTTCTTTCCCTCTTCCATTGAAATAGGTTCTTCACCAGTGGTAGGATCGTCTAAGGCATAGGGGGGATTGATGAAATTTATATCTTTAAGCATCCTGACATTCATTACTGAGGGACGATCAAGTAGGTGTTCAGGGCGAGATATCTCGAAATTGGAATGAAGACTGTAGTCACCGAGATACTTTGAAATCAGACATTGAGGAATGGCCCGAGCAGGAATCCAGCTCATATCCAGTTTGAAAGGTGGCACCGATAACTCGAGCAACCCAGGGTCATAGTAATCCCACAAATAGTGACCCTGTTCCAACTGCAGCACACCCAAGGCATTTAGCCATCCTTGCTTGTAACCCTCATTATTTGCATTTTGGATCTGGTCATCTATATGGTAAAGGGCTTCATTATAACCAGCCATCCAGAATTCTCTGGGCTGCTTGTGGAACTGATAGGTTAACCTCTTCAGTTGCTCGAGGAGGTTCTTCGTTAAAAGTTCTTTACTCTCTAAGGCAGACTTCTGTACAGAGAGTTGCTCGTCCAAATTCAGAATCTTCTTAGAAATCTCTGCTAGAGCTTTATTCTTTGCAACCAACTAAACTACTTGATTTTCCAGAGAAGCTTGAGTTCTTCCTTCTTCAATAGTAAGATGAGAATCCTTTGCTCGTGCTCGAGAACCTCTTGCTCGTCCCCGAGCAAAATTAGAAGACCCAGTCCTTTTCAAAGTATCCAATTCGTCTCTCAAATTGGCATTTTTGACCTCTAAGAAAGAGAAACCCTCATCGTTGACAAGGACCAAAGCGTTCGAGGAAGACGCTGCAGATTTCAACTGAGATATTTCTCCTTGCAGGTTATTGTTTTCCTGCTCTAGCAACTTTGCGATCTGCCTATGCTCTTTAACCTCAGTCTTCAGAGTTCTCTCCTCCATGTCATAGGCACCAACCAATCTATCGTATTCTTTATCATCACTTAGTTACTGATACTTCTTCTCATATCCCTGGTCTAAAAGGGCTGTATATTCCTTGTATTATTATTGAAGCTCCTTGAGAGTGCCCCGGAGGTCTTCAATCATCTCATAATATGCTACATTATTAGCCACTGCTGAGTCGAGCAGACACTTTAAATACTGGTAGTCTTCAACTGCTCGCTCTGAAGCATCTGGACCGAGGATATCAACGATTTGAGCTTCAGTCATATTTGTATGGCCAGCTTTGAAGTATTCATTGCATTGTCTCAGCAATTTTGTATCATGAACTGATAACAATTCCATTCTGGCCATAAACTAGTAAAAGGAAGAGATAACAAGGATTAATAAGAGTGCAAACAGAGTAAGAAGAAGAGAATCAACAGTATGAACAATCAAAATTTCAAATTTTATTACATCATAAAAGAGAAGTACATAGTTCAGAGTTACATTTGACAAAAATAAGAAAAGAGAAAAAGCTCTAACAACGCTACACCTTCTCCTTGTCTCCTAAAACTTTCTCTGGAGGCTGGGACGAAGAAGTAGGTTGCTCGGAAGGCATGGTAGGTTGCTCGGAGGGTGTTGGGAGCTGCTCGGCTGAAATGTTGGTTGGTTGAAGCTGCTCATGGGAAGTCTGGACAACTGGGGCATGAGAAATCTGATCTCCAATCACCATGGAGGATTCCTCGAAAGAAGCTTCGTCCTCTTATTCTTCCCCAAGAGATGGAGGGGGGCCAGGTATGTGTCGCTAAAATAGGTCTGAATTCTCATCAACATTCATCTCTCTCAGAGCAGCGACCCAGCCAACCCTAAAGTACTTGAGGCTTCTATATTCCATTTGTGAAACCATGGCAGCCAAACCTTTATTCCACCCCTTATCCCAGCCAGCGCTGAAGGATTTCTGAACAGCCTTTCTTCCTTTTTCTCTCTCCGAGGAGGTCCTCTCCTTAAGGAGCTCCTCGACAACCTTCAACTTATTCTCAACTTCTTCCTTCTGATGACCAACTTCACGAAGCCTTCTTAACTCTTCCTCAACAGACTTGAGTTTACTTTCAAGCTCTTTAGCATTTTGGAGCTTCCCTTCGAGCTCTTTATTCTTACTTTCCAAGTATTTTATCTTTTCCTCCAAACTCTTGGAGACTTCAACATCTTTATCTCTCTCCTGCTCGGTGGCTTTTAGTTGCTTCCCCCAAGCAACTTTGTCTTCGTCATACTTTTGACGAGAATCCTTTAAAGATTAGGATAATCCAGTAAAATCCTCCTCTACACCTCCCGAGGAGATTGACGATTTGATGTCTTCGTCCTTCTTCGGAATGTATTAAAGCATGTTACCAACTGAGAAAAAGAAAATAACTGTATGTCAGTACAAGGACATAACAATGAAAAATGAAAGTTTAGAGTAGTAATACTTTCTAAGGCAATGTATTGAGCTGCAAAGGTGGTAACCCTATCCCGAGAAAGACTATCTTCATTACCTTGGATCTCGGGGATGATCTAAGACTTCACCGAGCTCATGGCAGAGCTCGGAGCAACAAAAGTGGGAACACCACTAGGTAAAGGCTGAGATATGGATTCAGCCAAATTGTTCGAGGAGCTTTTCTTCAAACTCCTCATGGGAACAGGAACATTCTCGGCCAAGGATGTCATCTTGGTCGGTGATATAACTATAACCTCGTTAGGAGGGGAAACAGCTACAATCTTGCTTGGATCCACAGGGGGTTTCTCGACAAACTTCTTAGTAGCAGCTGGAGGAGGTGCATCAATTTGTCTTGTCCCTTCTTCAAGGACATCCTACTTACTTTTCTTCGCCTCTCTAGCAGTAGAGGCAGACTGACCGAAGAGGGCAAGATCTCTTCTTCTCTTCATTCTATCACTAAGAGGAATATGCGATTCAGAAGAAGAACTTTCAGGAACTGGTTCTATGTTACTTATCACTGGACGAGCAGTGAAAGATGAGGTGTAACTCTTGTATTGCAACAAGTACGAGGATGATCTTATATGTTCGTCAGCGACAGTTTGATGCAAACCCCAGATAAGTTACAGATGTTTTAAGTAACCTCTGTCGCCTTTGGAGACCTTATTTTGCTGTCAACAACAAATAAATAAAAATCAAAATATTAGTGACGCATTTTATCGAATATAAAGAAAACATGATCTCAAAAACTAAATAAAATAAAAATAATCTATCCCATTGCCATAGGGAGGGCATCTGGGACCCCGATATATGTCATTTTCAATAATGGAGCATGTTGCCAATTTTTCATAACAACCCCATGCTCAAAGTAATCCCTGTTGGCATCTGGGGGATTGACAACTAAAGCCCTATTTAAAAACCTGGTTTTCAAATAAAAAGTACTATCACTAACAGCCCATCTATAGGAAAACATAATCTCTGGAATTCCTAAACGGGTTCCATGAATCTGATTTAACCTATGGACTCCATTAACTATTATCCATGTATTGGGGGCTATTTTTGTAGGTACCACGTCAAAATATTGACAGAACTCCAAACACAGGGGATTCGGAGGAAAAAAAGCCACATTCGGCTACAAAAAGAGTGGGGAACCAATGTCCCTCAACCAAACGAAAATAATCAGGAGGACCAGAAAGTTCTTCCAAAATGACCCAGGAAGGAATAGAAAAATCAGAACGAAATTTATCAAGCGACTCAATAAGGTAAACCATGATGAACAAAGAAAATAAAAGAAGAGGGAGAAAATCTTACAGAAGAAGGGTAGATCAGTTGATAACGAACGACAGAAGGAATGAACGCACAAGATGGAGAAGAAATGGAGAGATCAAAGATACAGATTTGAAAAAGTAAGAGACGATAGGATTTTTTGCAATGCTTAAATACCTTACCTTGGGAAGGGGTAATAATAATGATTACAAAGAAATACGTTTGCGCTACCGGCGGCTAAAAGGACAAAAAGGCACGGAGACCAAAGCAGTGGGAAAAATTCAAAAAGTCTGATTCTATGAATACGAAAGGAAAATTAAATACAAGGAAAACACTCCTAAAATTCAGGATGACTATTTAATCCCGCCATATTTCGAGAAGAATGTTCCACACTCCTCAACCTCAAACTTTAAAACATTGAGGGGCTTCTGTTGATACCAAATTTAGTCTGCTGACATGGATCAATTAAGTGGAGACACGTGTCAATCTACATGGCATTTACAAACATTTCTGAGCAACACCTTGACTTCAAGGAACTCAACCTCCCCGACCAACTATGACACTCCGAGCAACAAGTGTTCTCCGAGGAACTTTACTGTACCGAGCAACTCACGAAGACCGAACTACTTAGGCGGTTCGAGCAGCTCAGGCGGTCCGAGCTGTATCTCGTAGAGAGCATTAATGTCTGGATAATCAATAAATCGACTGCGCATTAAATGCTCATTATTATCATACAGATGTATACGCCTATTGGACAGCTATGTATTACCCTTTCACATTCACCGCCTGAGGGCTATAAATATATTGTATCATCATCATTGTAGAGGGACTCGAAATTTCTTGGTAAAAATCTGTAATCGAGAATTCCCAAACAGTCAGCAATAACAAAACATTGGACATAGGCCATTCCTTTAAGGCTGAACCACTTTAAAAATCTTTTATCTTGTTTATTTTTATCTGTGATTGATTAATTAGAGATAATCTCATTTTTTACATCAACACCAGCGTTAGTGACTTTCGCCGAGGTAGTGAGCGCGACACTGTTACAGTGTCATGAATATCGTCTTCGTTCGCAAGGGGGAAAGAACTTTAGAGATTCGGGTTCATCAAGTAGGTCTGGCAAAGAGAATGCCAGTAACGCCATTGGGTATAATTCGAACTATAGATGGTCACAACGACATTTTGTTCCTCAAGGTGGGCAGAGAGGATTTGTGGGTAGATGTGTTTTTTGTAAAGAAATAGGTCATAGAAAGAGAGATTGTCCTAAAAGAGGTAAAGGACCACGTTTTAAAGAAGTTTTGGAAGTGCAACCCTTACAGTAGATTCGAGGTCATTTTAGGCCATGGGACTTTGTGTGGGAACCCATTGATGAGGAGATGAAATCGGACTAGAGTAGTATTATGTAAGTTAGTTTCCTTTGTGAATAGGATTATGCTATATGAAGCTTTGGGAATATCGTATGTGTGGTAGTTATGAGAGGGTTGTGCTATAACCCTATTATGTATGTAATGACCCGAAAGGGAATTTTGAACAAGTGAGGCTCTTATATTATTATCTTTTGAGAGAATAGATTATCTTGTGATGTGCTAATAGAGAGCTATAGCTTTGTTATGAATGTAAGAATTATTGTTATGTATTGAGTAGTAATGATAAAGCTCCTAAATTTTTATAGCCATGCTAGACTTATATATGTGTTATATTCCAGCTATGGAAAAGCCTAATGAATGGCAATATATTAATATAATGAGAGAGATTATTACTGAAATAATTCAAAATTTAGTGGATTATTGTGGTGAAAGAGAATTTTAGCTCATAATTATGCTAATTTTGAGAGCTATATATTATTATGAGAACGATAATTGTTAAAACCTTGTGTCATGGGCATGAGGCATTTTAATTAAATGTCGAAAGACATAAACTATTTTAAAATAAACTATTTTCAAAATAAACTTTTAATAGGCCTTTGGGCCATATAAAAAATGATTTACACAAAAATATTTTTAAAATCTACTCCCGATCTAACAAACTCTCAACCCCCGACATTGCTACACATTAGTGTATTGAGAGGGTTCCTTATTTGGATTTCGCTTGCGAGACCTCCCCCACATGAAAGTAGCGAATGTCAGGGGTTGAGAGGAGTTAAATCTTTGGATCTTTCAAAATTGTTATATTATTAGTATGTTAGTATTATTTAATATATTTTTATATTTATTGTACTATTTAAGGCAAGTGAAGCCTAATTATGTTTATACGAGTAGAGCGCGAATAAAGGGTGTATGGGCGCCCTAGTTGATAAAATTGGTTTTGTAACATTAAAATACATTCGTCATGAGAAGATAGAAGTTTGGGTATAGGGTTAGTGAGGATAAGTGTAGTAGGAACAAGTTGAGCTTTGGAGTATTAGGCTTAGCTTAATTTTGAGCACGAAATGCTTGTAAGTGGGGAATCTGTAATACCCCGAGATTTTTGGGACAATAATTTTTTTATTTTTGGGAGAAAAAAATATTATTTTATTCGGAGAATAATTAAATTGGCATTGAGGTCAAAATTTGAAGATGTTAGAAAGTGATTCGAATGGTGATTCTGAGTGTGCGGTTGATTTCGGAAGGGTCAAGAAAGTAGAAATGACTGTAGTTGGGTCTTATTTGGGTTCCGAAATATTCTAAGTTCATTTGGCTCGAATTAAAGTTACTGAGTCATTTAAAGTGTGTATTATCATTTAAAGTTATGTATTTTGGGCATAAGGCTTATTAAGCCTACGGGAGATCAAATATACTTAGAGAGAAATAGAAAGAAAGAGAGAAATTGAGAGAAGAAGAAAAGAAGAAGAGAAAGAGGAGAAAAGTGGGATTTTCGGTCATTACGCGATCTCGAGGAAGAATCAGACTCTATGAATTTGAGGCAAGTGATTAAACTTGCTAAATAATTGTGGTCTATCATTTATTTCATGATTTGTGGATTAAAAATTGTGAATTTTGGGATAAAATGTTAAAATCTAGATTTTGGGCAAAATCTTAGATTTGTTGTGTATATAATGGATTTGAGGTTACAAATTAGTTGAGGTGTGTTCTTTGATGAGTTTTAATGTTATATATATGATTGGGTAGAAGAGAAGTGGAGAGAAGTTGAGATATATGATTTTTGGGATTTTTGGCTTTTGAGTAAAATAGCCATTTTCGTAGCTTCTGATAGGCGGAATCGATTCGGCCCCTTATCGAATCCATTCAAAAAGTTTCAGGTGCCCAGGTCTGAGTGACCGAATCGATTCGGACCCAATCCGAATCGATTCGTCCTGAGACAGGATCCCAGGTCCTTTAGACCAAATCGATTCGCATGAGGGGCGAATCGATTCGAATTTGTCCCGAATCGATTCGAAAACAGGGTTATTTTAGGGGAGTTCTTCTGGAGTGAGGTTTATCCGGGATCTTTCGAGTTTATCGATTGGGACTCTCTATATGAGTTATGAGAAGCGTGTTTTGGTGTCTTTTGGGGAGTTTTCCTTATGAGAAATTATTGGAGTCATATTGACTTAATTAGAGAGAATACCGATTGGAGAGTATCGCACCGACTAGTGGGGAAGCCCACTATCATTGAGAATTATACTCGAAGATAATTATGAATCTATAAGAGAGAGAGTTAGGATGCGCTTAGTGACAATGGATTTTAGAATTAAATCTCAAATGGGATAAATTTAAAGGTTCACATGATTGATTGAACCATATTATGGATTGAGAATAATAAATGTTGATAGATGTGCATACGGATATATGGAATATCGTTAATGTAAATTGAATTGGGAGATGTTTCACACAAATGATAAATGCTGGTCGAGGTGCATTAGGATATAGATAATATCTTCAATGTAAATAAAATTGAGTGACGATTCATACAAATAGAAGTGATGTGTGAATTTCAAGTGAGAAATAGTATAGTGTATACTAAGTGGGGAAGATGTGTGAGCTATTATTGATGCATAGTATATCAAGAGTAAAATATACCAAATAATGAGTTTATTTCACTTACGCCTAAGAGCGTACTATGAATATGTAATAGTGTGATATATATATATATATATATATATATATATATATATATATATATATATATATATATATACCTTATGTGATGGTATACATTTATATGATGTGATGATGTATGTATATCTTGTGTGAATGATATATATATATATATATATATATATATATATATGTGTGTGTGTGTGTGTGTGTGTGTGTGTGTGTGTGTGTGTGTGTGTGTGTATGTGTGTGTGTGTGTGAAGCATAACCCCTCTATGCTATAATGGGAAGTTGCGTGATGTGGGTGAGGCCCCTGTCTTGAGGAGCAGGGCGCGTATAGTCCCAGGTCATCGCGTCCATTTGTTATTGTGTGATTTTTATTCGGGGTGAGACGTGGTGGTTATGTTTCGTCTCACTTTTCGGGAGGAACTATGACCACTTGCCGTACGTTGTGATATGGTTTTTGCCAAGGCGGTGTTAGAATCCAACCGTTGGTACCCAGGATGATATGTGAGTGATTCCCTAGTAGATGATAGAATTGAGAATCTGCATCCTCGAGTTATAGCTCACTGGGATGGTTATTGTTATACTTGTGTGAATAGTATATTAATTGTATATGATTATGTGATATCATTTTTTTCTCTAGAGTAAAGAGACATAAGAAGATTGATTTAATCTCTTTCTGGGAGATTTTTTCCGGACTAAAATTGTGATGAATATATTAAAGTGGAAATGTAGAGTAAATCTTTATATGAGTAGATATAGTACTTTGGGTATCGAGGGCCTAATGGACCTCAACGACCAACATTGCCAAGGAGTAGTGTATCGGGGGGGGGGGGGGTTCCTTGATTGGATTTCTCTTGCGAGACGTCCCATGCACGAAACACAGTGCAATGTTGGAAGTGAGGAGAAGTTAGCCCTTAGTTCTCATATTTATATATTAGTATATATATCGACGATCGACACTGCCAAGGAGTAGTATATCGGGGGTTTCCTTGTTTGAATTTCGCTTGCGAGACGTCCCACGCACGAAAAGTCGTGCACTGTTGAGAATTGAGAATAATTTATTAATCGTATTATATAAGAATTTGGGTTATACGCGTAATGCATTAAGGGCATAATTAATCTTGATAATCATTACTGCCAAGGAGTAGTGTATCAGGGGGGTTCCTTGTTTGGATTTTTCTTGCGAGACGTCCCACGCACGAACCGCAATGCTGTATTGAGAATTGGGAGAAGTTTAGTCCTTAGCACTTAGATGCTAGTAACTCATATATATATTTATGTCCATAACTAGAATAAGAGATCTTATAGTAAAAGAGAATGTTTTTGTATATTTTATATGTTTAGAAAGTGGGCGAATAAATGAGAGTGGTAATATTTGAATTTGAGAGATAATTTAGATGGATTTTATTTGAGTATAAAATTGGGAGTAAGTTAGATTAGTTTGCCCCTAGGTAGATTTGGGCAATTATTCGGAGATCATATGCATACGTTAAGATGCGGGCATTAGATGAGAGGTGAGATAAATGTTATGGAGAGTTCGACTCCACTTTAATCATGTCATAATGGATTTATAATTATTATGTATTTTAATGCACTTGCTATAAATGTTTTTCACACCTCGGGCTCTGAATCGTTTATATTTTCTCTTGCTATGTATATATATTGTATTATTTTAGGTTCTCCTCCGCAAGGACGCCATTGATGATATCCATCCAGTGTATTCGTGGAGCTGTGGCAGTATCGTACTGTTGCGGTATGTTGATATAGTCGATTCCTATCTTTTGTATATCTAGATTAGGATTCAGTTTGTATATCGGGTTTATGCCCATGTGTTGTAGTGTAGCAGTTTTACATTTTTCCTCTCAGATTATTGTACTATATGTGACCCGACAACATATTCGGGCTATTTATTTAGTACATTTTGTTGTACTCTTATATTAGTCTCTTTTATATTATTTGAAAATGTGTGCATCTCTTATCATATTTAGAGTTATGTTGTTGGTTAGTTGTTTCATGGTTTTGTTTTAGAGATATAAATAAAATGTTTTAAAATTTTTGATACCCTCTTTTTGTATTAATGGGTAGTTAGCCGTGTTTATTTTTGAATCGTCAGTTGATACTGACAATGATCCACTTGAGATTCCTAATTATTTTAGTATGGGGATGGTCACCCGTTATTATTTTGAGCGGGGTTTCACACTTGGAATTATGTCACTTATGATGTTCCTAGGTATGACATGGCATCTCTCTTTCTCATACATTTATTCAATATGCATAACATCTCATTTTAAACGATATATACAATTCTTTTATTTTATCTAAATAGAGCCTTGACTTATATGACTTTAAAGTCTTAGTTACTGAAACCCTCTTCTCCACTCATCCTATCTATGATCGGGTATCTTATCCTACCTAATTGGTAGAGGATCCTTTTTAAAATTTATTGCAATATGTTAAGGATGGTTAACCCACTGGTCGTTCTCGTTTAAAGCACCCATCATCCTCCATTAATGTTGGAAAGGCCTTAGAGGTTCTTCATGATTTCTCCCATCTCCTTCTCATTGTTTTTCTAAAAGGAGAGGCTAAGACATTTTTTCTTAGCATTACATGATCCTTAATAATCTTCCAAACTTCCCTCAAATCCAAACCCATGTTTCCAAATTCCTCAAAACTTACCATTCCTTCATAAAAGGGTTAATCAACTAATGATAAGTTTAAATGATATAAGGCTCGAGTTAAATCTCATGTCATCCTAATTCTGTTTCGATAAGAGTTTTGTCTAAGTGAAAGAAGTTCGAGATGGTCTATCTAAATGGCCAGGAAGATCCAACAAGCTTACGCTTTGAATCCTTTTCATAAGATTCCCTTATCCTTAATTCTGAGGATTTGAGGAGTAAATTTAGAGAAGTTGTACATAATATCCACTCTTAAAAGCTTTTATTCTTAGAGCGGTCCCAAATAAAGCCTTATTTGGATTTATAGGAAAATCATTTTGATTACTTGGGGAACACATTCCATCATTATATGGCTTATTCTTTTCGTCACTACTACACCCTTTTGGGAGTGTGAAGTTGTATTTTTTTCATTTTTTGTAATGTGACGACTTGAAATGTTAACTGAAAAATGTTGTTTCATTTTGATGGTTGTTAGTGGTATGTAGTTAAAACAACATGTTGTGGAAAATTCGTGAATTATCTTAGGTGTTTGGGAAATAAATTATTAATGAAACTTATTTACCACCCATGTTTAATATTTATTTCAACCCCTTGATGAACTATCGATCCTTTAACCTAATTTGGTATGTTTTGTGCATTTTTTACTGCATTTATAATTTTAGACGAAGCAAAATTTTAATTATGGCCTATTGTTCATCCAAGTTGCATTATTGGTAGTGGTCCCACCAAATCTCATTGTATGTGTGGAAGCGTCCAAATCATATTTTTTGTCACCACCCAAAATAGTTAATTCTTTAAGAATAGGAAACTTTTGAAATTCTCGTCAACTAAAATTTTTAGATGCCTTTGAACTCCCAATATTTATTTTTGATTCTTTGGGGATTAATGACCCGAAAATATAATTGTTAATGGTTTTTGATTGATAGGTTCACTAAAGGTGCTTTTTCTATCCCCAATTCTTCGCCATTCCACTTTTATGGAAGGGGCGTTCTCAAAGACACTACTAATGTCTTCTTGGCATTCTGTTACATTCCAAATGATGAAACTGAGCTATTTAATCTCATTTTTTTTATTCTTCTCCTTTCTTATCATTTGTCTTCTCTTTATAAAGAAACATCCAACTCTCAAGACTACTTTTTCTGTCTATAATCTTTCATCATCAATGGTGTCTAGCTCTTCAAACACTAATGTCAATATTCAATACTTTTAAACCATCCATAGGCTTTCAACCAATGACTCCATCATGGTTAGGAGCATTGTTGGTATAATTAAATATTCACATGGATCATCTCTCTCCATTGTTTGTACCTAATTTAAAAAGCATCTCCTATTGTATGTATATATTTACCTTCCTTGATTTAGGGATCACAATCTCTTGGTCCAAAAGTCCTATATTCTGAAAGAACTATCCATGCCAAAGTTTATTATTTCATCTAAAAAATTGGACATCGACGAATATCCTAAGTGGGTGATCATATTCTTACTCACAAAGTAGTATAAGTGGAGGAATCTTACATTCATTATTTCTGTAAACTTACCCTAAGAGACATTGGTCCCGATTCCTTTATTGTCTCCAGTTCTATCCATTTTTGGAATTCATCTTTTAATTTCTTTAATTTCTATATTGGGACGGTAAGTCCCACTCTATTGGACATTTATTATCTAACTATGTTTAAATCATTAGGAAAAGATGTTCACCCACACATGTTTTTGGATGAAATTACAATTAAGGTCAAAATAGATAACATCCACCTATCATATTTCACTTTTATGTGTACATACATGAAGAATATTCAAAGTGTTAAAGGATAGGATAATTTATGCTTCCTCCTATTTGGGTTGTCAAGACGCATTTTTTGTGTCAAGTCTTAGAAAGTGATGCTGGTGTATTATTTCTTAGCTGCCATTTTAATAGAAAGAAGAGAAGTTTCCATGTCTCCTTACCTTTTATCTTCCATTTTCAAAAGTTTCTCTAACCTATTATTGTATCCTTTCAATGCCAATCAAGGTGGGCTACTATGGATCCTTTAAATGCGATTGCATGCATACTGCCTAGAGATTGGAAATGTAAAAAACACCATTCATATTAACAATTTTTGTTCCTAATATCAATTTAAACTAGGTGATAAGACATTCAAAGCTCTCATTAGTATGCTTCTAAGCCTACCAACTAATAGGCCAAGGATTTATGTGTAGCGTTTGTTTCTAGCTAATGAAACACCATTTTAGATTACTTTAACTTTGAAGGAATCCACCCCTAAAACATAGGTAGATCATTGTTGGGGAGTTTTTTTGGTTTCTAGGGATCTGTAATGTAGAACATAACATTTCACTATCCCTAACTTAGGGTATTTTGGGGAGATAAATCTGCCTGCTACATATTCTAGTCAATTTGGCTTCTATTAATCAATTCCAGTCCCTACGAGGAGTCTTCCCAACCCTCATGTGTTTTTTAGGCTCTCTCACATCTCAAAGACATCTGTTATGAAAGGAATTGTTGACTATCATCAGGTTTAAATCACCTCGAGCATAGTTAAGGTTGAGTTTAATGTAGATGTGACCCTAATTTTTGCGTATTAGTGGTCGAAGTACATCTAAGTTAGCCTAAAACCATTACAGGCAACCACAAAGCCTTCGAAGCCCTCTTCATGTGGTAAGGCTCTTGTCACTTCTTGTAATGTTATCTTTATTTATATTAGCTTTAACTTAGAACGTGTAGATGTTCCACCTCTTGAAGAATACATTTTCTTTCGTGAGAGAAAACTATCCCCGCAGATAAAAAGTCTTTAGAGAAGGAATCGTTGAGGGAGGAAAGATAGGAAGAAAAAGATAAATCTCCTCTTGTTCTATTATCCAAGTTAAGGTGTTTTTTAGACATTCCAACTAGCACTTCCTCAAGTATAACTAAGCCTAATGAACCTCCTATTTCTATTGTGTTAAATATTCAAAAGAAGAAACACATGGAACCAATAACAAGAAAGCTTGTGTAGAAAGTCTACGTGCCAGGTATGCCAATGCCTTTTCTTTCTATAAAAATCATTCACACCCTAGCATCCTTGCATCAATAAACTTAATGTTAAAATTTTTTTATCTTATCATGTTACATGACACCTCAACTAGTGTGGAGGAACCTTAGCTATTCAGAAATTCTATGAAACCTCCTCCACTATCTCTAATAGATGAGATAATAAACAAGCCAGCTGATGCACTTGGTCCACAAGATATACGCACTTTTAACCTAGTTCCCGAGGAAGAAATATCCTCAAGTACTTTTCACTATTCTATTCACACTCCCACCTCCAATATTGATGCATCTAGGACCTCAGTTCTCAAGGGAAAAGAGCCTATCGGGGATTCTAATATTTCTAGCAGTACTCTAAGGTCGATAACAAATTCTCCAATTCTTAAAAATCTCCTCGGCGCAAGTGCACTACCATTGAGAAAGGTTTCCCCAAACGTATAAGTCAATCTTCTTATTGAGGAGATTCTTAGTATGTTGCATAGTTGAGGTCATTTCTTTCCATGGATAACTTTCGAAAATCATGTCCCATGCTCCTATTCAAACCTCAGATATTACCCCTAGAAAAGTAGAGCAACAATTGTAACATTTCATCTAAGTTCAACCAACCGTTCCATCTTTTCAAATGGAGGCTCCATAGGCTTTACAACTGCTTTGAAGCTTTACCAGTGTTCCATTTGAGACATTAAGTTACTTTACTTTCTCAGAGGACTTAGAGAAACCTTCTCCAGTATTTCAAAACTTGAAGGCTTGGATGAAAGTGTTGTGAGTTCACTAAACACCGGAGTTTTTACTCTCGAATATCACATCACAACTATGACCCAAGTAGAGTTTTAGGAGAATACCTTATCTATAAACATATCCCATTTCTCTAGTCAAAGAGCTGAGGTAGACATGGTCCTACAAGACTTAGGAGTTATTCAAAGAAAAAAAATTGCCCTCGTATTTGCGAAAGAGGGGTTGGAGAAATGGTTTGATAGATTCAAAATGGAGTTAGAACTAGCTATTAAAGAGTAGACCTATTGTCAGAAAATAACGATTCAATACATTATTGAAATTCAGGTCTCAACTAGTGAAGCATCTTAGTTTGATGAGATATATGCCAAAATCATAACCAAAAGGCTTGTGTATGAAAACTTTTGGACCATTTTTAGGTCTTTTGTATACATATTTTTTTTATTATAGTGTAAATATAATATCCAATATTTCTATGGAATTATGCATTTACTTCTTGTTGCATTCTTTCCCAAATACTTAGGTAATATGGATTTAGAAATATTACATTTGTTTTTCTTATGTGAATTTAACCATTAATGCCCCTTATGTGGTACGATCCACCTTTGAATGCCCTAATAATTTGTTTTCCATGGGATGGAGAATTTGATCTCGAAGAAAAAATTGTTTTCTAAACCATGTCTCCTTCCTTTAAGGTTATTATCTTAACTTTCTTATTATAGCTCTCATCTATTTTATTTTTTCGGACTAGGATATTATTCAAGGCCCTAACCCAATCCCCGTCTTTGTTTTCTAAATCCATGTTCATAACTTGGTCATAAATTTCTACTACTAATTCATTTTGGTCCACCACCCTTCCTGAATTCAGAGTGATCTATACTTGTAAAATAACATCATGCCCATAAGTTAAATCATCCGGAGTTACGCCAGTATTTAACCTTTTATTTCTCCCACAAGGCCATAAAATTCTGACAACAAATTGTGCCAATCCCTTAGATTTTCTCATTCTCTTTGCTTAGGCTGTTCTTAATTTATTTATTTTTTGCCTTTCCCTGACCATTTGATTGAGGATAGTAACTTACTTCTTTTGTCAAATATATTCCTGTCGTTGAACTAAATTCTAACGTAATCCTTGATTCGAAGATGCTTGTATTGTCCGATGTTATGGTTCTTGGGATTCCAAACCTATATAAAGTGTCTTGTAAGAAATCTACCAATTGATTCCAGTAATTGATTTGAAACCTTTTGCTTCTGCCCATTTGGTACATTAGTCTAATTGCTACTAACATAAAATTATGAAATTTGACAATGGAGGATAAATTTTAGAATGATATCAACAGCCCAATCTTTAAATGGATTAGGCTTTACTACATATTGTAGATCCATAGTAGGAATATGTTTCAAAATACCATGCAATACAATTTGCAAACTGAATGTAACTTCTTTAAAATGGATGGCCAATAAAAGATATGTTATCTTAACAACCATCTCATCTTAGGACCGACTTAACGAGATCCAAAAATTCCATCATTGACTTGTGTTATTATTATTAAACATCCATCCTTAACGTAGGACCTCTAAGATCATTCCAACAACAACCCTAGATATTGGGGTCAATTAGATATTCAATCGACGATTTTCTTCAATCCTCTCAAATATCAATGTTCTCAATTTCAACCAAGGGCCACCTATTGTGCAACACTAGTAAGAAACCATCAATACAACTAAGATTTAAAATTTGTTTAAATTTTTCATCAAGAAGAAGCCTAGAAGCCTTTTGAGACATTTTGTTCGCTTTTTCCTTTAAAATATAGGAACATAATTTAGTGTGATTTCATAAAATTTGGATAATAAATGCAATGCCACTTGGTTGTATAAAGTTAAACCATTATGAACACATTTGAATTCACCACTTAAATATCTTATAACTAGTTGGGAATCACCAAAAAATTCTATCACATAAGAATTTGAACTTCGAATAATCTCTAGGCCCATTGTCACAACCACATATTCGACTTGATAGTTAAAACATGTGTTGTCTTTTAACCTGTTTTCATGTTTGGTTTTAATATGCTCACAGGTTTCAATTACTTGCCCTATTAATGACATTATCTCAGCCTTCTAACAACCAATCCAAAATTTCCATGAACTTAGAGATATATAGCATATCTTATATTGTCCTTCTAGATCAATCTCAGATATATGTTTTGCTAGGAAATCATCCATGGGTTGTACTTTAGTGCTATTTTTTGGAAAATAATGTAAGAACAAATTAGAGATATTTAACACCCATTTACTAATTCTATTGTGCAAAATTGTCCTTGTCAGCATATATTTGGTTACATCAAACTTTAAAATTACAAACACTTCTCTAGGCACTAGATAATTTTTTAATTTCATAGTAGCGAAATACAAAGACAAACATATCTTTTCCATTATAGTATATCTTCATTCACTGTCATTCAAAAACCTACTAAGGTAGTACATTACTTGTTCTTTATTGTTTCCCACATTCTTGTGCTAATAGAACTCCAATTAAGGCACGGGAGGCTGAAATCTATAACTTTAGTGGACTATCTTCCTTTGTAGGTGACAAAACAAGTATCTTGACTAGGTTTATCTTGAGTTACTAGAAATTTATCTTGCATTCTTCCTTCCAATCCAGCTCATCTTTGTCTATTAGCTTTAAGAAAGGAGAACATACTTTAGTTTTTTCGACTAGAGTAGATATAAATTTATGAAGGAAATTAACTTGACCCAAAAACATTTGTAATTCTTTCTTATTTTTAGGCGTTATGCTTTTAATTATAGCTTTAGATTTGTTATGATCGATTTATACCCTTTTTAGTGCACTAAACATCCTAACAAATTTCCTACAGAAATTCTAAAGGACCTTTTTAGGTGTGTTATATGATCAATTATTGTTGTTGACATGTACATTAAATCATGAAATATAACCCTCCAAAATGTGCCAACCATATCACAAAATGTGGTATTTATTACACTTTGGTATGTGTCCCTTGTATTCGTTAATCCAAATGGTATTTTATCCATTCAAAGTTTGCCAAATTACTAAGTCATTTAAAAGAAGTTTTATACACAGGTTCTTCAACTATGAATATTTGATTATAACTAGAATGAACATCCATTGTGGACTTGACAACATGACCTCCTCATCTTTCAACCAATACATAGATGATTGACATCAGATATTCATCCTTTGGAGTGGCTGCATCTAGATTTCTAAAATGATTGCACGAGGGAAAGACCCAGCACATGAGGGCGTCATGATCGATCTAAGGAGACCTTGTTTAGCAATAGTGCATCGGGAAGAATCCACCATCTCATCGTAAGCTTCAATCTTTAAAACCGATAACTTCTTCAACGAATAGGAATTTCTATCTCGAGGGTGAAAGGCGAGGTTGTGTTATGCCCCAACGCCTTTCAGACTAGATCTTTTGGAGTTCAATATAAATTTATTTTCAGCCATCCCACCAATTCTTCATTAATAATATTTCAGAGTTCATTGTTCCTGACTCTATTCGGTTGTGCTTTTAATTCATCTAACCTACTAATTTGTGTTCATTTGGTTGGTCAAATATATTGGAAATTATTCCTAACAGATTTGTGTTCTGGTGAACGATGAACATGCAATGGGTTAGAAGGAATTGAGAAAAGGGCTTATAAATGTAGAAGCCTTTCTAATATATATAAATATGTTGTTTCTCGTGTAACGAATTCTCCTCCATTTGTGATATTCGATATGATAGAAACTGGAACCACGATCTTCTGATTTTTGATTCAGTTGCCTCCTGATAGGCAGGGTTTTGCGGCGGTCCGAGAGTCAACTACGCACCTATCGTTTTATTTTCGGCTCACCAATTATATACAAAAACCTAGACTATGACTACACTCATTTAAGGGAGTATAGCGTCCAGTCCGGGTATCGAAAATCCACATAGACGAGTGTTAGAATTTAAATGGTTTATTACTTCTAAAATAAAAGTGTAAAAGGGTAATTTCTTAACTAAAAGAAATAAAAGGTAAACTAGCATGAGTGTATTTAAAACTACATTAACAAAACAAATAAAAACTATAGGTTGCGTCGAATATCTCTCACCCCGAGCTAATTAGTATAAAATGGTTACATGGGTCGACGAGTTATTAAGATTCAACCTCGTTTTGCGAGTTAATTAAATCAAGAGTTATCACACCCCTAAATTCGCAAAAAAGTCTAATAAGATTTTGGTGTAAACAAATACCCCAAAAATTACGCATACAAGGTCGAAATACGTAGCATATATGATATACCCCGTTAAGTCTCCTAGGTGTAATAACTCGGACAACCCACTCAAAATAAACCCGTAAACTCCATCACCAAACAAATCAACCATTCAACCCTGGGTGAGTTCAATCAAACGCAACCTAGATTAAATTAGCTATTAAGAATGACAAACAATATTAATTAAATAACCTAATTAATTAAGGAATAACTAATTAATTTAACACTACAAATTATAACTAGGCTTTAAATAAATACCAAAGCATGGAAAATAGGAACAAAGCGTACATAAAAGAGGGAGACAGTGAAAAGTATCCACTTACATTGATGGGTGTCAAACCGCATAGAAAATGGAGGACATGGGTGGTCTCCACAAGAAACCCTACATTATCTCTCAAACCTTAACCTAAGAACTAAGGAAAAATAATGATCTTATCTCCCTAAAAAAATAAACCAAGTGGGTCTTATATAGTAAGTTACATAAAGGAAATAAAAGAGAAAAAAAAAAGAAAAGGAAAAAGGAATAGTTAAAATTAACTAAATAAGGAAAACGAAAATAAAAAGGAAAGAGAAAGAAAGAGGTATGAGGTACTCGGCCAAATATTAGGGAACCGGTTGACTGCGGCAAGGACCGGTCGACCGCGAGAGAATAGAGGAGCACACTATCAAAGCACAAAGGAAAAATGCCAAAACTCGGTCGACCAAGAATTAGCCACCAGTCGATCGGTCGCGACAGCACACCAACACGCATCAACACCTTACCAAGACCTCCATTGGGCGCACAACCCATGGGAGCCCATGCTCATAGATCAGAGCTTCTACATCACTATGAAAACCCAACACCCACTTCGTGTAAAACGCGATAGAAAAACCAAGAAGTAACAGCTAAAAAACCAACTCCCAAATATCCATTAATGGCCAATCTCGAAAACCCATCAATGGTGGCAAACACCAAACTAAAACCCATTTCAAAATGGCACACATGACCCATTTGCATGTGTCGTAAAAAATCACGCTCCAATTTCTGACCAAAGTCCTCAATTTGTGACGAAACCAAAACCCGAGCCTAGAGCCAAATCGAAATTCTCATATTTGGAGTTTGCTGCAAAAGTGAAGAAAGGGACATGGATGATATTAAACCAATTGTTAATATATTAGTAAAATAATAATTAAATAAACTCTTATATTTCTTACCTGATTAAAGGTTCGTGTTTCCTTCGTTCGGACTCCGATTCAAGCACCGTTCGTGGCCACATGAAGCTTGGCCTGAGATCTACAACTTCTGTGAATACTTGGGGCAAAAATCCCGAAGTGTGAAATTATGAAAATGCCACTGAACATGCGAATCATGATAAAACTTTATCAGAACGCCCTCAAACTTCATAGTAATAACTTTAATACCTATAAAATCTCAATTATACTTCAAATAACATTTTAGCATATAAACGAAGGTTATCTGATTAACGAGTATAATTATAGGCATTAAAGTACCCGAGGGGGCAAAAATGCATAAGTTAAAAGGGTATAAAGTGCAATATTCGATACGAATCACACCCCCTAACATATAAATTTCTAGTCCCTAGTAATGAAATCAAAGAAAGAAGAACTATAAGAAAATCGCAAAACATGAGATATATACAAAAGAGATAAAAAAGATAAACGCCACTTTCGCGGGTGAGCGATTGCATTTAGCATATGCAATAAGCCGTTAAATCCCTAGGTTACCCTAGTGAATGAGTGTTGTCTCGTGAGGGTTTTCAGGGATGAAACCCACAAACATCATATTGTTTCCTCAAAAAAATGCCCAATCACATGCAACACACGCAACCATAGCGAAAATGATTTCATAGAAATTATTAGCAGAGTGAACTAATTCACGCAAAAGTCTGTATTATTAAAATTATAGAATGAACTTCGTAGAATTGAAACCTTAAAATGTGGGAGGGGAGTGAGCACATACAAAGTATGATTTCGCAAAAACTTAAATAAATCGAATAAACATTAAAGCATTCATATATCAATCATCCCCGGGTATTACACTCAACAAATGAAATCACTATGAAAATGGAGGTAATACAGGGACATGCCGGCATACAGAGTAAATGTAAATGGAAACGAGGCTACACACATGTCACAAATTAAGAACGCTATATATAAAATGAAAAATTGTAATCTCAATGAAAGATACCACTCATTAAAGGAGGAGAAATGCATTTTCACAGATTATCAAAACTGTTTAAACTTTTGAATTTAATTCACCCTAAGATCACACAGGACTTTCTAGGTTTGTAATATAGGTTTGGGGTTAAGGGTACAAAATGAAGGAAATATGTACAGATTCAAGGTGTTCGGGGATGAAAACTCGGGATAATGTAAAATGCTGGTAATTTCAAAAATTGGAAAATATAATCCATAAAAGGCATTGAATACAACAATGGGGAGAGTAAACAAAGCTTATTGAACACCAGACACAACATATAAAAATTTCTCTTTCTTTTCTTTTCTTCTTTTTCTCAGTTTTTTTTCTTTTGTTTTTTTTTGTTTTCTACTTTCTTTTTTTCACCATTTTCACTTCAAAAGATTTTCTTCCCGATAACGATTTTCATATTTCTCATTTTCAAGCATGAGAAAATACTCATCGAAAGTCATAGATAGGGGTGTGGATTCTTGAAAATGAGAAGTTTTAAAATTATTTTCAGAACTATACTCAAACTCATTATTATAAGAATTTGAAAACTATTGCAATTGGTTTCAAATTTCTTATTATAATGACTTAGAAGACCAAAATAGTTATCATCATCCTTAAAATACACTCACTCCAAAGATCATCTTTTTTTTTATACTCACCCAAAGACATTTTTGAAACTGCAGTTTTTGGGACTCTAAGTATCGACCAAAAGTTATTGGTTTAAGGGGATTTTGAGAATTATCATTATGATTACCATAAGGATTGGAATAATACATGCTTACCCCAAAGATGGCTCGAGGTGGCAAACTCCACAAAGTGACGCGCGCGTAAAAAATTCAAGTGTTTCTTGGCGCTCAAATGTAAAAGTCCTACAAAATTGTTAACCATAAAATCCAAATAGAAAGAAAATATTAGGAAATACTAAATCAAATAAATTTTAAACCATCAAGTCCCTAAAAACGACGCCATTTGATAGCCTGGGTTTCACCGCGGCGCGAGAGTCACCTACGTGCTAGTCATTTTATTTTTGGTTTAACAACTCTATACAAAAACCTAAACTATGACTACACTCATTTAAGGGAGTAGAATGGCCAATCCGGGTATAGAAAATCCACAGAGACGAGTTGCTAGAATTTCAATGGTTTATTACTTCTAAAATAAAAGTGTACAAGGGTAATTTTTAATTAAAAGAAATAAAAGATAAACTAGGCATGATTGTATTTAAAACTACGTTAACAAAGAAATTAAAAATTATAGGTTGCGTCGAATATCCCTCACCCCGAGTTAATTAGTATATAATGGTTACATGGGTCAACGAGTTATTAAGATTGAGTCTCATTTCGACAGTTAATTAAATCAAGAGTTGTCACACCCCTAAATTCACATAAAAGTCTAATAAGATTTTGATGTCAATAATTACCCCGAAAATTACGCACGCAAGGTCGTAAATACGGACATACATGATATACCCCGTTAAATGTCCTAGGTGTAATATCTTGGACAACCCACTCAAAATAAATTCGTAAACTCCATTACCAAAGCAAAGCAACCATTAAACCCTAGGTGAGTTCAATCCAATGTAACCTAGACTAAATTAGCCACTAAGCATCAGAAACAATATTAATTAAAGCACCTAATTAATTAAGCAACAACTAATTAATTTAACACTAAAAATTATAACTAGGCTTGAAACAAATACCAAAGAATGGAAAATAGGAACAAAGCATACATAAAAGAGGAAGACAATGAAATGTATCCACTTACATTGATGGGTGTCAAACTACAAAGAAAATGGAGGAGAGGGGTGGTCTCCACAGGAAACCCCAAATTATCTCTCAAACCCTAACCTAAGAACTAAGGCAAAATAATGATCTTATCTATGTATAAAAATAAACCAAGTGGGTCTTATATAGTAAGTTACATAAAGGAAATAAAAGAAAAAGAAAAAAGGAATAGTTAAAATTAACTAAAGTAAAAAAAAAGGAAAAAGAAAGAAAGGGGTAACAGGTACTCGATAAAAAATCGGGGAACCAGTTGACCGCGATAAGGGTCGGTCGACCATGCGAGAATAGAGGATCATAGTGTCAAAGCACCAAGGAAAAATTTCAAAACTCGGTCGAAATCAAATTGGCCGTCGGTTGATTGGCATGACAACACACCAACACGCATTAGCACCTTGCTGAGACCTCCAATGGGCGCACAACATATGGCAGCCCACCCCCATGGATTAAAGATGCTACCATCGCTAGGAAAACCCAATACCCACTTCGTGAATAACCCGATATCAAAACCGAGCAACAACAGCTAAAAAACCAACTCCCAAATCTCAATTTGTGGCCCATCTCGAAAACCCATCTGTGGTGGCAAACAAAAAAACAAAACCCATTTCAAAATGGCACACAAGACCCATTTGCATATGTGGACAAAAATCACGCTCCAATTTTGGACCAAAGTCCTCAATTTGTGATGAAACCAAAACCCGAGGCTAGAGCCAAATCACCATTCTCTTATTTGGAGTTTACTGCAATAGTGAAGAAAGGGACATGGAGGGTATTAAGCTAATTGTTAATATATTAATAAAATAATAATTAAAATAAAGTCTTATATTTCTTCCCTGATTAAAAGTCGTGTTTCCTTCGTTCAGACTCTGATTCGAGCACTGTTTGTGGCCACGCGAAGTATGGCCAGAGAGGTACAACTTCCATGAATACTTCGGGCAAAAATCTCGATGTGTGAAAATATGAAAAAGCCCCTGAACGTGCGAACCGCGATGAAACTTTATCGGAACACGCTCAAAATTCATACTAAGCACTTTAATGCCTATAAAAGCTCAATTATACCTCAAATAGCATGTTAACATATAAAAGGGAGGTTGTATCGATTAACGAGCATAATTATAAGCATTAAAGTACCTGAGGGGGCTAAAATGCATAAGTTAAAAGGGTATAAAGTGCAATATTCGATACGAATCACTTCCTCAGATGGTAAATCTCCTAACGACATTGATATAGCCTTTCTTTATAAATATATTCCTATCGGGATGCTGCTATTCTGACATGCCATTCAGCAGGTAGAGTACTGCCTTAGCGATTAGTGGTAAGCCTTCTGAGTGAGCACTGTCTTGACTTAGATCACATAGGAGGAGAAGGAATTTGTGACACCTCCTCTTAATTAAATATCGGTCGATCACTCTTTTATTAAATTAAAACATGATTTACATTTGGTTCACTCATAACATCACTGTCGAATACAATATTAAATAATAACAACCAAATTAATTAATTAAAATGGAGCCAAATTTTATCTTTCGTTAAACTGATAAATATACACGCAAAATAAAATAATAAATCCATACACACCATCACTTTAATAAATCCATACACACCATCACTTTGTGTGAACACAACACTGAATAAATAACTATAAGACTAACTGAATAAACTATCAGTTATAAATCCAAATCCAACATAATAACCCAACAAATAAATAATCCAAAACTAAATATGAAAATAAATGGGCTACAGGCCCTAAATGGAGCTGTAACTAAAATGAAATCCTGAATCTAGGAATGCAGAAAAGATGCGTCTATTCCAACTCACGTATACATCCACATATGCCGCAGCTGCGTAATGCCTGGAGTAGAATATTAAGTCTGACGTCCCTGTGGTTGGACACCTAAAAGGTTTTTAAAAATATTTAGAACAAGGGCTAGAACCAAAAACATTTTGAACATTTTTAGCAAGTGATTAAGATTGCAGTAATTAAAATGCATGAATGCTTTTCATATTTATGGTTGTGTCGCACTCACTTGATAAAATACTCACCCCTCAACTATTGTTCACACCTACCTCTTTTCCTGATAAACCTCCTAGCTACACTACCCCGTCTAACTAGGCTTGTTATAACCGTTTCCTGAAACCTTACTCTAGCCCGAGTAACTTTTACGAATGATTTCTAAGTTATAGTTCACATTGACTTAATTTCTCATTTTTAAATAACTATATAACAATTTCACTAGTAATATAAACAATACCATTTTACTCAAGTTATTTCACTCGTATATAATTATTTACACTATTATATATGAATATATATGCTACACATTCACACACATGTTGTATATAATATCCATCCTCCCGTGTAATAACTCACTGAGTGTTTTCTCTAAAATGCTACCATCCCAGGTATACTCGATCCAACCTGGATACCACGAGACGGTTCTCTCACACCGAATCATGAAATAAATAATAATAATAAGTGTTCTGAATGCGGTCATAGTTCGCCGAGTGTGATACTGAATCATACCCACAACATCTCACTTCAAAAAGAATAACCACATAAAATACTGGACGCTATGACCTGGGGATTATACTCGCCCTACATTCACCATCCAAGGGATTCACCCACATTTCATAACCTCCTATGACAGCACTAGAGAGGTATGTAAGTACAAAAATATCCTACATTGATATTTAATGAGCACACAATAACTCACACACACACACATACACCCGTATATATGTATATAATAAATCAAACCTAGCTAACCCATGCCTAACTCTAGTAGCACTAGCCCTAAAATATCCGAGTCTATATACCCACTCTCAAGTTAATTAATTTTCACATTAATTAATGTATTAAAGTAGTGTCACTCAACTACAAACCCCGGACACATTTAATCGGCCCGTATTGTAATACTTATGAATTTATTTCCCAAAATTTATTCATTATGTGCCTCACGCTTTCCACGCTCCTAGTCCCAATCGTATCCACCTATAGTTGCCAAGAAATATGCCTTAGATTTATTTCTAACTAAATAAATAAGTTCCAGACTAATCCTAAAAAAATCTTGCATATTCACGTTCCTAGGCAAAACTGTCAGAAATCCAGGATCATCGATCGATCGATGAAATCCATCGATTGATCAGGTCTCAGCGTCTCCCCGACTCTATTTTTCCACCATTGTTATACCTTCAAGCTTTAAATATTCAAACTCATAACATAATTAATTTTCCCAATCATATTTTTTATCCTCAAATCAAGTTCCAAATATCATAATGATCTTGAAACAAAATGAATTTATAACATTCCCCAACAAGTCCCGAATTGGGTTTATAACCGTTCATCTGAATCTCATCATAGATTTAATTCCATCAATCCAAATTACATGAGTTAAACTACTAGGTTACGAAATAAAATCAAATTCCAAGAATCTTATATCATATTCCATCATTAATAGAGTAATTTATCTACACATTTTGCTCCAATTACAAAAACCCATTTCATAGATTAACGCCCACCCAAAAATGGATTTTCTGTCACACGCGCCATAATATGAATTGATTATCACAAATTTTAAATTGAAAGATAGTTAAAAACTTGCCTCTATTGATTCGTAGTGTCTGATACTTTGAGGTGGACGATGATTTGGCAAAGAACATACTTTCTCCCTTTTGATTTGGCTCCCCAAATCTCCCCTTTTTCACCCTCTTGCCTTCTCTGCAAAACTAGATTTTTTCTCTTTGAGTTGTGACTACTACAAACTCTCTAACTTAGGTTTTATTTGCAATTATAAAAAAATTTCTTATGGGCTAAATTAAAATGGCCCGAACACCCCCATGCGGGCCTAATTACGTCTAAAAATTCCTCGAGACCCATTTATTATCCCCGGGTACTCTTTTTAAACTATCTCGGCCTATGTGGAATCAACCGTGCACATTATTCAAATTATTTTACTAAAAATCCCTATCTCGACCTCTATATAGTCTATCCCTGACTTCCCATTGTGATAAAATAACACGACATAGTGTCACCCGTTATGACGTAAATAAATTATTAATATTCACTTAGTAATTATTTTCCATAAATATTAACCATTAACTCTCCCGGTTAATATTTAAATAAACTCATAATAATTAATTCAATTGAATTACGACACCCAAGTAATTTAAATTAGCCCAATCAATTAAATATTATAAGGACAAAAATTTCCAATTGAGTCCCTGTATTGTTTCCAATTAATTCCGTGAACAAAACTTTGTTTATAATATGTCATAGGTAGATTTTATTTTGTCACGATCCCACTTGGTCTATGACGTATTGAAGAAATTGAAGACATTGCGGCAAAGCTTCAAAGAATTAATCATGCCGAAGTTTAATTGGTGTAAGTTTATTCGTCTTCAAGTTAATTGCATTCCGAGATCACACATGTATGAATGCATATTGTTAATGAGATTCAAAATTATTTTTATAAAAGATAAGGATGTAATTTATAACAAAAAATATTTTAAACTGTTTTTAAAAGTGTTTTAAATGTTTTACACTTCGTTTTATTCTAATAAGCTCGAAAAAGAGTTTGACTTAATTGGATCTCTTTTGGAAGAAATGTTTTAAAGTAAAAGTGAAACGTACACACGCGTCATTCGAATGATAGCAGTATCTCGTTCGAGGGAGACGGCTATGTCACGCGAACGACTGGTCAATCTTGTTCGAGCAACACATTTTTCGAGGTGATTAATTTTTCCTATTTAAAGTATGGTTTCGTTAGAATTAAAGAGACGAGCAATCTGGAAAATAGTTTTCAATCCAGTACAAGTTTTGCACATGTTTTTTTAAGGTTTTAAAGATTAAACACATCCTTAGAGTTTGTAAAGACCTGAGTTATCATTACTATATGTTTATATGATCTTGCTGCACCAAGAAGGTTTGTTCTATACTTGAACATCTGGGTTTTGTGATGAAGAAAATATAATGAATTCTTGTTCGACATCGTAGACGTATCAAAGCCATTCGGTTGACACCGAGACATACGTGGACGCATGTGTTGTGGATAGGTATCGTGGAAGGATGACTTTTTGCATGGGCACTGTGAGAGGAGTGGTTGAAGATCAGAAGAGCGTCAAGATCCATGGGGATCGAGTCGTTGAGTGAGTCTTTTGTCTGTTCGTTGTAATTCCATATTCATAGTGTTTATCTGGCTTGGGCCGTCCGAGATTTTTTCCCGTCTTGGATTTTTCCTCGTACATCGTGCATTATGAGTATTCTTTACTTTACTTTACTTGCTTTAATCACTAGATGCATGTTTAGGATTAATCAAGATAAAATTGGTTTAAAGTAAAAATTGGTTTTTCACAACTTGGTTTGGTACACATTAAAAGTTGGATAATTTTTGGTGAAAATTGGTTTGATTTGAAACACACTCGTGTAGGGCCACTCTCACAAATATATAATGCTTAAAAATAGGGGTGTTACATACTCACCCCCTTACAAGGGAATTTCGTCCCCAAAATTATATCATATCTGCGGTGAATAAATTCGGATACTGGTCTCGCATGTTATCCTCCCGCTCCCATGTCGACTCATCAACACTGTAATGTCCCCACTGGAGTCTGAATAGTGGTACCACCTTAGACCTTAGCCTACACTCACTACAATCCATAATAGTCATGGGTCTCTTCTCATACAAGATGTCTGACTGCAAATTAATCTCCTCGAGTGAAACATTCCAAAAATCTCTCTTTCTCCTCCAATATTTCTTTAGCGAAGCCACATGTAAGATGTAATTTATCCCCTAATGAGGTCCCAGTAAATCCAATCTTTATGCCATTGGCCCCACTTTCTCAATAATAGGAAAGGGTACCACATATCTCGGTGCTAGCTTCCCTTTTCTTATCGAATATCATAACCCCCTTCATGGCAGCAACTCGAACCAACACCTGGTCACCAACCTCTCTCAACGTGCCTTCGGTCTGCATCGACATAAATCTTCCTCCTATCTTGAGCTATAATAATATGTCCCAAAATAATATCAATCTTGGCATTAGTATCTTATATCATCTATGTCCCCAACATCTTGTTATCCCCCACCTCTAACCAACAGGCGAATGAATACAAAGGCCTCCTATAAAGTGCTTTAAACGGTTCCATGTCGATAGTAAACTGGTAAGAGTTATTACCAACGAAATATATCACTTCCATCCTTCTCCGAAGTCCGGAATGCACATCCTCAACATTTCCTCTAGCATCTAATTAACCATCTCAGTTTGTCCATCTGTCTGTGGATGATATGCGGTACTCAACTATAAGTTCATGGCCATGTCCTCCTGAAAGCTCTTCCATAAGTGAGACATAAAGATCTTATTTCTATCAGAAACAATGCTAACCAGTACCCCGTGTAACTTAACTATCTCTGCAATAAATAGCTATGCATGCTGCATCGTCTCAAAATCGGTGCGAACATATAAGAGTGGGACACCTTGTTCAACCGATCCACTATCACCCAAATGGAGTTATGACCCCTCAGTGACATCGATAGTCCATATTAAAGTCCATTGGAATTCTCTCTCATTTCCACATGAGAATATCCAGTGGTTGTATCATCCCCGAAGGCCTCTGGTGATATACCTTAACCATTTGATAGGTAACACACTTAAAGAAAAAATTTGCTATGTCTCACTTCATCCTTGAAAACCAATATTGTCTTCTCATGTCCCGGTACATCTTATCCCCATCATAATGTAACATAAATATCGAACCATGGGACTCAGTCATAACAACATGCCTCAAATCCTCATTCTCAGGCACAACTAATATCCGATTAAAATGTAGGCCTCCCTCTAAACTTATCGAGTAAGACTCTACACCTTCAGCTAATGACTAATGTACCCCATCCTGATAGTACTGATCCTCCGCCTCTAATTTCATTACCAACATGATAATCCAGGGAGTGATAGATAACACTGACAAGCATGCCCTAGAATTCTCATCATCATGTCGAAGTTCACTCTACTTCTCCTTTTGAGACCTCATCCAACTCCGCAGTGGGTCTCCGGCTCAACGCGTTTGCCACTACGTTAGCCTTACCAGAATAATCTTGTATATCAAACTGGTAGTCCTTTACGAATTATATCCACCAACTCTGCCTCATATTCTTATCCTTATATGTGAAGAGATACTAAAGTTACTTATGATCTATCAATAAAGTAAACTTCTCCCCCAATAGATAATGTCTCAATATCCTCAAAGAAAATAAAACTATTGCTAACACCAGGTCATGGGTGGGGTAATTTTTCTCAAGGGGCTTAAGCTTTCGAGATGCATAAACTATTGCCCTCTGCTCCTGCTGCAATACACCCCCAAACCCCTACAATGATGCTCCGTATAGACCCAATACTCCACCCCACTCCTAGGAAATGCAAGTACCTACGATGATGTCAACTTGTCCTTCAGCTCATCTAAGGCTAGCTAACAGTGGTCACTTCACATAAATAGTACCCTCTTAGGATTCAGGTTCTTCAATGGACCCTTAATCTTCAAAAATCCCTTAACTAAGATATGATAATACCCGACCAACCTCAAGAAGTTGCGAATCTCAATCGATGCCGTGGGCTATCCCCACTCCCTTACCGTCGATACCTTACTCGAATTAACTGTAATACCCCTGTCAAATACGATGTGGCCAAGAACACACTTCCTAAATTTGACATACAACTGGTGGTCCTAAAGTGTTTGGAAGACTTTACGCAAATGCTCTGCATGCTCCACCTCAGTATCAGAGTAAACCAGAATGTCATCTATAAACACGATCATGAACTGGTCCAAGAACTCCCTAAATACCTTATCATTAGATCCATGAACACTTATAGCGCATTGGTGAACCTAAACGGCATCACCCTAAACTCGGACGACCCATACCATGACACTAAAGTGGTCTTAGGCACATTCTCCTCTTGAATGTGAAACTGGAAGATATCTTGATCTCAAATCAATCTTTGAGAAGTATGCAACCCCTCTCAACTGATCAAATAGGTCATCGATCTTCGACAACAGATACTTATTCCATATCATGACTTGTTCAACTCCTTAGAATCCACACACAAGTGAACCCCACGACGATGTACTCTATTGAATGAAACCTACCCTAAAAGATGATGAATCTACTCCCTTTACTTTCTCATCTCAAATGGGGCAATGCGATACGATGCTCGAGTAATCGTACTCGTACCCTGTGCTAGGTCAATAAAAAAATGGATCTCTTGATCGGGGAGTAACCCCGGTATCTCCTGAAATACTTCTTTAAAATCTCTCACTATCGGAATCGAGTCTATCAGAATTACTATCTCTTGTTACGTCTCCTCCTTAATGTAGTATAAGTGAGTGCGGACCCTCATTTAGGAAGAGGCATCACCACCAAGAACATCTCATAAACGGAATGGAGAACATTATGGTCCTCTCATAGAACTTTACTGTTGCTTTGTACCATGTTAACCAATCCATACCTAGGATAACATCGTATCCCTCAATGTCTAGCATAAGAAGGTCCCCTGCTAATCTCATATGCGTAATAGTAATATCCACACCTCTACACCCTAAGTGTATAAGTGGCCCATTACCCAATGGTGACTCTACACACATAAGACGTGTGCTAGCTATCTCTAAAAGATCGACTGCTCATGAAAATCTACTAGAAATAAAGGAATGCGATGCACCCATATTAAAAAAAATCCTACGCTCATGACCATGAATAGGAAATGTACCCTCAACTACTGGAGGCGCTTGAGGTGATGGTGGCATATGCACATCCCAAAGTTATACACACTCCTGTAATGCATATTCTCCTCTGGCTATGGGGTTGGTGCTGCTGGAGGCCTCTATGCATGTCGCTCCTACTGGCCCCCTGGTGTTGTCTCATAGCTGTCTATGGACATTCTTTCTTCATATGCCCTATCAGGACACATATAAAACATCACCCCTGAAAGTCCCTCGGTCCCTGGCCATGCTGGTCCTGACGAGGATGTCCCTAATGCTGGCCCTCATGGCCTCAGCCTTACTAACCACCCTCATTGTTCCCTTGGCCCTGCCGCCCCTGGGGAACCTGCTGCTGCTGATTAGGACCCTGTTGGCCCTGCCTAAAACCCTGACCAACTGATCTATACCAACTAGATCTGGACCTCATGGCAGAATCCCCCTATTGGGAGTCTTACCTCTGCTATCTGCCAACTTTTTTCTATGCTCCCCTAATAGTACCCCCACCTGCCTTGGCCTGCTAGCTGGGCTCACCTCCTCTCTTACTCCTCCTCATGTGGAAGAGATAATCCTCGTAGTGTAATAATACTGCATTGACTAAATTAGTATACGTAATTAGTTCTGGGTTGTCGATCAACTACTGCGTGATCCTCTAAGCTAAACCATCCATAAACCTTTCCTTCTTCCTCTCCTGATTGTTCACCTCGTCTGGCACAAGATTATCCAAACGGGTGAACTCCTCCTCATACTCTTCCACGGAGCAATCACCCAGGGTCACCTCGTTAAATTTTTACCACATCTCGGTCTCCACTGATAGCAAAAAGTACTTGCAATCAAATCTCACCTAGAAATGAAAAATCGTCATCATATCTCTCTCCTCGGTGGTGGTAACGGACTCCCACCACTATAATGACGCCCTAACAATCCTAAACATAGCTAGCATATACTTCTGTGTCTCACTACACTCTACTATGAATAGATGGCATTATATGTTCTTCTTTTAGTGACACGCCTCACCCACATCCTTTTGAAATGACTCTCTGACTCTCTGCTAAGTAGATGTCCCTGTTTGGGTCTAGATCACCGGTGCAACTGATGGCTGCGGCTGGGGCTATGGGAAATGAACGACCATAGGTCTCATAGCTGCTTTGACTACCTGGGCCACAATCTTTGCAACCTATGAATTCGAGATCATCTTCGGTGGTGGCTGTGGATACAATACCTGTGGCTCTTAGTGAACCTCCCTCAACTCATCCCTGGCCGGTGCCCTTGCAGCTCGCTCTCTCATCGGTGTTATCTGAAAATAGATTTAATTATGTAAGAGGGTAGTCCTCTTGTAGCCTAGGAGCATGGTAATACTAGTTGAGGTGTAACCCGTGTAGGTATGATGATAGATGATAACCCAAAAACTCTTCAATGAGCCCAAATAAATACACAATATTATTTTGATCATTACTCAGATATGACTCACAATACACTCGTGTATATCTCAAGAAATAATAGAGGGAACTCAGAAGTAGCTCTATCAAAGGGATAGAGGAGTAAGAACCCTAGATACACCTTGATAGGCATCCAAACACACCAACAACCTCTGGAAAATCTTTGGTTATCTATTAAAAGCTTCATAATGAATGATAATAGTGGGTGAGTAAGAGATCTATTTTGCAATAACTTCTCTCTCTCCTCTAATAATCTCTCTAGATAAGGACTCTTAAAAGAACATGCCCCCCCTCAAAAGTGGTTGAGGACCATAAATATATCCTCCCCCCCCCCCCCCACCACTCCTGAGGTTCCTTAGTCTTCCACAACTGTGAAAGACATCCCATCATACTTCATGTCATAAATTTTGACTACTTGATGTACTAGTCAGCTCCATGTCATAAACATTAAATGCTATGACATGCCTTTTGCCTAACCACTATGCTTTAGGTGGCTATCAGCACATGGGTGGCTCACCAACTGTCTGAGAACCCCAAATACCATGACAGTTTACTCAAGTGCAGATTTGACAGTGCCTAACTGGCTAGTGACATCACCTAAAGTAGGTATGATATTAGGTAGAGGGATGTTTGGTTCACAACTTATTTCATGATGGAACTTAAGGCTACTCCGCCCAAGGTTCCACGATCAAAGGACTTTTGGTGTATTACCAGGTGCACCTAAGGTGGTCAGGACAAGCCCCAATGACACCTCATTTCTCAATCCTCCAAACTAAGTCCCTCTGAAGTTCCCACGGCGAGGTCATTCGATAGAACATGAAATCTCTCCCAGGCCCTGCCAGGCTTGGTCTCTTGTGAGTACCATTTGACCTCACACTGAATAATCATTACAACTCAGAGTTAATATAAAAAAAAAGATACAACATGACTAAGTAAGACAACAAAGTTAAAGGATGAGTACTGTCGGCCAATTTCTTTGCTAGAAGATCTCCCTGGGCTGCCACGCTAGGCTGCCTCGCTTGAGGTACCACACTTAGCTACCTCGCTGCCTTAATCCCTTGAGTTTGTTGTATTATCTGGGGGGATTATCTATAATTTCGATATTATCTTCAAGCCCCCTACATTTCCCCTTCATGAAGAGATTTGTCTTGGTAACAAGAAATGTCTTCATGAAAAACTTCTCAATCCGATGAATCTTCTACTTGTGGATTTTTTTTTTGCATTTTTGTCTACGTTACAGCTTCTGCCGTTGTGACTAGAATGAAAAAGAAAAATTCTCCCCGATGTACCTGAACCAAAGAATTATGACTTTTCGTCGATTAGCGATGGTACATCGCAACTTTTCCCCATCATTATGATTCAACCTTTCTTCAATTATTTCTTAGATATTGGAATTCTCCCGAGACACCTGAGGAACCCGTTAATTTTCCGTTCTAACTCTTGGGAGGTGAAATTATCCCCTGTCTATGTTGTTTTGTGCCGTTGTGAGGCATAGTTGAAAGTAGTTTGGTATTTGTGTTAGGACTGCCCCTAGCAGTATGAAATATCTCTCCTAGGCATTCCTAGCATTTAAACTTGTGGAATTCTCTCCAAAGTAACTGTTGAACTCTAAAATTCTCCCCAATTTGATGATCTGGCTATTCATCTTCGTTTTGTCTTATTCAAATAGTAAAATTATCCCCAATGTACCTGAGTCATAGTTAAACACCGTTTGGACTTATGGAGAGGGGACATGGGAGCTTTTTTTTAACCGTTGTGACGGCTTCTATGTTATGGGATATCGGATATGCCTAACAAAAAATTATGGCCCCAAACTCAAACTTGTTTTGGAAGAAAACCCTTTGTATTCCCATGCGTCACTTTTTTTTTATTGATGTAGTGATGTCTTTTCAACTATCAGAGCACTTCCGAAAGTGACACATGTCCACTTGAAATGATTATCGACGACTTTGCACGTGTAGTGGTGGGAAACTCCAAGAAAGGCGAACTAAAGGGTTTCAAACATCTATTATTCAAAACACTTAGCTATTTTTTTCTTATTTTACCTTTGTCTTCATCAACTCCCAGAGCATTTAAAGAGAGAAAAAAAATTCAAACCGCTATTGTTATCAAGGTTTTCTCTCGTTTCTTTTCTCCCATCGTCTCTCTCACCGCCATCTATGGCCATACTCCTCCATTTTTGTCCATATCTCTTCTTCGCTAAGCTTTTCCTTTCATCGCCACATGCTATGGCTTCTTCAAGCGTTCCTATGCATCCCATCACTAGTGCTCAACCAACTTCTGTCACTACCACTGCTGCTACTACCACTCTGGGCGCCACCGCCTTGGATGATACTTGCTCAACCAACATCCGTCACTACCACTACTGCTACTGCCACTCTGGGTGACACCTCCTTGGATATTACTTGCCAAGAACAACTACATTTCTACCATGGGTCTCCAATTTTTGGAAAAGATAATGACTTCTCTAATGCGTGCAAGACTTGCAGTTTTTTAGCCAAGTATGACCCTTTGCTATTGGGTGATGAAGATGAAGAATCATCCAAATGGTATTTTCTTCCTCCCGAGGGGACTCTGTGCTTCATATTAGATTACGGTGACTTTCTTTACTCCTAAATTTATTTTGAAGCACTTGCGAGATCTTGAACTCATTTCGTCATCTGACATGCACATATACAGAGCTCCCATGCTGCAGCTCTTGCCAAATTTTGTCTTCACTGAGCCAACTGGTTTGGGGAGTTCAGTCTCTCCAAACACAACACTGCACTCCAAGTGTTGGTATCTAGATGGAACATCACAACTCACACCTTCTTCGTTGTCTGGGTGGAGTTAATCATTTCTTTAAAAGATGTTTGTGAGTTATTTAGGTTGAACCTATGGGTGAGTTTGCTTATCTTGATGAGGCCTTGGATGCTGAAGAAGCTGCTGATCGGGTTGAGTTGGATCGAATTTTCCACAACTGCACTGGGTCTTCTAACAAAGATACATTTACTCCCCTAATTAGTTATTTCTTTAAATATCCTATTGCGAAGGATGTCAATTCTATCACAGGCAAGGGTAAAGGTACATCCCTAGAATTACCAACCTACATCCTTATTTTGCTCTCCCGTTTCTTCTTGACTAGAAAGCCCAACGACCAGCCTAGGAGGGACCTCATAAACATCTATATTCATTTGGATAGAGGTTTCAATCTTCCTCTGGCCGCCATTGCTCTGAGGTCTCTCTACACTTGGTTGGATCAGACCCATCTTGACATGGAACGGTCCCTTCGCCATTACAACCTAGCCAATTTTGCCAATAACATTATTTTAACGGGTTTTCTCTACACCCATTTTCCTGTTATTACTGACAAATCTATCCCTTATCCCCTTAGCCAATGCATCAAGCCCCCTCGCCTCCTGTGCTTCCATAAAAAATGAAACCGAAAGGAGATAATGGGCGTTTTTGACCATTTGGACTCCTTCGTCATGAGGCCATATGGGGAATTAACCTGTAAGGACATAAATTTCCAATTGAGTCCATATATAGTTTTGGTTCAATTCCGAACAAAAACATTTATTCATAGGATAGTATTTAATTGTAATATTCTCAAGCCAATGAAGTGTTTGTTGAAGACGTAGGGGCAAAGAATATAAAGCTTCATCAAATATGCCGATTTGCGTGGCTCGTTTCTACGTCATCAACCATAGTTCCATGCTCCCAAGGTATGAATGAAATATTATATATATAGGAGCTTGGAACACGTTTATTGGGTGTTAGGTTTTATAAAAACTGCGTTTTGTTTTAAGAAAGAATTAATTAAAACTTTAAATAAATGTTTATAAAGTTTTCTGGGCTTAAATAAGAATATTCAAACTTTTGGGTTTTTCGTTCGATAGAGTCGTTCGAACGAGATTATCGTTCGAATGAAAATGTCGTTCGAACAAACCTGCCAACGAGGTTCCAGTATAGGCCTATGAAATGTCGTTCGATATGTCGTTCGAACGAACCTTCGGTTCGAATGAGATATCCAATGAGATTCTAACGAGTTCAATCTGGAATGTCGTTAGAAGTCTCGTTCAAACGAGATTTCGTTCGAACGAAATGTCGTTCGAACGAGATGCCAGGCGGGAATAGTTTTTGGCAATTTTTTGGCAGTTTTGTACCCACTTCCCCACTTAGTTTTTAACCAACTTTTTCAGACTTTAATATGTGCGGGAAGAACATTTTCCACCTTAACTTTTCCTAACATTTCCATCCTAGTTTATCTCTTAGAGAGAGTTTGAGAGCTAAAATTGTTTAAAGAAAATGTTCAAGTTTTGAGTGCTATTTTTCAAGAGAAAATATTTTATCACTCTAGTTTTACACCCATATTGTTTATCCAAGTTCACATATATACATATCAATTGCTTGGAGTTTGGCACCGGTTTATCTCTTCCGTTTCAAAGAGAAGTTTTGCTTTGCTTTTACATCCATCAAAGAAGAAGACGTTTTGTTGCAATTCTACCCAATTGGAGAAAGGCTCCATGTACGGGTGACGGTGACCATATAAAGTCCTATCGGTGGATTCTGAGACCGCGGTGGTGTTCCAAGGTTATCCGCTAGGAAGAGGTGTCTACAAGAAGAAGCGTCGAGACTTGAGAGGGATCGAGTCGTGCGTTGTAAGTCTATCTGTCTTGTAATTATAATTCCGTATCTAGTGGATTTGTGGCTAGGGCCGTCCGAGGTTGTTTCCTGTCTTGGGTTTTTCCTCGTACATCGCGGCGTAGTGTGATTGGTTTATTTTATCTTGCATAATTTATTTAGAACGCATGCGTAGGATAATTCGAGATAAAATTCGGTTTAAATTATCACACTCAATTTAATTTGGGACTAAATTAAATATTGGGTAAAGTATATTAAATTCAAGTCATTTGCTAAAATTTGGTTTCGCCTAATTTGCTAATATTGATAAATATGACTTAGGCAAATTCTAGGACTTGGATTAATGAATTAATTGGTTTAAGTGAATATATTAATTGTTTAATTTTACCTCACTTGGTGTAATTTTAATTTGTTTAAGAAATTAAAATTTGTTTGTTTATTTTGTGAACCATCTTACGCTTCCGCATCGTGTTTGTTTTATATATAAAAGGAAATTACCCGCACTTTCAAATTGGTATCAGAGCTTTGATTCCGAAAAGCTCGCACTTTCAAATTGGTATCAGAGCCGGAGCGCTAAGTTATCGCGTTAAAGATCCGTTTTTCGGCTTTTTGTATTTCCTTACCTTTTTAGGTGGTTCAATTTTTTTATCACTCTCATATTTTTTTCTTCTCAATGGGACGTCTTAATGAAAATTTGTCCAATTTTAATGAAAATAAAATTTTTAATTTTCGAGAGGAATTAAATGGGCTTAACAAATGTAACGAAAATTTAAAGGAATTAAATTTAAGATTGGTAAAAAGAATTAAATTTTTTGAAAATGAAAATTCTTGTTTTAAAGCTCACATTGAGTCTTTGCAAATCTCCTTATCTCAAAAAGATATTTTTCGTGAAAAGCTCATGGACTTACATTCAAATTTTGATATTTTAGAAAAGTCCAAGAAAGAGAGTGAAAATCGTGAAAAGACTCTTAGGGACAAGTTTGCTCATATTGAGGGAGAGCGTGTTAACCTTCTAGGAATTATTGAAAATTTAAAGAAGGAGTCCCATAATTTTGAGGAGTCTAATTTATTTCTTGAGTCCGAAATTTTAAAAATGAAAAATGATTTTCAAGACTCGAGTAGTAGTTCTAATGGTTCTAGCACATCATGCTCAAATTCTTCCATTGCTAAAGCTAAAACCATTGTTTGTTTTAGAGGGTCAACTTTGTCCAAGGTCTTTAAAAAGGGTCACACCTTAGGTAACATTCCTCATGTTTACACATGCTTGCATTGTGGTAGGAAAGGTCACTTTAGGTCATTTTGTTTTGATCTTAAAAGAAGTCCAAGGAAATCTTTATCTAGCATTTCATTATTTCCTAATCCCCATCATGTTAAATATAATTTTATATGGGTTAGGAAATCATTATTAAATGCGCTAGATACAAGATTTGTTGATTCTCATTTACTATCACATGAAACCTCCCTTGCTAAATTTAAAGGTTGAATGTGTTAGTGTTTTATGCATACTCTAGATTTTTGTGCTTCATATTATATATCATTTCTAGATGTATGCATGTTTAGTCATTTTCTAGTCATTGCCTTATTTCATATCACATGCTAGAAATTATGACTTGTTTATCTTTTTATATTATATTTTGTGTTTGAATTAATTGAAAAATATAAAAAGATTTTTTTTATCATTTGTGTTTTATTTATTTCATTTAAGCTTAATGAAAAATACAAATGATTTTTGTTTATTCTTTTGAGTATATATCCTTATTTTTGGTGAAAAATGTTAAAAACTCAAAAAGATTTTATTTTGTGTGTATTTTAGTTTGACACACTTTATGTGGCATATATTTGTGTTTGAATCCCATCTTTTACGCTCCCACGTGGCTAGAACTTTTGGTTTAGATTTTCAATCCTTAAAATGTTCTTTACCATGTTTTATATGGAGAAGTTGGATTTTGTATTGTTTAAATGGATTCTATTTTTATATGCCTCTTTTCACACATGCACGAGCTCTTTTGAAATCTTAATGTCACATGTTATATTTGAGCTTTTTGAGGTGCTCTCCTACCAATCTAGTCATCTACATATCTATGACCTAGGAGGACTAGTGCATGTCACAATCCGTTGCACGTGAGCTTTGTGAGATAAAAAATTATATATCTAAATGTGCACGGGGAAGGGCTCCGAAAGGATGAATTAAATCCTTTGCGATAGTAAGCCACCGTTTATTGGATCTAAAAGAAATACGTGATCCAAAGGCCTAAAAACAGAATATTTGGCATTAAAAAGAAAACAATTGCCAAGGCCTATGTTTGTTTGATATATTCATTCAAAAGCTAAAGAATATATATGCTTATTGAGTTAAATGGTATATCAACGGTTTGCACAATGTCCGTTTATCCTAGTTGTCTTTAATGTCATGACTCTATTTGGTTTGTAGAATCATCATCATGCTCGGCTTGTATGCATTGTGTATGTTTGTTCATTGAGTTCAATCTTCATTTTGTCACATGAGGTTATATTTAAATGTGATAAAGTTTGCAATCAAATGAGAACTCCGTGAATGTTTATTAAGTGTTTGGGTCTAAATTTAATTGTTGCTAGTTCACACCCCTACACTTACGTTTCCATATGACACATTTTTGCCATACGAGTGTGCAAACTTATTGTATTTTGTGTTATATGTGTGTTTATATCTATATATATATATATATATATATATTTATATATATGCAAGTACTCTATTAGTATATTTCTCATATATATATATATGATATTTATTTGTCTTTGCCTTGATTTCTAGTCCATCCATGCTTATACTTCATTATTGGTATCTATCTTGGATTAGTTATGCTTTTGTTGCTCATGTGCTTTAATGTCTTAACACTTTAAGCTTCAACGTGTTTATTAGTTCTTTATCCTTTGCCTATTCCTGAACAAAAAGGGGGAGAAAATGATAGGGGGAGAAATGGTATCTAATCCTATTATTATCGTATCTTAGTTTGGGGGAGATTTATCTTAGGGGGAGACGTCTTTCTAAGTAGGTCATGTGTTTGATAAAGGGGAGAATTAATTTAGGGGGAGTAATTAATTAAAATTGCATTTAATTCTTTGATATTCCTTATGCATTTGATGAGTTTGCTTAAGTGTGTAGGATTTCTTCTAAAGCGGCATTGTTTAATGGCAAAGCGTTTGATCCTTGGGTTGAGTCAAGTTTGGGTGGGTTATGTTTTGAGTCTAGTGAGCTTGACGGCCCTTTAGGATTTTTGTTTGGTTTTTGTCCCGGAATAGCCAAAGGGGGAGATTTGTAAGGACACAAATTTCCAATTGAGTCCATATATAGTTTTGACTCAATTCCGGACAAAAACATTTATTCATAGGATAGTATTTAATTGTAATATTCTCAAGCCTATGAAGTGTTTGTTGAAGACGTAGCGGTAAAGAATATAAAGCTTCATCAAATATGCCGGTTTGCGTGCCTCGTTTCTACGTCATCAACCATAGTTCCATGCTCCCAAGGTATGAATGCAATATTATATATATAGGAGCTTGGAACACGTTTATTGGGTGTTAGGTTTTATAAAAATTGCGTTTTGTTTTAAGAAAGAATTAATTAAAACTTTAAATAAATGTTTATAAAGTTTTCTGGGCTTAAATAAGAATATTCAAACTTTCTGGTTTTTCGTTCGATAGAGTCGTTCGAACGAGATTGTCGTTCGAACGAAAATGTCGTTCGAACGAACCTGCCAACGAGGTTCCAGTATAGGCCTATGAAATGTCGTTCAATATGTCGTTCGATATGTCGTTCGAACGAACCTTCTGTTCGAACGAGATATCCAACGAGATTCTAACGAGTTCAATCTGGAACGTCGTTAGAAGTCTCGTTCGAACGAGATTTTGTTCGAACGAAATGTCGTTCGAACGAGATGCCAGGCGGGAACAGTTTTTGGCAGTTTTTTGGCAGTTTTGCACCCACTTCCCCACTTAGTTTTTAACCAACTTTTTCAGACTTTAATATGTGCGGGAAGAACATTTTTCACCTTAACTTTTCCTAACATTTCCATCCTAGTTTATCTCTTAGAGAGAGTTTGAGAGCTAAAATTGTTTAAGGAAAATGTTCAAGTTTTGAGTGCTATTTTTCAAGAGAAAATATTTTATCACTCTAGTTTTACACCCATATTGTTTATCCAAGTTCACATATATACATATCAATTGCTTGGAGTTTGGCACCGGTTTATCTCTTCCGTTTCAAAGAGAAGTTTTGGTTTGCTTCTACATCCATCAAAGAAGAAGACGTTTTGTTGCGATTCTACCCACTTGGAGAAAGGCTCCATGTACGGGTGACGGTGACCATATAAAGTCCTATCGGTGGATTCCGAGACCGCGGTGGTGTTCCAAGGTTATCCGCTAGGAAGAGGTGTCTACAAGAAGAAGCGTCAAGGCTTGAGAGGGATCGAGTCATGCATTGTAAGTCTATCTGTCTTGTAATTGTAATTCCGTATCTAGTGGATTTGTGGCTAGGGTCGTCCGAGGTTGTTTCCCGTCTTGGGTTTTTCCTCGTACATCGCGGCGTAGTGTGATTGGTTTATTTTATCTTGCATAATTTATTTAGAACGCATGCGTAGGATAATTCGAGATAAAATTCGGTTTAAATTATCACACTCAATTTAATTTGGGACTAAATTAAATATTAGGTAAAGTTTATTAAATTCAAGTCATTTGCTAAAATTTGGTTTCGCCTAATTTGCTAATATTGATAAATATGACTTTAGGAAATTCTAGGACTTGGATTAATGAATTAATTGGTTTAAGTGAATATATTAATTATTTAATTTTACTTCACTTGGTGTAATTTTAATTTGTTTAAGAAATTAAAATTTGTTTGTTTATTTTATGAACCATCTTATGCTTCCGCATCGTGTTTGTTTTATATATAAAAGGAAATTACCCGCACTTTCAAATTGGTATCAGAGTTTTGATTCAGAAAAGCTCGCACTTTCATAACCTTTGCCTATACTTAGAATTTTTTTCCTTTTACAGCTAGAATGGTCACTTTCGCTCAGATTGTAGAAGATCCTTAATAAGCCATGGTGCTTTTGTTCACCCCCGGGTTCCTTCCTTCATTCACTAAGTGGGGATGTACTTCTGAACTTTACAACCTCGATCGATGCAATAGGTAGTTTGGTTTTGATTAAGGGGATCCTTGACCTATATTTTACTTAACGAATGAGAGGTTTAATTTTGACGAGGACTGCACTTTTTACCTTACTGTTGTTGTTCATGGCGTAACTTCTACTATGAATGGTCGGGTTACCATCCCTAGTGCCACCAGGAAGGGGGATGTGTGCACTTTTTTTCCACTAAATTCTGGCAGATGAAATTGCTAAGAATTCATGAATTTATACAAAGTCCCCCTCAGTATCCCCCAATTCTCTCTTTCCCTTCTTTGGAATTAGGCCTCAAGGGAAACTCTTTTCTTGGGGTTGAGTTCCTTCTGAGCAAGACTCCTAAATATCCCACCAGCAAGATACCTCCTTATTACCCCATGATCCCTACTACCATTCCCAAGTTTAAGAATGTTATAACCTCAAAATAACTTATCGAAGGTGTTTCTAGTGAGGGTGTTCCAATCGATGCAGCTTCTGGCGAAGGACCTTCCAAGCCACCAGCTAAAAAAACTAAGAGTTCTAAGAGTGGGACTTCTTCAAAGTCTAAGTCCTAGCCTCAACCTCAGTCTCCCTTGGATGAATTCATCATTTCCTCCGTTCCTCCTCCTATGTCTATCGAAGTGAGTGAGGAATTAAGAAAGAAAGTTCAAGATGAGGTGGCATGAATAAACACTGAATTTTAATGCCACACTCCTTCTGTTCCTCCTACTACTACTTTTCCTACCATTTTGGTAGATCCATCTCAGGGGGGATCAGAGTGAAGGAAGAGTATAAGAGTTCCCTCAGCTCTTGGTGCTTCTGGTGCTAGAAAGAAGACTTTAAGCACCAAGACTTCGAAGAAACGAGCAGCTGAATCTATAACTGTGGATGACAGTCCTAACGCCGACCAAGGCCAAACAAATATGGCTTATTTAGTTCCTTCTCCACCTTCATCGCAAATGGTCATATCATCCCATTCTCCTCCACCTGAACAAGAGGCGAGTCTTCTAATACTTAAGTATTTACAGATTAGTGAGTTACTTTTCTTTAATTTTTGACGCGTGTTCCCTCCTTCTTATTTCTTTAGGAGGATGATGAAAAAATTAATTCTCCTTCGATCAGTCCTTTTGTGGGAGGACTCTTTAGTGCTTCTATGATCAATTTATCTCCTCCCCGTTCTCCTGTGATAGGTCTTACTTATTCGCAGCGTTTAGCCTGCAGTCGTGCAGAGGAAGCTACTAAGAGGCCTACTACTCCCGTTGGGTCGATGGGGTTTCCTCTCATTCATAGCAAACTTCCTTAGCTTCTTCTGGTTCACCCTCTTTGCTAGTAATTCCTCTGACTGTGATTCCAGTATTGCCAAGCTCTCCCGAGGGAATAAGTGCTATGTGATTTTTAGATCATTCTTCTATATTTCCTTATTTGATGTATCTTCTAAGTGTTTTGTTATGTTTCAGGTTGAAGTTGCTTCATCACTAGCTTCATTACTGGTTTATGCCCTTATTTGGGTTCCTTTATTAAGGCCCATCTCTGAGTTTGCCTCTTTTGCCAACATCACTGAGGTAAGTTGGATGTTAACTTTTCCCCTTCTTTCTTTGATATGCGTTGCTTCTAACACTTAGCTTTATATTCTCAGCTTGCTCCGTGCTTAACTCCCCCATTTTAGCCTGTGGTCCCCTAGGTTTTTGTCATTTTAACTTGTGCATATAGTTCCATTGTTCCTGTTTCCTCAGCAGGACCTGTTCTTCCCTAGGTTCCACACCTGTCGTTGAAGCTTCCTCCAAGGGGATGGCTCTAGTCTTGGACATTGTTCAATTAGTACGTGGTAGTGTTTCATCTTTAGGTAACATTCCTTCGTCCAAAGGATCTGCTGAGTATCAGAGGGAGGATGTTAATGTAAACCATATCGTTGTTCCTCTAGCTATCGTCCTCGAGGTAACTTCTAACTTTTCTTGTCATTTTGCCCAAGCTTATCGTTAGGCCTATTAAATGAAGAATGGGGAATAATATAACCGTGACTTAACAATTAAAACCACTTGCTGATTTTTCGTCAAACTTCACCCGTGACGGTGGCTTAACAATGAAAATCACTTGTTAATATTTTTCATTAAACTCCACTAGTAACGGTCACTTAACAATGAAAATCACTTGTTGATTTTTCGTCAAACTTCACCCGTGACGGTGGTTTAACAATGAAAATCACTTGTTAATATTTTTCATTAAACTCCACTAGTAACAGTCACTTAACAATGAAAATCACTTGATAATATTTTTCGTCAAACTCCACCAGTAACGGTGACTTAACAATGAAAAAACACTTGTTAAGATTTTTCGTCAAACTCCACCAATAATTGTGACTTAACAATGAAAATCACTTGTTAAGATTTTTGTCAAACTCCACCAATAACGGTGACTTAACAATGAAAAATAATTGTTAATATTTTTCATCAAACTCCACCAAATAATGGTGACTTAATAATGAAAAATACTTGTCAAGATTTTTCATCGAACTCCACCCATAATGGTGACTTAAAAAAACACTTGTTAAGATTTTTCATCAAACTCCACCGATAGTGGTGACTTAACAATGAAAAACACTTATTAATATTATTTTGTTGTCGCGTTTCAAGTTACCAGGGAATCCCTTTGTGCTGAAGAGAAAACCCAACAAGCTTTTTCGCCCATCGTCTTACCTCATCGGGAACCAACTGGTTCTAAGGAGTCAAGTCCTAATAATTAAGGTTCCATGACTGGCGTTCCGGCTGATAGTGAATCAGACTATGAGCTTCCCTTGCCTACGCGGTCCCCTCATGAGTTCTGCCTCATGGTTCTTCCCCACTCTCCTCAAATATCTGTTTGCCATCATTCGGTGATTGAGAAAATTTCTAGCAGTCACTCTGATACCTTTACAGTGGATTGCCTTCGTTCGAACAATTTGGTGATGGGCTCTAGTCTTCAGGGCAGGACAACCGTTATTGCTGAGATTGTTAATACCCCCACTAAAAATGTTACTAGGACCCTTCTTAATCAATTATCGGCTAACTTGAAGGAATTGAGCAGAGATGGCTTTCAATTCAACTGGATGATCGAACATTTAAAGACTTCGAAGAGTCACTTGTTGGAAAGTCAAAGGGATCTATTGCAGAAGAACTTGGAGGCTCAAAGGACTGAAGAGGTAAGGATGGCTGAGTTAAAACCTCTGCTGGAGGATGTAAATCAAGAGGTGAAAGTTATCAAGGGAACTCTGCGCGTAGCCAAGTTAAAGCGAGAGAAGTTGCTTATTGAGCGGGCTCCAGTCCAAACGAGGTTGAAGGGTTCCATCAGCGCCCAACAGGCGTGTTTGGAAGCTTCTTCAGGCTTGCCTGGGAACTTCTTCTCTGGCCCAGACTTGTGGTTCCTCTTGAGCTGACGACTCCCAATACTTGTATAAGTTTTTATTTTTTCCTTCATATGTAATTCTTGGGCGGTAGTTCCCACTTTTGTAATGTAAGTTTGAATATGTATGAATGAAAAAAATAGTTCATTCTGCCATATCGTTGTTTCCATGTGTTATGACTACTCTCTGTTAACTATAAAAATCAAACCCTTACAATGTTCAACCCAATCTCTAGTTATAATAATAGATGGGACTTCATAAATTACTTACAACTTCATTCCATTACTCAGTAAAAATCAAACCCTTATATATGGGACTTCATAAATGACTTTCAACTTCATTCTATTACTCAATAAGAAATAAACTCAGTACAACCCCTAAGATCAGTCCCTTAAACATGGTAGATCATCAACCACTTGTTATTAATCTTAAACGGTTTATCCTCTTCCATTTTAGAAATTAAGCAATAACCTAAATCATGAGCCTGCTTCACGATGAAAGGTCCCTGCCAATTTACAGCGAACTTAGGGAGATGTAGCCCTCTGATGTGCTTTATGGCTAATTTTAAAATGAGGTCTCCTTCAAAGAACTTCCTTGGTCTTACCAAATTATCATATGCCCTTGAGAGTTCCTTTGTGCACATCTGAAAGTCTTGCATTGAATTATTTTTTGCTCATCTAACGTTTATAATTATATATGTCTGCTCTGAGGGGGCATGTTGCTTCGTAGGGCATAACAGGCAGAAGGAACTTCCAACTCCACAGGCAAGTTGCCTCAGCTGCATATACAAGGGAGATTAGTGTATATACTGTGGGTTTTCTCTTGGTCGTTTGATAGTCCCACAATACTGCTGGGATCTTCTTGTCCTACGATTCTGGGAAGTCTTTTATCATTTTGGCTAAAATATTGACCAAATTTTTGTTAGTTTCTTCGACTTGGCCATTTCCCTTGGGGTATGCCACCGTTGAGGTATGATGAATGATGGAGTATCTGTCGGTGAGCATCGTTACATCTTTATTAAAAAAAGGGGTTCCGTTATTAGAGAGGATGACTTTTAGGATCCCAAAACAACATATTATATACTCTCTGATAAAATTAGTTACTACGCCAATCGTCGCTCTTCTAAGTGGTATCGCTTCATCCCACTTTGTAAGGCACTCCATTGCCACCAAAATAAAGATATTTTCTCTTGATGAAGTAGGTATTGCCCCTACCAGGTCAAACACCAAGTGTGAAATAGATAAGGGGTGGCCAAAGAATGTAAGTCCACCGAAGGAGCATGGATCATATTTCCATATAGCTAGCATGCCTTGCACTTTTGCATAAACTTAGCAAAATCTTTCTCCATATTTGGCCAATAATACCCCAATGTCATTAATTGGTCATACAGCTTGGCCCCTCCAATGTGAGCTAGATCATGAGCTTTCCTCAATACTTTCATTGCCTCTTCCTTCTTAATTCATCTTAGTGGTCTTTTGAAGTCCCTCTAAGAAAGTTGGCTCTCCTGGATGTAAAACTGTGGATCCCTTTGTTTGAGTCCCATCTCATCTATTTTCTCCAAATAAATAACTCTATTTTTTATGAAGTCAATGTAGGTCTATCTCTAATATATTTGAGTTCCAACAAATTGGTATTCAATTGCTTGAAAAAAGCTTTGGAACTTCTCATATTTCCCTTGTAACTCAGTTGTATCTCGTTTCATCGCTGGCCAAAAGTATCCTTCCCTCTAAATCCTTCTATACAGCAAGATCTCTGTTGTTTCGCAGTGGCCTTCATGTGTTTTCTTTAGTCTTTGTTCTGCTTCTTCAGGGATAACACATATTCACAACCATCCTTCCACGTTCCTGAAGTAGAGGTTATCATGATTGGCAAAGTATTGTGCAAGCTCTTTCAGTTTCATCTTGCCTTCCCCAGATTCTAACTACTTTATGATTTTTCCCCTCCAATCCTCATCATCTTCCATGGGTAGGACCTATTGTATAAAAAATGGGGATCTTCTTTTTGGGATCACCACATTAGTCACATCGACCTTCATAGACAGCTTTTGATCTATGGTGGCATATGCATCGGCATGTTTGTTCATCATTCCAGGGTTCCTTTTTTATCTTCACTTGATGGAACTGATTGATCAACCATTAGATGATCATTTTGTATGGTGCTAAAATTAGGTTCTTCAGTGTATATTCCCCATTAACTTATTTGATCATTAAGTTTGAATCACTTTTGATGCACAATGAATGGATGCCCCTTCGAAGGGCCTCTAGCAGCCCTAGTACTAATGCCTCATACTCAGCTTCGTTGTTAGAGCAAGGGAAATCTAATTTATAGGAAACGAAAAATTCCTCCCCTACATTGGAAAAGATAACCCCTTACCCTCCTTTCTTTTCTATCGAACAACCATCGAATTTCATCATCCATTCTTCAAAGTTGGCCTCCAAAAAGTTTAACTGAAAGTCATCCAACGAGATGCTTTCTCGGGGTGGCTCAAATACTCTAGATGGAAAGATTGCCAATAAATATGCATAGTCTTAGTTCTTGATCGCAAGAGGGACCACTCACCTTAAATCATATTCTGAAAGGATGAGGAACCGTCTAGCTACTCTTCCAATTAAAATAGTTCTTGCGAATAAAAAGTTAATTGGGTCACATCTTGTCACATTGTGAACTGTAAAAGATAACATGTAATGTCTAAGTTTTTGTGCTATGAAAACTAAGGCTAAATAATGCCTTTATACACTATTATACCTCGCCTCTGGTCCATGGATGATCCTTCTCAAGTAGTAGACTGACCTTTCTTTCCCATCGACTTCCTACTCCATGAGTGCTCCGATGGACCTGGTGGTAGACGTGATGTAGAGTTGCAATGGTATTCCTACTCTTGGAGGGATCATCGTTTGTGGAGAGGTCAAGAGATTTTTCATCTTAGTCAAATACTCCTTGTGAGGTTCCTCCCATTTGAACTTTGTTCCCTTTCGCAGTAGTTCCATCAAGGGGTGAGTTATTTTGGCCAGTCCTAGTACAAATCTCCTAAGGTACGAGACTTTTTTGAGGAAACTCTTGAGCTCCTTCGACGTCCTTGGACATGGCATTTCCAGGATTGCTCGCTGCTTGTCATGGTCTATCTGCACACCCTACCGATCCACTATGAACCCCAGTAATTTCCCCCTTGTGACCCTGAAGGCACACTGAAGTGGGTTCATCTTCAACTTGTACTTTCTATAGCGAACGAACACCCTCCTCAAGTCATCTAGATGGGATTCTTCCCTCTTTGACTTGATGACCAAATCATCTACATAGAACTCTAAAAAGTTATGAAAGAAATCATGAAAAATGGTCATCATTGTCCTTTAATATGTTTCCCAGTGTTCTTCAACCCAAAAGTCATCACTTTGTACATGAAGTTTCCCAACGGGGTTCTAAATGCAGTCATTTCTGCGTCTCCTTGATCCATCTTAATCTGGTTACATCCTACACACCCATTCATGAAGCTGTACATTTCATGACCCGCGATGGCATCAGTTAGACTATCAACAAAGGGCAGAGGGAACTCATCTTTAGGGTAGGCTCTATTCAAATCTCTGAAATCCATTTAGATACATATCTGGTTCTTGCCCTTCTTCCCCACTGGAATAATGCTTGAGAGAAAATAGTGGATGATGTATCAGCTTAATGTATCCTAATGCTACAAACCATTGTACCTCCTCCTTAATCTTCAAATCCAGCTCCAACTTATAGGTTCTTGTGTCTTGTTTCATCGGTATGGCTGAAGGCATAATCTTCATCTTATGGTAACTCACCTCTTCGTCAATCCCCTCCATCTCTGTGTATTTCCACATGAAGACATCCCTAAACTCTTGAATAAACTCTATTAAGACCCATTTTTTCTTTGCACTTAGGTCCTTCGAAATGAAAATGGGTCTTGCCTTGTCTCCTTCTTCGGCCAGGTTCAATTGTTGCAACTGTTGCACCTAGGGCCCTGGGCGATCCGTCATATAGTTTGGTTTTTTGACTATGTCCTCTATAAAATCTTGTATATTTGAGTTTTCAATGACCAAGCATTTCCCCTGCTGGTCCACCATGAAACATTCATATGTCGGGTCAGCCTTTTCATCAGCCCCTAGATCAGCTCCTTCGACTGCCCGCTCATACACTTAGAGGAGGTAGATAACTCTCCCATCCTCCATGATCTTCTTTTTACACTGCCTGCTAATTATTACAAATGCTTTTCTCTGCCTTTCCCCCGAGGCTTCTACATGTCTATCTATTGAATATCTGCTCAGCATGCTCTGTCGTTGGACCTGATGTTCCATCGGATCCATCATGGGCCTCATTCAATCCCTGATCTGCCTTGAGAGATTATGCCTTTTGGGAGAACCCGAGTGAACTTCTTCGAGTAATACTTTTAATCTTCACTACTTTGGTCATTCACAAGCCCCATTCTTTCTCTGATAGAGAGAACTCTTGAACATTCCATCCTCCTTGTCATCACCCTAGAATCTTCCTCCAACTTCGTGTAGAAAGCTGTATTAACCAAATGATCTTCTTCAGTGGTGAAAGGCTTCTTCGTGGCACGTATAAAAATCTCAGTCCCATTAACATTTACCTTTGCGTATTGGTGACACGTTGAAGGGACTAGACCCTGGTTGTGCATCCATACCATTCTTATCAGCAGGTGGTACGAAGTGGCACTTTCAATTACATGGAACTTAATATGTGAGGTAAGGTTACCCATCATAATTCCTATATTTACATATCCGATAGATTTGGATGATTGGTTATCGTAGCCAAAAATCACTGAAGGCATGGGTAATAATCTTTCCTCAGGAATGTTGGCTATTCAAAAGGAACTGATAGACGTGATATTGATCGATGCTCCCCCATCCATTAGGGCCCTTGCGAAGCTTATCCCATTGACACTTGTCATCATGTACAGGGTATTATTGTGTGGGAATCTTATGGCCCTATCAGCATCATTAAAATTTACTTCGGACAAGAACTTTCTCATCATCTTGGTCCCCTTCCATCTTAATCAGGGTACTGCATTCTTCTTTGGGATATCCAAAATTGTCTGTGTTATCTCCAAACATCTTTCCTTCGGAATCCCCACTTGGTCATAGAACCATGAAAACTTGGGCAACCGTGAAACACCTTGGTAAGCTTGGGTCCACCTCCTCTCCTTTTAGGTTGTATACCTCCACCGCATCCCTTGCACTTGATGCATCGTAGGCTATGACCACATTGGCCATACCCCTTGTACAATCTTCTAATGCGTCTTTGAAGTCTCCCCGTTGGAAATTCGGTTCCCTCATTCCTCAGTCAGCCTCCTGATCATAGGCAACTACCAATTTTTCCCCATGTGGTGGGAGGGGGTTAGTATTTACACTTTCTTGAGGATTCTGCAAAGTTTGCAATTTCACATGTTTACTGATTATTTTCCTCAGTGTTAAACAAGTCTCCGTTGGTTGGCCCAACTTTCGATGGATCTGACAATACTTGGGGTCGGCTCTCGTTGCTACATCTGACTCTACAGATAGAATTCTTTTTGGTTCATACACTATTTATTCTTGGACCATGGTTTTGTATCAACTAACAACCTCTTCAATGATGCAAGGCAACGACGGTGGGTCTTTCCTATACCTTCTAAACTTCCTCTTGTTATATTTATTGGTCTTCTTTATCCCTTTACCTTCGTCGGCATATCCTACCCATTGGGGTTGGCCACATGTTACAACGGGTTAGAACGGCTACCTGAACAACCCGTGTACTATGATGAGGTTTGTCCGAACCACCAATGATACATTTCTTATCTCCTTTAGAAATGCTGCAAAAGTTCCTTCACATGTTTCATTAATGAGGTGACAAGTATATTTTGGGAGCAAACCTTCAGTGCAAGGCTACAACATCTTGGACTCTTTGGCCTCCTCCCTCACATCGAGGGACCTCTCTCTGAATCTTCGCACATATACCTCCACATTTTCCCCCAATCGTTGCTTCTCCTTGCTTAACCGAGTTAACGTAAACTCATCTTCTGCTAGAAACAACATATGGATAAGTACCACGTGCATCTCTTCCCATATTGAAACACTTTTCGGTGCCAAATGGGAGTACCGGGTATAGGCTTTATCGGTCAAGGATTTAGAGAACCCCCTCAACCTGAGCTTCTTTTTATTGCAACGAGTTCCCAAGTGCTCGATGAAACGTTTAATATTCTCTTTTGGGGTTCCCCCTTTCCTAGTGTATTTTTCAAATATGGTAGGAATGTATTCCTTCGGGTATGGCTCATCATTGTATTCTTGGGGGTAAGGCATACGAAAATAGGCATTCACCGATGCCACCTCGCCCGCTGATTGTGAGGAAGATACTATCATCTTTAGTATTTCTTTCTGGATCTCTTTCCTTTTCTCTTCGAGAGCAGATGTTGGTGTTTTATCGATCATCAGGGGAACAACCAGAGGGACCACTGGTGGGACACTCGTTACACCGGAAGTAACCCCAACGGGTGGATCTCCCGTCATAACTAGGGAACCCACCGCTGGAGCAGGAGTGGGTACTATGTTCGAGGGGGTAATGCACATTGGAGATGTACTTGTTGGGGCTATCGTATCCACCGTTGGCGTCATAAAAGAACTGACATCTAATCCCCCAACACCATTGTAACAACGGGGGTCTGTAAAAATACGTAAAACTTAGCCATGAGGAGGTCCACTTGAGCTGGCCCTATCCCAGCGCTCGTAGAAGCTTGCGTTATCCTTAGGAGTCCCGTCGCCACTTGAATTGGGGGTACATCCTCCCGAGGGACATCATCTCGAGGTTCCACATCTCTATCCACCTCAAGTCTCTCATAGTTTTCTCTTCTTGACGTTAAATAACATCAAAGTCTACAACACCATTAACATTATCTTAAGAAATACTTCTAGAAGAAAACCTCCCCAGCAGAGTCGCCAAATGTAAGAGGGTAGTCCCCTTGTAGCTTGGGAGTATGATAATACTAGTTGAGGTGTAATCCCTATAGGTATGGTGATAGATGATGACCCGAAAACTCTTTAATGAACACAAATAAATTCATAATATTATATTTGATCAACACTCATATTGGACTCACAATACACTCATGTATAGCTCAAGAAATAATATAGGGAACTTAGAAGTAACTCAATCCAAGGGAGTGAGGAGTAAACACCCTAGATACACCTTGGCAGGCAGGCAAACACACCAACAACCTCTAGAAAATCTCTGGTTAGCTACTAGAAGCTTCATAATGAATGATAATTGTGGGTGAGTAGCAACTATATTTTTCAATAACTTCTCTCTCACTTCTGATAATCTCTCTAGAGAAGGACTTTCAAAAGAACATGCCCCCCTCAGAAGTGGTTTAGGCCCAAACATAGACCCCCCACCACCACTCTCGAGGTGCCTTAGTCTTCCACAACTTTGAAAGACATCCCCCCATACTTCATGTCATAAACATTAAATTCTTAATGGACAAGTCAACTCCATATTAGAAACATTAAATTCTAAGACATGCCTTTTGCCTAACCACTGTAGGTCAGGTGGTTGTCAGCACAGGGGTGGCGCACCAACTGTCCGACATCCCTAAATACCATGGTGGTTTACTCAAGTGCAGATTTCACATTGCCTAGCTGGATAGTGACATCACCTAAAGTAGGTATGATGTTAAGTAGAGGTCTGTTTAATTCACAACTCAACGCATGATGGAACTTAGGGCTGCTCCACCCAAGGTTCCACGATCAAAAGTCTTTTAGTGTTTTACCAGGTGCATCTAAGGTGGTCAGGACAAGCCCCAACGGCGCCTCACTTCTCAATCCTCCGAACCAAGCCCCTCAGAAGTTCCCACGGAGAGGTCATTTGATAGAGCATGAAAGCTCTCCCAGGCCCTGCCAGGCCCGGTCTCCCGTGAGTACCGTTTGACCTCACACTGAATAATCATTATAATCATTATGGCTCATAGTCAATATAAACAAAAGATACAACATGACTAAGTAAGGCAATAAAGTTAAAGGATGAGCACTCTCGGTAAGTTTCTTCGCTAGAAGATCTCCCTGGGTTGCCATGCTGGGCTGACTCATTGCTTTAATCCCCTGAGTCTATTGTATTGGCTGGGGGGATTATATATAATTTCGATATTATCATCAAGTCCCCCCTATGAATTGTATAAGTACATTGGCTGTACAAAATCTGATAGAAGAAGCATGATATCTCAAAGATGCAAAGATAAAAGAAACAGTCATTATAATAGGACTCTACATCAAAAGAACGACACACATAAATCCTAATAAGACATACAGATCCTATGGATACTAGAACCTGATGCTCTGATACCATCTGTCACACTCCGCCTAATTAAATACCGATCGATCAGTCATTTATTAAATTAAAACAATATTTCTATTTGGTTCATTCTTAACATCACTATCGAAAACCATATTAATTACTAACCAACAAATTTATTAATTAAACTAGTGCCAAATTTTATCTTTCATTAAACAGATAAATATACAGGAAGAACAAAATAATAAATCCATACACACCATCACTGAGTCTGAAGACAATGCTGAATAAATAACTAAAAGACTGGTATAATAAACTATCATCTATAAATCCAAATCCAAAGTAATAATCCAACGAATAAATAAATAATCCAAAACTAAATCCAAAAATAAATAGGCAACACGTCCTAATTGGAATTGTAACTAAAATGAAATCCTAAATCTAGGAATGAAGAGAAAATGTGTCTAATCGAACTCCAACATGCATCAACATATGATGCGGCTGCGTAATCCCTGGAATATAATCTCAAGTCTGGCGTCCCTCTGGCTGGGCACTTAACAAGTTTTTAAGAATATTTCCATCAAGGGTTTGAACCCATAATATTTTGAAAATATATTGCAAGTGATTAATAGGTTTTTCGGATAACCCTCATATCTACACTACCTCGTTTAACTATACTATTATAATCATTGCCTAAAACCTTACTCTAGCCCGAGTAACTTTTACTAATAATTTCTAAGTTATTGTTCACATTGACTTAATTTCTCATCTTTAAATAACCACATACAAATTTCACTAGTTATATGAACAATTCCATTTTACTCCAGGTGTTTCACCTAATTATCTACACTATACATATATATATACTACAAATTCACACACATGTTGTATATAATATCCATCCGCCTCAGTAATAACTCACCGAATGTTTTCTCTAAAATGCTATCATTTCAGGTGTACTCAATCCAAGCCGGATACCACGAGACGGTTCGCTCATACCGAATCATGAAATAAATAATAATAAGCGTAACGAAGGCATTCATAGATCCCCGACTGTGAAACCGAATCATATCCAAAGCGTCTCACCTAAAAAGAATCATCGTATAAAATAATGGACGCTATGACCTATGGATTATACTCACACTGCATTCACTAGCCAGGGGAGTCACCCACATCACGCAACCTCCTATGAGAGAAATAGAGAGGTATGTAATTATAAAATATCCTACACTGATATTTAATGAGCAGACATTAATATATATATATATATATCCTACTAAAATATTTAATGAGCAGACATCAATTAATGTTTAATTAATTAAATTGAGAGTCGGGATGTAGACTCGGATATTTTTGGTCAGTGCTATGAGAGTTAAGCACATGTTATCAGGGTTTTATTTATTATATATATATGGGTAGTGTGATAGTATGTATATATAATAAATAAAACCCATATATATATATAATAAATAAAACCCTGATAACATGTGCTTAACTCTCATAGCACTGACCAAAAATATCCGAGTCTACATCCCGAGTCTCAATTTAATTAATTAAACATTAATTAATGTCTTAAAGTAGTGTCACTCAACTATAACCCCCGAACACATTCACTCGGTCCTTAATGTAATACTTATGAATTTATTTCCCAAAATTTATTTGTTATGTGTCACACACTTTCCGCCCTCCTAATCTGAATTATATCCACCTATAATTGCTAGGAAATATGCCTCGTATTTATTTTTCACTAAAGAAATAATTTCCAGAATAATCATAAAAAAGAATCTTGCATATTCACGTTCCTAGGCAAAACTCCTAGTAATCCAGGATCATCGATCGATCGATCAATCGATCAGGTCTCACCGTCTCTCTAACTCTGTTTTTCTACCATTGTTATACACTCAAGCTTTAAATATTCAAACCCAGAATTCAATTAATTTTCCCCAACATATTTTTATCCTCCAATCTAGTTCCAAATATCATAGTGATCTTCAAACATCATTAATTTATAACATTTGCCAATATTTCCCGAATTGGGTTTATAATTGTTCATCTGAATCTCATACTAGATAATTCCATCCATCCAAATTAGATGAGTTCAATTACTAGGTTTCAAAAAAAAATTAGATTCCAATAATCTTATATCGTATTCTATGATCAATCAAGTAATTTATCTACAGATTTTAATGTAATTACCAAAACCGATTTCATAGATTGACACCCACCCAAAATGGATTTTCTGTCACCCCCCCATAATATTAATTGATTATCTCACATTTTCAATTGGCATAAAGTTAACCACTTGCCTCTATTGATTCGTAGTGTCTAATCCTATGAGGTGGATGATGATTGGCGAACAACATACTTGCTCCCTTTTGATTTGATTCCTAAAATCTCCCATTTTTCACTCTCTTTCCTTCTCTGCAGAACTAGGTTTTTCTTTTTGAGTTGTGACTGCCACAAACTCTCTAACTTAGGTTTTATTTTGTAATTTCCGAAATTTTGCTTATGGGCTAAATTAAAATGGCCCAAACAACCCCTGATGGGCCCGATTATGCCTAAAAATGCCCCGAGACCCATTTACTACCATGGGTACTCTTTTTCAACTATCTAGGCCTATTCGGAATCAACCGTGCACTCAGAGTTGTCATTCAAATAATTTACTAAAAATCTCAATCTTGACCTCAATATAGGCTATCCCTGACTCCTGGTTGAGATAAAATTGTACCACGTCACTATCACTCATGATGAGGTAAATAAATTATTGCTATTCACTTAGTAATTATTTTCCATAAACATTAACCATTAACTATCTCGATTAGTATTTAAGGAAACTCATAATAATTATTTCAATTAAATTACGACACACAAGTAATTTAAATTAGCTGAATTAATTAAATATATAATGATTAATAATATGGGTTGTTAGTGAAGTCGGACATGAGTTTTCTTCGTCCACATGAACTGTATCTAAGAATGGACATAACTTCGTACGTATGGTTTGACATTAGTTAGCAATCATATTTTTCATAAGGAAAATGTACACAGTGGTGAGAATTCGAGTAGATTTTCCATCAACAAAACTAATTTTTTGGGGATATCAAACCCAAAATGAAGGCAATTGAGAAGGGGCATATCCCCAAAAACCCAATTATTTTTTTTTTTATTTCACTTGAAATGCAAAAGTAAATTTTAAACCGATTTTATCTTTTTATCCTAAGCTTGCAAGTATGTGATAAAACAGATAAATCAAACTAAGAAAATAATTTAGGCCAAGTTTCAGGAAAAAAAACTTTTGGATAACACCTTTATTCACATGGAAATTTAAAAGAGAATCGACTTACAAACTACTTTAGTTCCCTTACAAGCATAACGTGATATTTTTCAAAAATATCTAATGAACAACTATGATCCTCATAAGAATCACATGACCCCGGTCCTCCGTTTTCCTCAGCCTTCGTCTTCAATAGTGAATCATAGTAGGTATCACAAGTCAGCAATGGAGTGACTCTCCTCCAAGGTGTATGCAATAGATATAAAACTTTCTAGGGTTCTAAACTAATTCACAAGAAAAATATTAAAGGATGCTTTGTTATGAATTAAAACAGTGTTTGGACACACAAAACTTGAAGAACTTTTGCTGCTGATATGCAGAAACATAATTGGCAAAAGTCTTAAATAATCTGTCAATGAAACAGGTATTTATAAAAACTGTATGTCAGAGGGTCATTCGAATGAATTCTTACTGTTGTTTGAATGACATGCACATGTCGTTAGAAGAGACATGATATGTCGTCAGGCAAGTTGTTTGAACGACTTTATGATGTCATTTGAATGATAGAAACAAAACTTTTCCATTTAAAAAAATCCGCCTACAGGTATATTAGAAAGCATATTTTTGAAAACAAACTATTCATGCTCGTATTTTGATAAAAATTTAACATCCCAGACATTATTTCATGAATGAATTCAATCTGTAAATTGTATTATTCCTTTTGGGATGTCGAAAAGTCTTCAAACTTATAGATGCTTGAGTCGGTTCGTCTTGACGGTGCGTGACGATTTGTAACGTGATATGCCAAACTAGTCTAAAACTATGATATGAAAATTGTTAGTATTATTTTTCTTACAAATCTCCCCCTTTGTCTGTTCCCATAGAAAACATACAAAATGAGAGAACACAAAATTAAAATTAAAATCTCCTATTACAAAGATACTGAATCCCTTCCCAACCCTATAATGGAACGACATAAGTCTCTTTGTCTTCAAAACTTCATATTCTCCCTTTATCTTTGTCTTTATTAGTGTGTCTTTGAATTCGTCTTTAAGTACCTACATACATGAGACAACAAACATATACCCTCATGACACATCGAGTCTGAAACAAAATATAATTTATAGATAAATTCTCCCCCATAATTCAAACTCATTAAAAACTCCATTTCAATTTGTTCTCCCCTTTATTTTTATCTGAAATAGACAAATAGGCAAAGAAGTAGAAACAATAAACATTACGTGCAAAGCATCACGAAAAACAAAGGATATCATCACAAAAGATGTAAATCAAGCATGTGTAATGATCATCTCAAAGGCAAAAGCTAACAACTATTTTTGAAAATTTTCAATTATTTTCCAAAAAATGCAAAGTTCATAAATACAACATACACACCATATATAATATATGCAAAAATATATAAAATAAAATCCGGCACACATATATAGGTGTAAATAACCACAAAATGCGACACAAAACTGATGAACTTTCAACATTAGCACAATATCGATGTATCTAAACGTGTGGAATGGAATGAATCGGTGTAAACTAGAAACAAAAGAGTTGTAACCCAAATACTCAAATATGTTCAAGAAGTTCTAATTGACCACAAAACTTTATCAAACTAAGATTTAGCCTCAAATGATAATTAAAATTGAACTTAATGAACAAAGCAAACACGATATACACATGCTTAGAATTTTAATGATTCTACAAATCAATAGCATCATAAAAAAATAAGCATAACTAGCATACATTCTCATTGTACAAACACATTGATATTTCCATCGAAAGTCCCTCAAAATAATTATTTTGTTTTATTTTAAATGTTTATACCAAACAATACAAATTGCCCCCTTTTGGCCTATTATTCTTTCTTTTGCCTTTCTTTTTTCCTGTGCTCTTTTCAAACGGTGGCTTTCATGATGAGTTCATTATACCCGCGCAACTTTTTTCTCATGTACACTCGTCATTTTTTTCAATACTAAAAAAATTTTCACGGGCAACAATTCTTACAAAAACAAATCCTCGGCAGTCAAATAAATGTGTAGATGACAAAATTGATATGAAAACATCTCACCAAGATCAAATGTACATCATGAAGTCAAAATTCAATATGCTTGTGCATGCATGTGTAGAGGCATAAACAAAGTCAAATACATAAAGAAAGTCAAGCTTGATACAACTCCATAAACATGTTTAAGATCAATTCAAGCATATAAAGTCATAACCAAATGTCCTAGCCACATCGAAATTTCATAGTGAATAGGATTCGAACATGCCAATATGCCATACTAAATGTCTAAGACAAAAATATACGTTGAACTCAAAATATTTTTGATTTTTTTTCAAAACATTTTTCAAAAAACTAAATCTTTTTGTATTTTTAAAAAAATATATAAAAATAAAAATAAAAGAAAAAATCTTTTTGTATATTTCAAAAATGACTCAATAAATAAAAATACAATACAAAAAGTACAAATGTCATAACACTAGAAAGATAATATCACGAAGCACAACTAGCTTATAACAAAAATGCAAACAGAATCTTCTAGAACATATAGCAAGCGAAACATCATGTGCAAGAAAACTTGAATCAACTAGTCTAGAATTTAGTGTCTCTCAAAGTAATTTCCTAACCCAAATAGAATTTAATGACGCATGGGGCTTTGGGAACCAAGGGAACACTAGACTTCAACTTTCTTGGACCTCTTCGCAGATCAAAACAGAAAAGCCTAAGGTGACCTTTCCTACCACAGTGTGAACGTGTATGGAAATGGGGAATAATACTTATGGGTTGACCTTTTCTAATGTCCTTGACTTTAGTTGACCCTATAAAACAAATAATGGTTTTGACTTTAGCAACGGAAGCAAGAGAACAAAATGAGCCATTGCCATTACTATCAATACTGCTCGAGTTTGTTAAATCATCTTTTAACATCAAAATTATAGACTCAAGTAAAGAATTAGAGTATTCCAATTTTGGAGACTCCTTTTTTATATTTTCAATCATTCCTACAAGGTTATCTCCCTCTCCCTCAATAAAAGCAAACTTATCCCTACGAGTCTTCTCAGGTGCCTTAAAATCATTAATCAATATATTTTTTTACTCTTTGGCACAAGCACAAACCCTAGAATTTTTAAAGCCCTCCAATTCTTTTTCTAAAAATTGGACTCTATCATCACTCTCTTTCTTGGACAATTCTAATTTTCTAAATTCACGATCTATGTCTACAAGTCTCTCATAAAATAAATCTCTTTGATTTTGAAAAATTTGCAAATGTTCCGAAATGACTTTAAAATGAGACTTTTCATTTTCAATAATTTCAATTCTTTTAGCAAACTTTAAATTCAAACACTTTAAGTCGTCAAAATTATGAGAATCCATCAAGAATAGAGAAGAAAAAAAACAATAACACCCCAAAAGAACATTTTTTGAAAAATCAGGATCATGCGATAATTTAGCTTAACCGTCACTGATACCAATTTGAGAAGTGGTATATCCCCAAAAACCCGATTAGTGCTTTTTATTTCACTTTAAATGCAAAATCAGAATTTAAACCAATTTTATCTTTTTATCCTAAACATGCAACTATGTGATAACAAAGATGTGGGGGCAAAAAATATGCCTACATAATAGCTTGACACATGGCGATCACCCCGGTCAAGATGGCGAGCAACGGACGCTCCAATAAGATAAGGACAACTAGAGTCCCTGATAAACAAGAAGACCGAGGAGCAATATCTGATTGAAATCAAGCTCCACGAAGATTGGACTCATTCATTTTTGTAACCCTATTGTAACCCCTAACTCTATATAAAGGGGACACCCCCCATTGTGAAAGGGGGATTAGAAGCTAAAGAAACACTCTCATGTAAACTCTCTCATTATCATAATGGAACACTACAGCATCCCCGTGGATGTAGGTCATTCATGGTCGAACCATGCAAATCTTTATCTCTCTCATATTTATTTTTATACATGCATCGTGGTGAATGGGTAACCCCCCTACGGGTTGATTTTTTGACACCACAATTGGCGTCGTCTGTGGGAATCGACATAAAAGGTCTTTTCTTCTTGTTGACAAGACAAGGATTTACATTGTGATGCAATGATTTGCACGTATGAAATCTCATCAAAAGCTATATTTTATTTTTCTATCTCGCATGAACAATCATATATTCTATACAAATATCGTTTCATTGATTCATGATTTTTCGTACATTTGTATTTATAAATCTTGTATTCGATTTTCATTCATATGCAAATCTGCACAACAATATTGTTTCTGGGCAATTTTCATTGTTTATCAAGATAAATTTCACTGGCATAGGTCTACGAGGATGCCCTAAATATTTAGAGTCTCTTGAAAAACTCCCAGTTACACGCATTTATTTGCTGGGGTACATTATATCTTGATTCCCATATCCCAAATTTTCGAGCAGGTAACCGTCTATTAGGTTTCTCTCTCATGAGAGATCTTGACCACATCTTTACAAATATATCGAAGGAAATTATCTCAACAGATATGTTTTCACAAAGGTATTCAGATTCTGGGCACGTAATCTTGCCAAGAATCTTATCTCCGTTTGCGCAGTTTGTGCCAAAAAACTGTAATCACGAAGAAGCTAACGAGTTTCCAGCCATCTTTTCGGTCATCTCCGACCTATATATGGGGACTATCATCAGCCTGAGCAACTCGCTCACATATCAACCCTGCAGTGGCAGAATTACAACTCTGTAATCAAAACTCAGTGTGAAATCAACAATAGAAAATAGAAAAAAGACCTAAGTCACCGGATTCTCATATGCACCAGATCTTTCATTCTTTGGTCAAAACCTACCTTCCTCGGAATAAGAGGTCCTATGAATTTACAACTGCCATTTTCTCAGTGTTGGTCGGCAGCGAGGTGCGAGGATCCCAGAGTAACGTCGCCGGAGCTTGGCAACCACCACATACCAAGTCTCAAACATCAGCAACGTTGTCAAAGGTCGGCGTACCAACTCAACGGTGAAGCCATAACCCATTGTCAAACTGTATCTCTTCAATCGAGCACCAGTGAGGGATTTATCGGAGCCACTGGTAGTCAACGACCAGTTTGTGACTACCATAAGATGGTTGATGATAGGAATGAGAAAGGACGAGCACAACATCATCTGGTCAGCAGTAAGGACGAGTAGTGATGAGCTCGCCCCTGTGCAAAGGTTATAACACATAACAAAATCTGTTTGTGGATGGTTTTCTTCAGTAACAACATCCTTTTTTTGATCGACGATAATGTATAAGGGCCATAGAAAAACGTCGTTGATGGTTGGAGACCAATATATGAGGCATCTCACATCGTCTACGACGCCGGACGACCCTTCGTGGTCGGCAAGCAGTATGCTATCGTGACGAACTCAGAGAGATATCGCCACTAAACAAAAATTAGTGGTCGGTGGCAAGTATTTGAGCCTGCTTCAGTACACCTTATGTTTTTTAATAAACACATTTGTAATCTATTAAGGCACAAGTCCAGTTGGGTTTTAAAAGTCTTTGAAATTGTTATTTTAAGGGCAACACTTGCTATTTTCTTCCTACTTGGCAGCTTTATGAATCTCTACGAGGAAACAATTTTTCTTAAACCACCCTATATTAGACTATTTGTTTGGACTTCAAATTTTTTTTGCAAAATTTCTAAATGAAACCTATGTCTAACATTGGAGGTATATTTGACTAATTTTTGCAGTGCTCAATTCTCTCGGAATTTTTTTCTTTTTGAGGGATCATGTGACTTTATTACAATTGTTACAAGTATTTTTGTTGGAAATTTTATTATTATAATTATTTTGTTCACATAAATAGTGGGGCGCACTTATAGAGCACTCATGTCATTTATTCGATCATTTATTTTTCAATATTGTCGTTTAGCTATTATTGGTTATTTAGCTCAGTCCTGACGGATGCTTGGGCACATTTATCTCATGTGGATTTTTATCATAAAAATCATTGGATCATTCATTACATTCGTAAGATACTATGAATTTTTTCATTGACACGTGGTCGAGCAACCGCTTACCATATTTTATTTGACCAACTAAATCAGTCACATAATAATCACTTTTTTATTTGGCCTCAACAGATGGTTGGGCAATTTATTAACTTCCACAAGTACAAGATTCAGTCCCGACGGATGGTCGGCCACAATCTTGAGCTCTAGGAAATCTTATCAATGCTCCGACTGATGATTGAGCACGAATTGTTCACTATATCTACTCGGACAATCAGGTATATCCAAGATTCATATCGGCAAAATATTTCAATATATTTATTCCCAAAGATATCTACCGCACAAGTCTCATTTTATCCCCAATGGATGGTTGGTCAGGATAATTCTCATATTCAGCACAGTTCCAACTGATGGATACTAACATTTATTTGTGCATTGTTTGTTTTTGTCTCATAATATTTTATTTTCTTACAAATTATGCTCACGATTTTTATCATCATAAATTTATTAGCATGTGGCTATCTATACTTCATACTTTACAGTTGGGGCTACACAATTTTCTATGAAAATAATTTTTTGACACCACAATTGGCGCCGTCTGTGGGAATTTTTGTTCGACGTTATTACAATTATTTTGTTCACATAAATAGTGGGGTGCACTTATAAATCACTCATGTCATTTATTCGATCATTTAATTTTTAATATTGTCGTCTAGCTATTATTGGTTATTTAGCTCAGCCCTGATGGATGCTCAGGCACATTTTTCTCATGTGGATTTTTATCATAAAAATCATTGGATCATTCATTACATTCATACGATACTATGAATTTTTCCTCGGCACGTGGTCGAGTAGTCGCATAACATATATTATTTGACCAAATAAATCAGTCTCATGATAATCACTTTTTGATTTAGCCTCAACAGATGGTCAGGTAATTTATTAACTTCTACATGTACAAGATTCAGTCCCGACGGATGCTCGGCTACAATCTTAACCTCTTGGAAATCTTATCAATGCTCCAACAGATGCTCGAGCAGGAATTGTTCACTATATCTACTCGGACAATCAGGGATATCCAAGATTCATATCGACAAAATATTTCTATATATTTAGTCTCGAAGATATCTACCTCACAAGTCTTATTTTATCCCCAACGGATGGTTGGTCAGGATAATTCTCATATTCAGCACAGTTCCAACTGATGGATACGCACATTTATTTGTGCATTGTTTATTTCTGTCTCATAATATTTTATTTTTTCATAGATTATGCTCACGATTTTTATCGTCATAAATTTGTTAGTAAGGGGCTATCTTTACTTCATATTTCACAGTTGGTGCTACATAATTTTCTGTAAAAATAATTTTTTGAAACCAACTTACAATTGTGTATTTTCTTAAAAGCTATTTGCAAAAATTCTAAATTAACTTCTATGTCGTACATCTGGATATATTGGACAAATTTTGCATCTTTTATTCGACTTTATTATAATTATTTTGTTCACATATATAGTGGGGCGCACTTCTAGAGCACTCATATCATTTATTCGATCATTTAATTTTTAATATGATCGTCTAGCTATTATTGGTTATACAAATGGATGGTCGGTGTGATGTTTTTACTAATGCTTAGCGTAGCCCAGACGGATGCTCGAGCGCGGACATCCTCGTGAGATTTTGTCATAAAAAATATGGGATCATTCATTTCATTCATTCAATACTATGAAATATTTTCCTCGGCACATAGTCGAGCAAATGCACATCATATATTCCTTGACTGAATAAACGAATTGCATGATAAATCCTATTTGATTTAGCCTCAACAAATGGTCAAGCAACTTATTAACTTCCACAGCTACAAGATTCGGTCCCGAAGAATGCTCGGCCACAATCTTAAGCTCTTGAAAATCTTATTAATGCACCGATAGATTCTCTAGCACGAATCGCTCTCTATATCTACTCGGACCTGTACAACTTTTTCTCGGCAGACAAGTAAGGCGCCACTTATTTTGTTAATGCACCGATGGATGGTCGAGCACGTTACCCCACTTTGGACCCAACCAGTACTTGGGCAATATTAATTGTGATAACCAACGGATGCTCAAACGCTAATATTTCTTCAATTTTAGTACTGAATATCTGGCTCTATGATTCTTGACCTGAAGGATGATCAGGCATATTCAAGGTTCATCTCAGCAAATGATCGGTAAAATATTTCTATATATTTAGTCTCGAAGATATTTTCCATACATGTTGCATTTTATCCCCAACAAATGGTTGGTCAGGATAATTCTTATATTCAGTCCCGACAGATGGTTGGCAAAGTCAATTAATGTTGATGTAAAAAATTAGATCGCTCTAATTATTCAGTCACAAATAAATAAAATGAGACAAAGATTTTTAAAGTGGTTCAGCCTTATAAGAATGACCTACGTCCACTGTTATGTTATTGATGAGTGTTTGGGAATTCTCGATATGTAATTCTATCAAGAAATTCTGGTCCCTTTGAATGAGGATGATACAAGGTATTTATAGCCCTTAGGCTGTACATGAATGGATTGATACATTAAATGATATACATATGAAAGGGTAATACATTTAATGCAGCGTGTGCGTCAAGATGATAAACATTCAATGAATGATTGAACTGTTGACATTCTGGCAATTAATACTACGGTCGAGATGCATCTCGGACCGCCCTAGTTGCTCGTTGCTCAGGAGTTCCTCGGAGCGCTAGAGTATCTCGGAGTGTTGTAGTTCCTCGGTATATCATCGTTGCTCGGGGAAAACATGAGTTGGTCGAGGAAATAAACTTCCTCGTTGTTATTGCGCCACGTAGATTGGCAAGTGTCTTCGTATGATTCGTCCACATCAGCATATTAATTTTGGTATCAACAGAAGCCCCCAATGTTTCATATTTCGAACTTTGAGGAGTATGGAACATTCTTTCTCGGTTTATGGCAATATTGAATGATCTTCCTGAGTTTTAGGAGCATCGTATTTGAATTTATTTCCAAGTTCAACGAATCTGCCTTTTTTCGAACTTTTGAGAGCGCTTCGATCTTAGTGCCCTTTTTGTCCTTTTAGCCGTCGAAAGTTCAATAGTTTCTTTTTTGTAATCATTTCCTTCGCCGCTTCCCAAGGCAAAGTATTTAAACTTCTTAGGTAACCATACCGTCTTCTTCTTTTTCCAATTTCCTGCATTCAAGCTTTCTATTTTCTCCTTCTCTCTTGTGCGTTCATCCTAGTTTTCGTTCGTTGTCAACATACCTCCTTTCTTCCTGTAAGATCTTCTTCCTTTCTTCTGTATCTCTTTTATTCAGTATGGTTTATATTGTGGAGTCTGTTGAGAAATTTCGTTCCGATTTTTCCATTCCTTCCTGGGTAACTCTGGAGGTTCTTTCTGAGCCTTTAGATTATTTTCGATTGGCTGAGGGACATTGGTTCCCCAGTTTATTCATTGCTTAATGTGGATTTTCTTTTCCACCAAACCCATTGTGTCTTGAGTTTTCTCAGTATTTTGATCTTGTTCCTGCAAAAATAGCCCCCAATTCATGGAGAATAATTAATGGGGTGTACAAATTAAATCTAACTCATGGGACTCGTATAGGGATCCCTGAAATTATGTATTGCTATAAATGGGCCACTCTAGATAATATTTATTACTTAAAAACTAGGTTTCTGAATAGAGCTCTTGTAGTTAACCTCCCTGACTCAAATAGAGATTATTTTGAACATGGGTTGGTTATTAAAAATTGGCAATATGCCCCTTTAGTTGGAGATGGAGTATACAACGGTCCCAGATGCCCCCCATATGGCAATGGGATAGGTTTATTTTTCATTTTATTTTACTTATGAAATTATGCTTTCATCATGTTTGACAAAATGTATGACTGATATCTCATTATGTATTTATTTGCAGTTGATAGTAAAAGAAAAACTCCAAAAGAATCCGAGGTTAATATTAAGCATCTGAAACTTATCTGGGGCTTGCATAAGAACGTTGCAGACGAGCACATCAGGTCTGCATCATATTTGTTACAGTATAAGAGTTATACAACCTCTTATACTGCTCGCCCTGTTGAGCCAGCTTCAACTCCAGAGGATTCTTCTTCAGATTCTCATCTTCCTTTAAGTCAGAGAATGGGCAAGAAAAGAGTTCCTCCTGCTCTATTTGATGACATTACTTCGGCTGCTGGGGCCAAGAAAGGCAAAGTTGATGTCCCAGAGGGGACTAAGAAGGTGGATGTTGCATCTTCCAAAGATGCCGAGAAGCCCCCAGTGGCTCCGAGCAAGAAAGTTGCTCCAGCTGAAGTGATTATTATCTCTCCGACCAAGAGTTCTTCCTTGGTTGAAGCTGCTGAAGTCCCTTTGAGAAGATTGAGGAAATCATCCTCAGTCAATTTGGCTGAAACTATCCCTTCTCCACCCTCTGGTGTTGTTGGTGTTCCAACCATCATTCCTCCAAGCTCTGCAATGAGCTCGGTAAAAACTTGGATCATACCCGAGGTCCAAGGAATTGATGAAAATATTTCTAGGGATATGTTGACATCCCTAGCTACTCGTCACCTTGCTTCGGTAAATTTCTCACATTCTGAATTTCTTTCTTTCTCTGAATACTTGTATTTTTGCACTGACCTGTCACTTTTTCCTTTGTTCAGCTGGTGAATTGTTTTAATAATATCGTGAAGAAGGATGAAGCTATTAAAGCTTCAAGCTCCTCGTCAGGTGTAGAGGATGCTCTGCTGGGTTTGACCCAATCCTTGAAGGAATCTCGCCAACAGTATAGTGAGGACAAGGCTGTTTGGGAGAAAAAGTTGTCTACAGTTGAGGCCGAGAAGGTGAAGATGGCTGAGATCTCCAAGAATTTGGAGAATAAAGTGAAAAGTTTAGAGGTCGAGCATAAGAAATATGACGACAAACTCAAGAATTTTGGAGAACTTGAGGACAAGCTGAGGAAGGCAGAGGAAGAATTGTCCGCCCTGCGAGATATCAAGGGCAAAAAAGAAGAATTGGATGCGAAGCTCTCCTCGGAGAAATTGAGAAGAAAGCTCGCAGTTAAAAAATCCTTCAGCTTGGGTTGGGATAAAGGATGGGACAAGTGGATTGCTGTGATGACATCCCAAGTTCAATATGGGAAGTTGAAATACTTTCGAGATGGCTGGGTAGCTGCCCTACAGGAATTGAAGATTAAGGATGATTTCGATCTATTCCAGTTGCACCTCCCTGGTCCTCCTCCACCAATTGTGGAAGAAGAAGATGAGCCTGCCTCTGATGAATCTTCTATGGCAATAGATGATCAAGTCCCTGCCTCTCTTCCTGCTGCCAACGAGGACATTTCTTCCATGCCTCCTCCTTCTGAGAAAATTTCAACTCTTGCTGTTCAAGCTGCTATCACCTCCGAGCAACCAAGCTCCTCGTCCCAGCCTCCCGAGAAAGTCTTGGGAGACAAGGAAAAGGTGTGAAGTTGTTCGGTATCTATCTTTTATTATCACTTGTAATCAAACAATGTAATCTTTTGATGATCTAATAAAATATATTTTTGTTAATCTCTGTTGTTGATGATTTGTTTTTGTTGATTGTTGTCTTTTTCTCATCCTTAGTTTGTTGCTAGAATGGAACTGATATCTGCACATGATACCAAGTTGATGCAGCAATATCACGAATATTATAAGGCTGGTCATACAGACCTTAGTACATCAGAAATTGCTGACATCCTTGGCCATGATGCCTCAGAACAGGCAATTGAGGCTTATCGATACTTGAAAGATTTACTCGACCGAACTGTGGCCAACAATGTAGCCTACTACGACTTGATTGAGGAACTTCATTATTCTTTAGAAGATCTACAAGTTCATCACAATGAATCAATGGCTTTGTTGCACAAGGAATATGAAAATAGATACCAACAGCTTTCTTCTGACACAGGCCATAAAAAGATCCTGGCTGGATACGATGTTAGGGAAAGAACTTTAAAAGGTGAAGTTGAAGCTTGCAGACAGATTACTGAGTTGCTGGAACAGGAGAACAATAATTTGCAGAAAAATCTGGCACAGTATGAATCTGCAGCGTCATCTTCCACTGCTTTAGTGCAAGTTACCGATGAAGGTTTCTCGTTCTTAGAGGTTGAGAATGCCAAATTAAGGCAAGAACTGGACAACTTAAGAAAATCTGTTATTCCTGCGACTGCTCGGGGACGAGGAAGAGGTTCTCGCGGGCGAGGAAGAGCTGTTCAAAATATTACCGAGGAGCAAAGTTCTCCGGTCGCTGCTCGGAGTCGATCAAGAGTTCTTAGCCGCAATGTTGAAGAAGCTCGTACTCAGTCGACGTTAGAAACTCAAGCATTCCAATTGAACGCAAAAGACCGGTCTCTGTCTGAAATGTCCAAGAAAAACCTATCCTTGGAGGATCAACTTACTGCGATGAAGTCTTCTCTGGATAATAAGGATATTTTTGCCAGGAGCCTTCACGAACAATTGGATAGATTAACCTTCCAATTCCATAAACAGCCCAGGGAATTTTGGATGGCTGGATACAATGAGGCCCTTTGTCATTTGGATGCTCGTATTGAACACGCCAATAATGAAGGTTATAAGCAGGGGTGGTTGAACGCCTTGGGTGTATTAAAATTGGAGCAAGGGCATTATTTATGGGATTATCATGCTCCTGGGTTATTAGACTTGCCTGTACCACCTTATAAATTGGACATGGAATGGATCCCAGCTCGTTCCATTCCTCGGAGCTTAATTTCAAAATACCTTGGTGACTACAGTCTTCACTCCCAGATCGAAGTATCTCGTCCAGAGAATATAATGGATACACCTTCAATAATGAATGTCAGAATGCTAAAGGACTTGAACTTTATTAATTCTCCCCTTTGCCTGGAAGATCCTCCTGCTGGCGAAGAGCCTATTTCAAAAGCAAAGGGCAAGAAACCCATGGAATAGGAATCTTAATGTAATAGTTAGTACATTCATGTAACCTGCAATTTATTTTGAATTTTAATGAAAGACTTTCATTTTGCAAATCTGTATTGCTATTGTCTTGTAAAATGCTCTACATCTGTTCATATGTATAAGTTAAAAAGATAACAATATTGTTGTTCATCGACTAACTTAATAAAAAGTTACAAGTATCAAGTTAACTCAATCACTTAATAAATGAGTATAAAATGTTCAAAATGTTTCCAACCAACCAAGGTTGTTAGATTGTGCTTGTCGACCAGCTACAGTTGATGGGTTTTTATCCCCGACCAACCATACTTGGTTCATAAAATGTGCCCGACCAACCATGGTCGATAATTTATCCTCGTCGACCAAGTATAATTGATCACCGACCAACTATACTTAGTTCAGTTTGGAATTCTTTGTATTTTCTGGAATGATTTTACCTTCCGACCAACTTGTTGGTTTATTTTCAAATCAAATGATATTGTTCTTTGCTCAACCGTAGTTGATTATTGAATTATCAGGTTCTTTCGAACTATCTTGTCCACTAGTTATCTTACCAACCTTAGTTGGTCACGCTAGTGTACGCCTCCTAACCAAAGGAGTATATTTTTTGGTTCTTTCGAACTATTTGTCCACTAGTTATCTTACCAACCTTAGTTGGTCACGCTAGTGTACGCCTCCTAACCAAAGGAGTATATTTTTTGGTTCTTTCGAACTTTCTGTCCACTAGTTATCTTACCAACCTTAGTTGGTCAGGCTAGTGTACGCCTCCTAACCAAAGGAGTATATTTTTTGGTTCTTTCGAACTTTCTGTCCACTGGTTATCTTACCAACCTTAGTTGGTCACGCTAGTGTACGCCTCCTAACCAAAGGAGTATATTTTTTGGTTCTTTCGAACTTTCTGTCTTCTTTTTGCTGTCGAGCAGCGTAGTGTACAACACTAGTATTCCCCGAAAAACTTTCAAACAAAGGAGAGGAAAATGGTGAAAACATCATCGTTTTATTCATATCGATGAACCCATTGTACATTTTACATCATTGATAATACTTGCGAAGGTGTTCAGCATTCCAAGCATTCTTGAATTCTTCTCCTTCTAAAGTTGCTATTCGGTAGGTTCCTGGTCGAACAACTTCTGTAACTCGGTAAGGCCCATGCTAGTTTGCCTCCAATTTATTGTGTTTCTGAATAACCTTCTTTAGCACATAATCTCCTTCTTTTAAATCGCATTTCCTCACCCTTTTGTTGTAGAAAAGAGCTGTTCGTTGTTGATAAGCAGCATTCCTAATGGCTGCCTCTTCTCTGACTTCCTCGAGCATATCCAAATTCAGTCTTCTCATCAAGTCGCTGACTGGGGAATTGAAATTTAGCACTCTGTGTGTTGGGAGACCTAACTCGGTAGGTATTACAGCCTCACTTCCAAATGCAAGAATATATGGTGATTCTCCAGTCGCTGCTCGGAGAGTTGTTCGGTAAGCCCACAATACTGATTGTAGCTCGTTAATCCAGTTAGCTTTAGCTTCACTTAGCCTTTTCTTCAAACCATTTAGCAGTGTTCTATTCGTCACTTCAGTCTGTCCATTGCTTTGAGGATGGCCTGGTACTGAATGGACCTTCAAAATGTTCGACTGATGACAATAAGCAGCAAATTCCTCGTTATCAAATTGGGTTCCATGATCTGTGATGAAAGCATGAGGGAGACCATATCGACAGATGATATTCTTCCAAACGAACTGGTATACCTTCTCGTACGTCATGTCGATGATGGGTTCAGCTTCTACCCACTTAGTAAAATAGTCTACTGCGATGACGAGGTACTTGAATCTTCCTCGGGTGGTCGGCAATGGTCCCACCAAGTCAATTCCCCACATGGCGAATGGCCAAGGGGAAGTTATGGGTGTCAACAATGCTTGTGGAGTTCGTCGGATAGAGGAAAAACGTTGGCACTTGTCACATTTCTTAGCATAGGCTATACAATCAGCCCTCATCGTTGGCCAGTAGTATCCTTGAGTCATTACCCTTTGTAAAAGTGTTCGACCTGCTACATGAGCTCCACAAGACCCTTCATGGATTTCTTCAATCAATTATTTCACCTCGGAGGAATGTACACATCTCTGCAAACCTGCCATAATTCCTCGTCTATACAAAATACCATTAGTTAACACATACCGAGCAGCTTTATACTTCAGTTTCTTGGCAGCAAGCTTGTCCTCCGGCAATCTTCCCTCTTCAATATATGCCCTGATGGGATCCATCCAAGATGGTACAAAATCAAGGGTAATTACATTCATTGTCAGGTCTTCATCTATGCTCCGACCTTCTAATACTTCAATCGGTATGGTTCTTCGCAACTCGGTATGAGTAGCTGATGCTAGTCGGGCCAGTGCGTCTGCTTGTACATTCTCCATCCTCGGTATTCTCACCAACCGAATGGCATCAAATTCTGTCAATAACTTCATCACCTTTGTGTGATATTTGATCATTAACTCTCCTTTAACCGCATATATTCCCGTCATCTGATTCACAATTAATTGAGAATCACTGAATACCATCACTTGTTGTGCTTCCATAACTTTTGCTAAGTTTAACCCCGTTATCATGGCCTCATACTCAGCTTCATTATTAGAGGCTTTGAATTGGAATCGTAAAGCATATTCCATGCCAATCTCATCTGGGGTGCTCAAAATAATTCCTGCGCCGCATCCTGCTGTGCAAGATGAGCCATCTACATATAATCTCCATATGGGTAACCCGTCTTCAAATTCCTTATCTGACAGGGTTCCTCGGTGAAATATTTGTTGCTTCTTTTCATCCTCCCCTAACACTTTTCGCTCCTCGTCGATCATTTCTTCTCGCTCTTTTACCAACCGGAGTTGGTCTGAGTTTGAAGTCGATGATCCTTCTACATCCATAAGTCCTTTTACCAACTAGGGTTGGTCCAGATTTATGTCTGTTGATCCTGTAACATCCACAGGTTGGTCAGCGAGCAAATTTTGTTCCTCTGGGGTATCAGGGTATGTAAACTCTGCTATAAAATCTGCTACAGCCTGCCCTTTCAATGATGATCTGGGCTCATATACAATATCATATTCACCGAGTTCTATTGCCCAGTACATCAGTCTTCCCGATTTTTCTGGCTTGTGAAGGGCTTGTCTCAATGGCATGTCGGTATACACAATGATGGTATGGGCCTGGAAATATGGCCTCATTCTTCTACTTGCTTCAATTAATGCCAATGCCAATTTTTCTAACTTTGGGTACCTGATCTCTGCACCTCGGAAAGCCTTACTTGTGTAATAAATTGGCTTCTGGACTCCATTCTCCAATCTGATCAATGCCGAGCTAATTGCATTCTCTGATACTGCTAGATACAAGTACAACTTCTCTCCTGTTATTGGCCTAGACAACAACGGAGGTGCTCCCAAATACTTTTTCAAATCTTGAAAGGCCTTCTCACATTCATCAGTCCACTCAAAAGTTTTCGACGTGTTTTGAAGAATGGGAGGCATTTTTCAGTTGCTCGGGATACAAATCTGTTGAGCGCTGCAACTCGTCCTGTAAGACTCTGCACTTCTTTCTTTGTTGTTGGAGATCGCAACCCTAAAAGAGCTTTGATCTTATCTGGATTTGCTTCAATGCCTCGCTGGTTGACAATGTATCCGAGAAACATTCCTTCTCGTACTCCAAATTTGAACATCGTCGGGTTGAGTTTCATCTGGTATTTATCCAGTTGATCAAATGTCTGAGCTAAGCCAACTAAATGATTTGCAGCTTTCTTGATTTTTGTCAGCATATCATCGACATAGACTTCCATATTGCAACTGATTTGTTCGGTGATGACCTTGTTCATCAGCCGCTGGTATGTCGCTCCTGTATTTTTCAAACCAAAAGGCATAACATTATAGCAATAAGTTCCCCTAGGGGTAATAAAAGAAGTACTTTCCCTGTCTTCAGGTTTCATCTTGATCTGGTTGTAACCAGAATACGCATCCATGAAGCTGAGCAGCTCATGTCCCGAGGTAGCATCCACTAGTTGGTCAATTCTGGGCAATGGAAAATGATCTTTTGGGCATGCCTTGTTGAGATCAGTGAAATCAACACACATTCTCCATTTATTGTTCTTCTTCTTTACCGTCACCACGTTTGCCAGCCAGTCTGGATATTTCACATCTTCAATGAATTGGGCTTTCTGGAGCTTCTCGACCTCCTCTTGTATGGCTTGATTCTTCTCGGGACTAAATACCCTTCTTCTCTGCTTTACGGGCTTGATCTCCTTATTCACATTGAGTTCGTGACATAAGAAGTTTGGATCTATTCCTGGCATGTCCTCATGACTCTATGCGAAAGTTTTCTTCCTGTTTCTCAAGAACATTATCAACTCTTGTTTTATTGAAGCATCCAACGACGAACCTATCTGGGTTACTCGTTCAGGGTGCTCCTCGTCCAAAATAACATTTTCTGTAGATTCTACTACCTGTCCTTTTACAAGTTGGGATTCATCCCTGGGATCAAGAGTTTCAATTTCTGTACCTTCCTCTACCTGGTAGGTAATAGTTTTTTTTCTTGATTCCTCAAGCTCCTCTTGCTCGACAGACGAATAATAGCATTCCCGAGCTACTTTTTGATCACCTTTTACAACTCCTACTCCGAAGTTTGTTGGGAATTTTAAGCATTGATGCACTGTAGATGGAACTACTTCGAACTTCTTCAAACCAAATCTTCCCATGATGATGTTGTAGGCTGACTGCACATTCTTATCCATCACAAAGAAGCGTATTCTTTCTATTCGACAAGCAGGCCAAGTTCCAATGAATATGTCCAACTTGATCGTCCCAAGTGGAAAAACTTTCTCGCCAGCAAAACCCAGAAGGGGTCTGTGATAAGGTTCCAATTGAGATAATTTCAAATTCAAACTATCAAAACATGAATAGTACATGATGTCTGCCGAACTACCATTGTCCACCAACACCCTTGAAATCACCACATCTTTCATCCTCATTTTGATCACCAAGGGATCGTCGTGAGGGTAAAGAACACCGGCCAAATCATTTTTTGAAAAACCAATAACTAGCTTCTCTTTATTTACCTTCCTCGGACGATCATCCTTGGCAAGATTTATTCGTTGAATATATGAGAAGGCTTGAGCCTCTCCGAGATAGGACTTTCTTTCTGCAGTGAGGTCTCCCCCTCCAGCATCTCCTCCTGTAATAACATTACAATCAAATGACCCAAAACGTATGGAAAATACCTCTCGTTCAGGCTGTCTTGGCTTCTTTGGAAGATCGGGGTCTTCATTTGGATCATCTTCATGATCTCTTTTCTTTTTCTCCTCCGTCCGACGAGGAGATCTGGAACGATCTCTGGTTCTATCATCATTCTTCCTTTCACCTCTGCGATCTACATACTTTGACAACTTTCCTCTTCGGATGAGCGTTTCAATATCGTTCTGAAGGGCTATGCAAGTTTTGGTCGTATGGCCATGATCTTTATGGAACTCGCAATATTTGGCCCTATTCCTCAGTTCAGGATTGGTCCTCAGTTTATCTGGCCACTTGATTTCTTCGTTATTCTTGATTTCTTCTAAAACATGATTAATACCCATCTTCAATGGAGTATAATTATCATATTTCTTCAGGACTTCCCATGACATCCTATTATTCTTCGAGTGCTTGTCATTACCATTACCTTTTTGCTCTTTCTTCTTAGATTTATCAACCTCCACCTTGGTTTCTTTATCCATATTCTTCTTCGCAGCCATAGCCTCCTCGGCATTCATGATTTTGGTCGCTTTTGCCATCAACTCCGACATAGTTTTAGGTGGATCTTTGGCCAAAGAATAATATAATTTGTTAGGCAGCAATCCACTCATCAAAGCAGTGATCGCTGTCTTTTCTTCGTAATCTATGACTTCCAACTTCTCGTTATTGAAACGAGTTATGTAATCTCTAGTACTCTCACCTGATTTTTGTCTAACACTTAACAAGTGCGCTACTCGTTTTACTGGCTTTGCTCCAAAACAGAAATTACCAATGAACAATTCGGCTAACTGAATAAAAGTCGAAATCTTACCCCGAGGAAGATTGTTGTACCATATCTGCGCAGATCCGGTAAGAGTTCCCGAAAATGCTCTACACCTCATCTCGTCGGGGACAGTATATATGTCGGCAGCAGCCTGGTATTGTTCTATATGAAGAACAGGATCTGTCTTTCCATCATATTTAGGGGTCACTACAGGTGCTTTAAATTTCGATGGTGTAGGAAAGTTCACAATGGCCTGCACAAAAGGTGTCCCTTGAACAAAAGTTCTCTGTAAGGGATTCCTTTCTTTAACCATTTCTCCAAGTCTATCCTCCAATCGCTGAATGGAACCCTTCCACGCTTCATTTCCTTCCTCGGGCTGCTTAGTCCGAGCAATTGATTGTTCTGACGTAGCTTCCTGAGATCTATCTCGACGAGTAGCTGGTCTTGATTGTGCTGATCCTTCTCTCAAACCTGATGGTGGTCGAAAGCTTCTCGATGGTGCTCTAGGTGGACTCATATTTCTTCTTGGTCCTAGCCGACTGAAAGGAGATGCTCTGCTTAATCTTTCCAGGGCGCTAGTTCTCTCCGGAGAGAGGGTGATATGTTGATCTGTATCCGTACCCCGTATCGATGAAGTTCGCCCAGGTTGATAAGAAAAATCATTAGATTCTTCATTACGATATGACTCAGTACGCCTGGATCGCGATTGCCCACGATCACTCCTTTGCCTTGAATGGGTAGGTGCACCGCCGTGAAGAGTTTGAATGAGTTGCCTCATTGTTTCTTGCATGGCGATTTGTCCTTCAGCCAGATTCGTCATAATTCCAGCCAGATCTGGAGGTGCAGATGGATTTGGAGGATTTCCAGTATTTCCAGCATTTCGATTACTGGATTCTGGATTATCTGCCATTGATGATAAATGATTTTTGGTGAAAAACGATAACAACAGTCGTTTCCCACAGACGGCGCCAATCTGTTGATGTAAAAAATTAGATCGCTCTAATTATTCAGTCACAGATAAATAAAATGAGACAAAGATTTTTAAAGTGGTTCAGCCTTATAAGAATGGCCTACGTCCACTGTTATGTTATTGATGAGTGTTTGGGAATTCTCGATATGTAATTCTATCAAGAAATTCCGGTCCCTTTGAATGAGGGTGATACAAGGTATTTATAGCCCTTAGGCTGTACATGAATGGGTTGATACATTAAATGATATACATATGAAAGGGTAATACGTTTAATGCAGCATGTGCATCAAGATGATAAACATTCAATGAATGATTGAACTGTTGACATTCTGGCAATTAATACTACGGTCGAGATGCAGCTCGGACTGCCCTAGTTGCTCGTTGCTCAGGAGTTCCTCGGAGCGCTAGAGTATCTCGGAGTGTTGCAGTTCCTCGGTATATCATCGTTGCTCGGGGAAAACATGAGTTGGTCGAGGAAATAAACTTCCTCGTTGTTATTGCGCCACGTAGATTGACAAGTGTCTTCGTATGATTCGTCCACATCAACATATTAATTTTGGTATCAACAATCGACATGACATTTATTATTGTTATTCAACCGTAATAAATGGTTTGGAAATTTAGATTTCACTAACACTGCAGGATCATTCGTAATATTTGCTCGGTCCTTTTGCCTCAACGGATGCTCGAGCATGGATCACTCGCAATATCTACTAGATCCTCTATAATTTTTACCTCGACAGACATTCAAACATCATTTATTTAATTTTGAAATCTACATTATAGGATCATTAGTAATATATTCCTGGTCCTTGATAATCTTGCCTCGACGGATGCTCATGCATCATTCATCTTGCCAATGCTCCTACAGATGCTCGATCATGGATCACTCGTAACATTTACTAGATCCTTTACAATTTTGCCTCGACGGACCCTCATATTCGATGGATAGTCAACCTTATGAGATCATGTCTCAAGCTCCAATGGATAGTTGGGCAATGCAATTCTTATTCAATTCAACCTCGATAAATAGGAAGTTGGGCAACTTGTATAACAAAGGTCCAATAACTCATAAAGCAGTATGTAGTGCAACGATCAAGTATATTTATTAACAAGAATGAATCAAGCATATAAGAAGTCACGTATCCAGCAAGGTCACAATCAACTGTGGTTCCTAAGGATTGAAGTCGAGCATCACTAGACTCCCCTTTATCCACTCTAGCCTACGATTTCATAGTTCATGGACGACTCACATCTCATATCCACCAACCCTCTTCGTGGTTTGCTGACTTAAGAATTTTTGGCCCACCGACCTGCGAACTAAGGCTGTCACAACCAAGCGCCCAAACATTCTTTCTAATCTTATGTCCGATCATCATCGACCTACATCAGGGTCTGCCCCTACTGGTCGACGTTCTTTCACGTGCGATGAATAATATGTGCTAGCAACAACACTAGACCACCAACAACATCGTCAGACAACCCATGGTGATCACCGATCACTGGGCAATGAATTAATGTGCTATCAACACTAAGATATCCACTTAAGAGGAACAACATTTCTTGAACTCCATATCAAATCAATGCACTTTTGCATGAAGATGCTTTGAACTCATATCAATTTCTTTAGATGCACAAACTATCTGGAGTCTTCCACAGCCTCATAAAACCACCATGCTTAGTCGGAGAATAAGTGTTCCTTAAGGAACGATGCATTACATGGAGCTATATGAGAAAGATAATCTTTAATTATATCCAGCTCGACGAACGATCAACGTGATAGTCTTCAACATAATAAAGACCCGAGGAATGATTGGGCACACTTATCATCTCAGTTATACAGATCAAATAACTCGATGGATAGTCGAGAAAACTTCTTTTCATAGATCGATTGGGGGAGCCATGGAAAAAATGACACGTGAACAGATTCACCACACCATTTGAAGCAAAACAGAAGAGGCCAACTCAGGATGGCTACCATCATGGTTAACATTGATATTAGTTTTTCAATTGACGATCTGGATTGATTATGATTTAATTACAACAACTATCTTGCTTGTTTAAATTAAATTAAGGAAGTCCTCAGGAGGCCTTTGTCATCTCCAGCTACAATTGGCCTCACAATTTGCCTTGGCAACAATAAAATCCCTATAGGGGATACCTATCCAAAAAGCCAACTTGGGTTGGTCGCCAACTATGTTAGTCAGTTAAAATCCTGAACGAGTCGATTGCCCTTTAGTCCAGGTACATTTTTTACGTCGTCTTTTAAGCCTAAGGAAGTGTGACAACACGCCCTAAAAGGTAAAACAGACGGATATTTACATGCACGGCATTACAAATTGGAAAAATGCAAATAAAATTGGTATTAAATTGAATTATGGGAAAAGCCTATATACAACAAGCGTACCGATTACATATCAAATGTTATAAACCTAATGCAGGGTATTACCCCGACTAGGTACATGACCGAGAAAGGCTCGGCACATAGGATTTTGGTCGGCCTCTCCAATTGGACCATATGAAAAACATTATGCAGGGTCTTACCGCGACTAAGTACATGCCCGAGTAAGGGTCGACACATAGGATTTTGGTTGGCCTCTCTAATTGGACCATATGAAAAACCTAATGCAGGGTCTTACCCTGACTAGGTACAAACCCGAGCAAGGCTCGACACATAAGCTTTTGGTCGGCCTCTCTAATTGGACCATATGAAAAACCTAATGCAGGGTCTTACCCCGACTAGGTACATACTCGAGCAAGGCTCACCACATAGGCATGTGGTCGGCCTCATCATTTGGACCATATAAGAGAAAAGTACAGGAAGATGCCCTAAACTTGATGCATGCTCGAGAAAGCCTCAACAAATGAATTCTGAATAGGCATGTGGTCAGCCTCACAAGTTGGGCCATGCAATAAAAAAGAACAGTGAACTATGTTCGACCTGATCCCGTGAGGGTATGTATGCAACTCGACATTCTCGAGTCAAGTTCCCATATCAACTGAATGTTTCTCAACTCAAGCCAAGCATTCGTCTAAAAACCTATAAAGGAAAAAAGATAGACCAAAGAAGGATTAAAAGTTGATCAACAACTCAAAGAATTCCAGTCCAGTTCACATCGGCAAATGCACACGCTTAAAGAGATTATGGACTAGCTCCCAACTTATATCGAAATCAACTCAGCTGAACTGCGACCTGTGGGGCTATTTTGGGGGCAAAAAATATGTCTACATAATAGCTTGACATGTGGCAAGCACCCCGTTAAGATGGCGGGAAACAGACGCTCCAACAAGATAAGGACGACTAGAGTCCTTGATAAACTAGAAGACTGAGGAGAAATATCTGTTTGAAATGAAGCTCCACGAAGATAGGACTCATCCATTTTTGTAACCTTAATGTAACCCCTAACTCTATATAAAGGGGACACCCCCCATTGTGAAAGGAGGCTTAGAAGCTAGAGAAACACTCTTATGTAAACTCTCTCATTATCAAAATCGAACACAACATTAGCCCCGTGGACGTAGGCCATTCATGGTCGAACCATGTAAATTTTTCTCTCTCCTCTCATATTTATTTTTACACATGCATCGTGGTGAATGGGCACCCCCTCCCCCCCCCCCCCCCCCCACCGGGTTGATTTTTTGACGCCATAAAAGATAAATCAAAAGTAAGAAAATAACTTAGTCCAAGTTTGAGGGGAAAAAAACCTTTCGGATAAAACCTTTATTCACTTAGAAATATACTAGAGAGTTGACTAACAAACTAATTGAGTTCCCTTGCAAGAATTACATGTTATTCTTCAAAAATCTCTAATGAACAACAATGATCCTCGCAAGTATCACATGACCACAGTCCTTTGTCAGCCTCAGCCTTTGTCTTCAGTTATGAATCCCCACAGGCATCATAAGTCTGCAATGGAGTACCTTAGCACCGAGGTGTATGAAATAGATACAAAACTTTCTATGGTTATACGCTAATTCAAAAGAACAATATTCAAGAATTCTTTGATGTTAATTAAAATAATTTTTGGACATACAAAACTTAAGGAACTTTTACTGCTGATATGCAAAAACATAATTGGTAAAAGTCTTAAATTATCAATCAATGAAACATGAATTTATAAAAACTTTAAGTTCGAGGGTCGTTCGTATGACTTCTTGATGTCGTTTGAACGACACGCACGTGTCGTTAGAAGCGATATTGCATGTCGTTAGAACGACAAAGGCATGTTGTTTGAATGACATTATGATGTCATTTTAACAACAAAAATGAAACCTTACCATTTAGAAAACTATGCCTACAAGTATATTATAAAACTTATTTTCGAAAACAAAAAAAGTCTTGTTCGTTTTTTGATAAAAATTAAACATCCCAAACATTATTTCATGAATTAATTCAAACTCTAAATTGTTTTATACCTGTTGGAATGTTAGGAATTATTAAACTTGGAGATTCTTGAGTTCGGTTAAATTTTACGGTGCGTGATAACATATTACGGGATACGCCAAACTAGTATAAAGCTATGCTATGAACAATTTTAGAAAATTCGTTATTACAATAATAATCCTGATTTATCCCCAAAAGTATGAATGTGATAAAGAAAGAGCACATAATGTATGTGGTTCAACATATTGCATGCTAACATCTAAGGGTAAGGGAGGGAGATTAGTATATTTTCTATAAGAACATAGGACGACTGGAGTGTCACTAGCTGAGAGTACAAGTCACCACGAGTAATATACAAGTCAATACCTCAAATTAGATGAGGTCTCCATGATTTATAAGTACGGGGGTCTTAACCTTATATAATTCTATATGTTAATCCTATTTACAAGTTATAGAGTTTTATTAGGATTGGTCATCCACATTGTCTACTTGATCTTTCCACATTCCTACTTATCCCCCATATATTCTATTTATTATGCTTTTTGGCTCCTGAGGGCCACGTGCAATCCACATGGTGTATACTTGACTATATTCCCTCAATATGTATGTATACAGATTATTTGTATTTATTTTTACACAAAGCATTTAAATAAACACATATATTTTAATTGTATTATGATTATCTATTTTTTTCTTGCACACTGGAGAATATGAGTACTAATAATTTTCATTTGAGCAATTTTGAAATAATGTCAAGACAATAGCATTCAAAAGAAAAGTATTGCAACTGATGATTAAAAAACAAGTGAACGTGCTGCAAGGACCTATATAACTTAACTAATCATGGCCGTGTGACCTAAATAAAATTTGATAAAACGATTCACATAACTAAGAACAAAGGGAATATAAATTAAAAAATAATAATAATATTTCCCTTTTAAATCAATCTTAACATACCAATATAAACTATTTAATTAAAAGTAAACTAATAATGGAAAACTTGTTGGGGGTGACATTATAAAAAGCTTTGGATCCCCAAAACTTTGATTAACCATGTTTCAGATAGTAAACAAAAATAACTAGATCTAAATATTAGATTTAGGGTGACGATCACGATATCTGTGTGGATCTTGTATGTGAAATGATATAACAAAAATATTTGATGACAAATATGATGTTGTTACTCTTGTTCCACCTTGAGAGTGTGAACCCTCAATGGTAGCTTCCTAATTAATATTACAATACTAGTTGAATGATAAAATTTAATCATTGGGTTAAAAACATCCTAAAAATCTATATGATAAAAATATTTTATTAATACTATAATTTTATAAAAAAATTCTTCAAGTTAAGATAAGTGATTCTAACATCCATAAATATAAAACAATTCATAAAACACCGGATATATGAGGAAAAGACATTAACGAGAAAAAACTCGACTCAAGGATGAAAGACAAATGTACTATGGTACTTTATTACAACACACTGAATAACTATCAAATATTTCCCACCTTGTTCTTCTGACACCCCGCCTAATTAAATACCGGGCGATCACTCCTTTATTAAATTAAAATCAAGGTGAACAGTTGGTTCATTCTTATCATCACTGTCGTAAAAATATTTTTCCAATTTAAACACCCTAAATAATTAAGCTAAGTGTCAAAACCATTTAAAACCTTATTCTCATTTTATTAAATCCGGTTATAAAACCTTAAACCATTAACATCTAAAGAGTCACACATTAAGAATAAAAATAGAATTGAACATACACGAATTTAATCATCAATAATAAATCCCAACATTTACAACACTAAAGGAAAACATCCTGACAGTAATAAATCCCGAAATAAAGGTACTGAAAGTAAAAATTTCAATCTCTGACAATACCAACTAAATAATATAAAGAGGGCGACACATGCCCCTGCTGGATAAAACTGAACTAGGAGTAGAATCAAATGGATGAAGTCGTCTAAACAACAGGCCTGCAACTCCCACCTAAGCTCCAAGACGTTCCTTCAAAAGGATCCTAAGTAAGACGCCCCTGTGGCTGGGCACCTGTAATACATACATATATATATACAAGAGAGAAAAGGAAATTGAAATGGGTCAGAGCCCGATAGTGTATATGATTTAAAAATTCGTTTAGCAAGTATTTAAATTGATACAGGAAAATGCAATAACATATTAGTGCGACACTTTCTTGAGAAATTCTCACCTCTCTTCTAATGTGCACCCCTATCGCACTAACCTTCCCAATGGTCTATCTTGTCATATACCAAAATATCTTTCCCCAATGATTTAACTTATCTTAGGTTATTCGAAGGATTTACAACTGAACAACACAAGTATTTAAAACGTAAGATTTCAATTTGTTAACCAAGGTTCTCCTTTTAACTTTATTAATCAATAAAGTTTTCCAGTGTCATATTATACTTTCTCAAAACAATTATTTATAATTTGAGTCATCACCCATGTCCTACATATCAAATCACAGTAGACAGTTCCAGATTTTAGAATTTCATATATATATTAACTACTCGTATAATATATATATCATAACAGCACCCCACATAAAAACTATGGTGCGGGCATACTCTACTATCCAATCCCCGTATCAATCGTACTAAAGGGAATACAAGTTCGGAATCACTCTCGAACTGTATAAATACATACACAAATAATATTGAGGCGAAGAATAGTTTCTAAGTCCAAGAGGTCAGTACATACCCTCACGTCTCTTAGGACCGTCCGACTATCGATCCGATATCCCGTACCTAGGATTTCTATCTTCTAGGGTACGAGTCAATATCCCCCATAAGGCACACGAGATAAGATCATCCCAGCGTGATAACCTCAGGAATAGCAAGTAGCGCGGGCATGATTTTCACAAGTAAATAATATATGCATACACAATCATATAAATATACCACTTTTATTATATCAATTTAGGTTTATCCCATAACCCACATTCATAACATTTATCCTTATTTTCCCTTTATTATATATAAAGTATAATGGTTCGTTTCTAACTTTAATTCGAAGGGTTTTTCCAACTTACTACGTGATTGGACATAAATATTGTATATTTTATTCCCCTAATTTCAGTGCATTTGTGAACCCGAGTGATGTAACCTATATGGATTTGATGCACATTTATGCTACTAATCTTCTTTGGCAAGTATTTCGTGTTTCGTGCTTCTCTTATTGGTTTTACAGGTTAATTATGCAAGCAGCGCAAAAGAGAAAGCGAGACAATGAAAGAAAAGCTAAGAAGGCAAGTTCAAGGGCATTTTGGTAATTCTGCAGCCAGATCCCAAAGGAGGAGTCAACTGGAAAGTTGAAGAGCTCGGAACAACGAGAATACTGGATGAAACGACACCCAAATCCGAGCTACGGTTGATGAGTTATTACCCGTCAAAGTTAAAGAAAAATCCAAGGAAGAAAGGAAAGAAAAAAAAAAGTAAGTGTTGAATGGAAGAAAAAGCACCCCAGACAAGCAAACATTCGCGAACCCAGGGGCGAATTGGTTTGGGGGCGAACCGGTTTGGGGTATATGCGAACCGGTTTGGGGGGACTGATGCGCGAATTTGCCTCCTTTATTCAGATTGGCTCAAAGGTTTTCTTCTTATACAACATCAAAATTTCATGGTTTAATCCTCTACATCACACAATGTTTCCAGAATATCATTTAAGTCATCACTACATGCAATTTCCTATCTCAAATTGGGTTTTTCTTCCATACAATTCATCCTAATCATTCCTAAACCAATATGAAATATGCATCAACGAAATAAGCAAGATAAGCACTTGCCTGGGATTTTCGACGTTCTGGTTTGGTGCCTAATTTGGTGTGGTTGCGTTCCCCGTCTCGCAATCTACGCGTTGGTGGTGGAGGCGGTGCAAACAGATGGATTTCAGGCCTTGGATTACTTTGGAATCTCTCTCCTTCCCTCTCCTATGGCCGTCACTTGTCTTTGGTTGTTCTAACCCTAGAAGGCAACCTTAGACATCTGATATAACCCTTGAAATTTCGTGGGTTTAATTACCCAAAAATATAAAATGACCAAAATGCCCTCCCGGGGTACTAATTAAGCCTTAAATAGCCCCGAGACTCAAACTAGACCCCCGGGTACACTTTTCTGACTATCTCGGCCCTTCTGGACACGTTGGCGCACTCAAAATGACCATACAGATAACTAAAAATATTTCACTTTTATTAATCAACATTTATTCCCGACGCGACACAGGCGCGTTCCATAATTGTCACCTTATTCACACTTGACAATATTAAAAAAGTAAATCTCATATATTACTATACTCATCCAGTAACATTCAACAAATAACAAATTTCCAATTATTACTAACTCTCGTCACGCTAGTAAATATTTAAAACAACATTCCGAATTAAAATTAAATTAATTTATCTCGATTAAATTTAATAATTCCTTAAATTTAAAAGCCATGAAAATACGGGGTATTACATACTCCCCCCCTAATAACGGAATTTCGACCCGAAATTCAGAAAATAAGGCCTATCAGGTAGCACAATTCTGGATATCCTTTTCCGTACACAAACTAACTACACATTACGGCGCTCAATCACTATAGCCCTTTTGTTCACAGCAACATTGTTTTACATTCTCATTGTAGACACATTCACATTGTGCTCCCAACCGACAACATTCGCATAGGTCACGCCTATACGTTATAAATTTCATTATCTCACTATCATTAGGAGGCCTCACCTCACTACATGACAAATACTCAGATTTATTCATATACAAAACTCCCATTCTGAGAAAATTATACGAACATTTGATTACTCTTGCTCGTCTAAAACAGTTGTGGAATTCTAACAGAGTTATCGGATGTTCTCTCGATCGATCGAAAAATTCTGATTATCTACTCTCCTGAAAACATACGGAAGGAGAATAGTCGAGGTTCTTCCATAACAGAACCTTAATAAGTACCTCGTACGCGATAAACAAGTACGAGTGCTTCTACAGAGCATTCTTGAATTCATCGTACCAAGATTCCAAAATTTCCTTCACGTGGCTCCACTAATCTTTAATCACCATGCGCTCATTCCCTGGCTAAGGGTGATACATCCTACTCGAAATGAAATCTTATCTCCGCTGGTTCCTGAAATCCCATATCAAAGGTGGGATTCACCAATCTCATCCTGATTCAGAAATTTATACTGCGTCGGACCATGCACTGGCGCGACCTTCCTTTCAAAGGAAGTCTGGGTCATACTAGTTAATATTGTAAACCAGCCCAAAGGAATATCAATCACTTCCTTCTCGGTGGCTTAATTCACATGTTCGGGATGGACTCTTGATCTTATTTTGAGGATGGAAACCCATCCAAGGACTGTACTGACTTTACCGACCTCTTCCAATTTCAACAATTTTAGATAAACACAAAATTCCTTGGTGTATGCCGGAGGTTCCACCCGTGCTCTTCTCTTCACGAAGCGTACTTCTAGACCTCTTGTACCGTACTAACATCATCACCTTTTATATGTGTGAGTCTCTCTCACATTTGATTACTAACAATTTCTGCTCCGAGTGTTCTTTATAATCATTTAATTCTGCTCCATTCAAGGAATACTCTTCTTAAATGGCTTCCCACAGTCTTCCAATTGAAATTTGGGTGTGCTATTCTAATTGCACACCTATGTATGGATTATCACCCCTCATGTGACGTTTAATCCACTATATCACTTCCACTTCGTTCTGTTAGCCCCACAAACACATTTTTTCCACACGTCCATTGCCACGCCCCTTCATCTCGGACGAGTTTTAACATCAGTTAACAAGGATGTCTACACACCCTATAAACCGGGCATACTAGCGTAAGAATCACATACACTCCACACTAATAAACAAATTCTTTGTTTTCCCTGGTGCTTGCAGCGTGATTATAACACTTTAATCATCCTAAAAATCAAAATTTTAATTCTTCCTTATTATCATTCCGCCCCCTTAACTCGTGGTGACAAAGCAAAACTTTTAATGCTTTCTTACCACATAACTGGTTCCAATGGCTTTAAATCAAAATTTAACTTCCCACTTAAAGATACAATCACTTGATTCCCTTTTGATTGGGGTACCGAACTCATGGAATAGTAACCAAACGTCTCCCTATTTCCAACCTTACACTAAGTTTCATGCATGGGATGTCTCACAAAATGAAATCCAAACAAGGAACCCTCCCGATACTCTACTGCCTAGTATTATCAGTTATCGAGATCCTTTAGGTCCTCCTTCCATAGCATTTACCCCTTTACTCCATCTTTTGACAGAAAAGTTACATTTCCTCCCGTAATTACACTTAACAAAGAACATCTCACCAATTGTACTATCGTTCAGAATTGGGTGTTGGAAATTGCGTTCCATGAATCTCGAATACATAGAATCAGAATTTGAAACTCCTTACCCTAATAATAGGGGTATCACTCTTATTGCCCTCTTATCTAAAGGATATATATAATAATGTACCCGTTCTATTACCAAGTCCTGAGCGCTACCCACAATACTGAGTTAAAACTTTTCGCTCAACCGTAAACCCGATACACACTGAATCATAACAACCAAGTCCCCTCACGCCGGTATAGAAAATCTTGAACTCAATATCCCCTCCGAAGTCTCCAGGATAGATAATATATAAGTGCGGGTTCAACCCTCTTGCAGGTGAGGCCTCGGCAAAACAGAACATGTTGCACTAAAGCAACTACTCCTATAGCCTTGCAATAACTGCCTACTATTGTACTGGCCATTTCTATAAAGTTGTAATCAATAACATACTATACTCGTATAACACCTCACTAAAACGAGTAACCTCAATAAAGTATATAACACTATTAATATACTAATTCATCCTCCGCCGATAGCATTAAGGAAAATCTCACTATACTAGGAAAAATATTCACATGATGATACCGCTCGTAGTTATACACATTAAACCCGCCTCACATGCCAATTTAGTAATGCACATAATACAATGACTCGCTCGTGTCATAGAAAACATGTTTCACCCTCTGAGGATAAAACCTATAATTCTGCCTTGCTAATCGTCTTGACCATACAAATTGACTCCAGATGTAACATGCCTACCCAAACCAAAACAAAACTACTATAATCGTTGTCCCTTACTAGACACCACACTCTGTCTACATACTTGCTTCGGAAAATATTTTAGCACGTGTGATCTCACTCTCCGCAAGATATTTCGATATTTAATTCACTTACCGTATGAAATACATTCGAAAACTCACGAACTACTGAAATCGATTCCAGGAGAATTACAATTTCTTTAAAGGTATCCTCCTTTATATCATAAAAACAGGTGTAAGATCCCCCTTATGGGCTAGGTATTTCCACTCAACATTTCTTACCCCGAAATGGCAAAGACATTACTCTCACCAAAGCAATCTATCATGGCTCTATAAGTTGTGAGCCAATTCATACTGATAATAACGTCGTGCTCATGCATATCTAATACTAACATGTTTGCTGGTAATACTAAGCCACCAATCTCTACTCCCACATCCCGGCATATAAAGAAAGTAAGTGAATCATTTCCCAGTGGTAAGTCTACACACATCACAGTGCTCTCTGCTGTGACTGATAGCCTTGAGGCCTTCGCAAAATGAGTAGCTATAAAACAATGCGTCACCCCAGTATCAAATAAAACTCGACCCATAGTACCATGGATAGGAAACATACCTCTTTTCTCGGTTGGGGCCTGAGATGTTGCTATCTGGTGGACGTTACAGACACGTCCATACTATAACTGTCTCTGCTGAACTGAGGCTGTTGGAAAGGGAGGTGGAGCTGGCTTATGTGGTTTATTACTAGCACCTTCCTACCGTGGGGCCCTATTCTTCTCTGGGCAATCCTGACGCTTATGGACATATCTTCCACATTGGAAGCACCTCCCCCGAAACTGCGTCACTTCACTACGTTGTTGACTAGTTTCGCTTTTTCCCTGGTCTTGTTGGCCTTGACGCTTTTGGGCTTCCCCGCATAATTCGTTACCTTCGTGGCTTTTATGGGCCTGAGGATCTTGTTGTTGCAATTTTTGTGTCTTCACACACTTGTTACTTCCAGTCATGACAGACTGACTGTACTCTCTAGATCTTTTGCCCCCCATGAGCTGTGTGTTGCGTTCTTGATACTGCAAGACCGCAGTGGTAACTGCCTGTTCCACAATACCTGCTAACTCGACGGTTGATATTCTCTCTGGAGATACCTGAGGGGTGGGTCGATTTTTCTCGTCGACTCCCCTAACCGTTTTAGCTAGTTCTTCTTGACGATCCATCTAAAAATTTCAATAAATTTGATGAGTTCATCATTCTCATAAACAAATCGCAGAAGTACGAATTCCCAATGTATAGAGATGAACACAACATTCCTAGTATTAGCGCTCTATATCAAAGATTCTAAGCTGGAAACGAAATAAGCCGTACAGATCCTAAAGGACACTAGAACCTGATGCTCTGATACCACCTGTGACACCCCGCCTAATTAAATACCGGGCGATCACTCCTTTATTAAATGAAAATCAAGGTGAACAGTTGGTTCATTCTTAGCATCACTGTCATAAAAATACTTTTCCAATTTAAACACCCTAAATAATTAAGCTAAATGTCAAAACCATTTAAAACCTTATTCTCATTTTATTAAATCCGGTTATAAAACCTTAAACCATTAACATCTAAAGAGTCATACATTAAGAATAAAAATAGAATTGAACATACACGAATTTAATCGTCAATAATAAATCCCAACATTTACAACACTAAAGGAAAACATCCTGACAGTAATAAATCCCAAAATAAAGGTATTGAAAGTAAAAATTTCAATCTCTCACAATACCAACTAAATAATAGAAAGAGGGCGACACATGCCCCTGCTGGATAAAACTGAGCTAGGAGTAGAATCAAATGGATGAAGTCGTCTGAACAACAGGCCTGCAACTCCCACCTAAGTTGCAGCACGTTCCTTCCAAAGGATGCTAAGTAAGACGCCCCTGTGGCTGGGCACCTGTAATACATACACATATATATATACAAGAGAGAAAAGGAAATAGAAACGGGTCAGAGCCCGATAGTGTATATGATTTAAAAATTCGTTTAACAAGTATTTAAATTGATACAGGCCAATGCAACAACATAGTAGTGCGACACTCTCTTGAGAAATTCTCACCTCTCTTCTAATGTGCACCCCTATCGCACTAACCTTCCCAATGGTCTATCTCGTCATATACCACATTATCTTTCCCCAATGATTTAACTTATCTTAGGTTATTCGCAGGATTTACAACTGAACAACACAAGTATTTAAAACGTAAAATTTCAATTTGTTAACCAAGGTTCTCCTTTTAACTTTATTAATCAATAAAGTTTTCCAGTGTCATATTTTACTTTCTCAAAACAATTATTTATAATTTGAGTCATCACCCATGTCCTACATATCAAATCACAGTAGGCAGTTCCAGATTTCAGAATTTCATATATATATTAACTACTCGTATAATATATCATAACAACACCCCACATAAAAACTATGGTGCGGGCATACTCTATTATCCAATCCCCGTATCAATCGTATTAAAGGGAATACAAGTTCGGAATCACTATCGAACTGTATAAATACATACACAAATAATATTGAGGAGAAGCATAGTTTCCAAGTCCAAGAGGTCAGTACATACCCTCACGTCTCTTAGGACCGTCCGACTATCGATCCGATAGCCCGTACCTAGGATTTCTGTCTTCTAGGGTACGAGTCAATATCCCCCATAAGGCACACGAGATAAGATCGTCCCAGCGCGGTAACCTCAGGGATAGCAAGTAGCGCGTGCATGATTTTGACAAGTATATAATATATGCATACACAATCATATAAATATACCACTTTTATTATAATAATTTAGGTTTATCCCATAAACCACATTCACAACCTTTATCCTTATTTTCCCTTTATTATATATCAAGTATAATGGTTCGTTTCTAACTTTAATTCGAAGGGTTTTTCCAACTTACTACGTGATTGGACATAAATATTGTATATTTATTCCCCTAATTTCAGTGCATTTGTGAACCCGAGTGATGTAACCTATATGGATTTGACGCACATTTATGCTACTAATCTTCGTTGGCAAGTATTTCGTGTTTCGTGTTTCTCTTATTGGTTTTACAGGTTAATTATGCAAGCAGCGCAAAAGAGAAAGCGAGACCATGAAAGAAAAGCTCAGAAGGCAAGTTCAAGGGCATTTTGGTAATTCTACAGCTAGATTTCGAAGGAGGACTGGAAAGTTGAAGAGCTCGGAACAACGTGAACACTGGATGAAACGACACCAAAATCTGAGCTACGGTTGATGAGTTATGACCCGTTGAAGTTGAAGAAAAATCCAAGGAAGAAAGGAAAGAAAACAAAAAAAAAATTCTAAGTGTTGAATGGAAGAAAAAGCACCCAAGACCAGCAAACATTCGCGAACCCAGGGGTGAACCGGTTTGGGGGGTGAACCGGTTCGGGGTACATACGAACCAGTTCGGGGGGCCTGATGCGCGAATTTTCCTCCTTTATTCAGATTGACTCTAAGGTTTCCTTCTTATACAACATCAAAATTTCGTGGTTTAATCCTCTACATCACAAAAGGTTTCCAGAATATCATTTAAGTCATCACTACATGCAATTTGCTATCTCAAATTGGGTTTTTCTTCCATACAATTCATCCTAATCATTCCTAAACCAACATGAAAGATGCATCAACGAAATAAGCAATATAAACACTAGCCTGGGATTTTTGACGTTCTAGTTTGGTGCCGAATTTGGTGTGGTTGCGTTTCCCGTCTCGCGATCTACGCGTTGGTGGTGGAGGCGGTGCAAACAGATGGATTCCGGGCCTTGGATTGCTTTGGAAGCTCTCTCCTTCCCTCTCCTATGGCTGTCACTTGTCTTTGGTTGTTCTAACCCTAGAAGGCAACCTTAGACATCTGATATAACCCTTGAAATTTCGTGGGTTTAATTACCCAAAAATATAAAATGACCAAAATGCCCTCCCGGGGTACTAATTAAGCCTAAAATAGCCTCGAGACTCAAACTAGACCCCCGGGTACACTTTTCTGACTATCTCGACCCTTCTGGACACATTGGCGCACTCAAAACGACCATTGGGATAACTAAAAATATTTCACTTTTATTAATCAACATTTATTCCCGACGCGACACAGGCGCGTTCCATAATTGTCATTTCATTCACACTTGACAATATTAAAAAAGTAAATGTCATATATTACTATACTCATCCAGTAACATTCAACAAATAACAAATTTCCAATAATTACTAACTCTCGTCACGCTAGTAAATATTTAAAACAACATTCCGGATTAAAATTAAATTAATTTATCTCAATTAAATTTAATAAATCCTTAAATTTAAAAGCCATGAAAATACAGGGTATTACAGTTCTATAATAATATCACCAACAATTGGAGTACACTACATAATCACAATAAGTTTTGTTCTTGTCTAATGTATTCGAGTCTTTCTCCTCTAAGATCTTAATTTAAAGGGGCACATCACTTTGTTTCGATGAAATGGAACCACCGACTAACCACAGACCACAACTTGGATGTTAGAGGATATCCTAAGTTGTGTAGTAAAAGGTTTAAGTTATCTTAAAAAACTCACAAGTGTTCTTTTCAATCTTCAAAGAACGACATATTTAAGAACAAATTATTTTTGGAAAATCATTTGTCAAATATTGAATTAGTACGAAAGTCTTAAGTTATAGGATTCAATAACGAATCAAAAGCTTCAAAATCATACAAGAGATGAACTAAGAAAAAAAATCTTCTTTTTAAAATTTAAATTTTTTTATCTTATTTTCTTATAAATGTTCACTCTTAAATTAACATGGAAGAAGGAAGATTACAAGAGTTTGTATAGTACTTGTGCATGAGCCCAAGTGGTAATGCACTCAAGTGAAGCAACTTAGGTGTCTTATAATAAATCTTTGTTGGATACAGAGAAAGATTGTGTCTAGGCACATATCCTAATGAGGTCTAATGAGAAAGATCTCAAATTGGGGATAAATCTAATTAACCCACTCGCTAAAACTAGTTTCACATATGTAAAAGGTTAGCAACCCATGTGATGCTTGAAACCACATGTTTTCAACATGGGTTACTATTTGAGGTTGAACTTCTCGTGTTGCATGATAAATGAATTTTGCGAGGGCTTGAAGATTTATTTGTGTCTTCATTTTAATGTATGGGATCTTCATTGTGTTACTTTTGATCTTCATTTTTTTTCTTGGGTATGTTTTCATGGTTTCATAGACAATCTGTTCCTTGTAAGATATCTCATAATGTATTGAGTGCTTGTATTAATCTCAAGTACATTAGGGAGAAGAAAATGAAGTGTGATCTTATATTAATTTTTTTGTCGTCATATAAAACCTTTTGGGATGAAATAACTTTGGTTTCATAATATCCCTATTTTTATATGATGATAATACAATTGATATTGTTTGAGAAAAAGGTTAAAAGTCTCTCCTTGCTTTGAGAGTTGGTTTTAGAAAATCTTTCCCCCCTTTTGTTTTAACATCTTTTTATCGTATCTTAATAATTCCCCTTTGTCATTATCTAACAAGATTGGGTTTTCTAGAAAGTATACTTTCTTATTATGTTTTAAATGGGTATCCTTTAGGTGCGGAACTATACTGGCAACAATGGTGGTTATTACAACTTATATGGTAGTAGGGAATTATTGTGCATGAAAAATAGTAATGCACATGTCATGTATGTTTTTTGATGACCTGATTATGTGGGATGGTGCAAATTTTATCTTTGGAAAAAAGGTTTTTATTGAAATCTTATATTTCTATAGAGGAATTGTCTTTTTTAGAAAAATATTTTCTCCCATTTTCTTAGTAATGGGAGCTTGACGTACGGGTCAAAGTGTATAGAACATGTTTTAAGAGACATTAATTGGTATTCAAGATATAAGTATAATGTGCAATAAGTGTAATAAGTATATCCATGTGTCAAGGTGGGTGCAGGTTAGAATCAGCTAAGTGGGAGTGAATGATCGTGTATTAATTTTCTCCCATAGTTTAAGATGTTCATTATTGGTTTAGACATCCTATCTTTAGAATCCGTTTCGGTCATTTTGTGTGGAATTTTTGTTTTAGGGAAATTATAGTTGTGTGGTCACACAAAATTGGAATTTTAGTAAGGAAATATTTGAAAATCTATTGGGTGCCTAAGATGCTATGAGAATTCTAACTGTTTGGTAGATTTTGGTGGTGGTGGTGGGTGGGTGGGGTAGGGTGGGGGGTCTATTTCTTCAATTATATTTTCTTCCATTTGTGGGTTGTTGGTTTGTTTTAAAAGAAGGTTTCCATTTTTTTCATCTTATTTGGGTGTAATAGTCATAATTATCAATGTACAACACAAGAGTGTGTATTAGAGTATTCTATAAAGATATTTCATTGGAATGTTGTCCTATCTTTTATTTCCTCTTGCGAAAATTTCATCAAAATTTTCTTCATAAAAAATGGTTAGTTTATTGGGATTTTTAAAAGTTTCTTTCTCTCATTAAAAGGTGAGTGGGATTAATATCCCAAGGTGCGTGACTATTAACCAATATGTGTTTTGGAATTAAGATGTGTGTGCATATAAAAATTAATATATGGTACCCAACTTTAATATGCTTTCAATTTCATCCTTGTTATGCAAAAGGTTTGCCTTTGTGCTTATAACTTCATTTGGCATTGTATTTTCCTCATTTGGTCTATATGTAGTCCATTCTCTTTTACTCATTGATCCTTAATATCCCTATTTTCACTTATACATTTGAAAATTTTTCATTAGTACCATAAGTGGATGTAATGCCTGTAATATCACATATGATCTTTTAATATCTCAATATTAGCCATAGGTAATATGCCAAGTATATAGGCTTTTCAAACATTCATTATACCAAAATAAGTGGTTTGTCACGAAATTTTGGTTGTGACTAGGACTCGGGTCATAAAGAAGGTCCATGACCATCTCGGGAATGACCAAAATTGGTTCATGAATCGTGGAGGACAAGGGGTCATGGACTAGGTGTGTGACATATCATGGACTTGTTATGTGAAGAGAGTCACAAATGAGGTCTTTGTCCCCTATTATTTTGAAAAAATAAGCAAAACTAGTCAAAGCTTCTGGTCGTGATGCAATTTAGTTTTTCTATAAAAAGTGGTCATGATTTAGGCCGTGACCATATCCATATAAAAAAAAATCATTTACACTCAGCCCCAAAAAATTAGACATATTCTCAAACCACAAGTCCAATGACTATACTGTTAGTTCCTACAAGTTAGGTTGGTCCCATGCAAGGTATTCGTTCCCTTTATAGTGCCGTTCGTGGGTTATTTCGGGTTTTCCCCCAGGGGCACATTTTCATGCCTAGATATGTTTATTAGCAAATTTTAGTACTATTCTCAGATTGGGACTCTCGCGACTATGCAGTTGGTTCCTATGAGTTACGCTCGTCTCGTGCGAGATGTTCACGCGCCTTACCTGGCTATTTTGGGGTTGTTTTAGATTTCATCCCCCAAAGGAACGTTTTCAAGACTAGGTCTACTTATTTCTAAAATTCTATCTTATTCTCAAATTGGGAGTCCCGTGACTATGCTGTTAATTCCTACTAGTTACGTTATCCACTGCAAGGTGTTCGTGCACGTTTTGGGGTTATTCGGGGGCTACTATGGGTTTTCTCCCTTGGTGCACATTTTGAAGGCAAGGTCTACTTATTTACAAATTTTAGTTATATTCTGAAGTTGGGAGTCCTAAGAATATGCGATCAGTTCTGATGAGTTACATTGGTCTTGTATGAGGTGTTCGTACCTCTTGTAGGGCTATCTAGGAGTTGTTTTATGTTCCCCCCCCAGGGGCACATTTTAAAGCCTAAATATGCCTATTTTTAAATTTTGGTCCTATGCTCAAACCAGAGTCTTGTGACAATGCAGTCAGTTCCAATGAGTTACGTTGGTCCCGTACGAGGTGTTCGTGCCCCTTATAGGGCCGTTCCCTGGAAATTTTGGGTTTCTCCCTCGAGGGGCATATTTTGAAGACTAAGTTTGCTTATTTGTAAATTTTATTTCAATTGTCAAACCGAGAGTCTTGTGACTACGCGATATGTTCCTACGAGTTATGTTGGTCTTCTCTGATTTGTTTTTTCACCTTACGGGGATGTTCAATGGTCGTTAAGAGCTTTCCCCTACGGGTATGTTTTCAATCCTAAGTCTGCTTATTTGAAATTTTTAGTCCTATTCTCAAATCAAAAGTATCGTGACTATGCGATCGGTTCCTACAAGTTACATTTGTCCTGTGTGTGGAGTTTGTGCCCCTTGCAGGTTCGTTTAGGGGTTGTTTTGGGTTTTCCCTTAAGGGGGACCGTTTTTGAGACAAAATCTTCTTATTCACAAATTTTAATCTTATTTCAAACCTATAACCTCATGACTACATAATCAGTTCCTACGATTTTCACTGATCCCGTACGAGGTGTTCGTACCCTTTATGGAGTCGTGCATGAGCTATTCAGGGTTACCCTAGAGGCACATTTTCAAGCCTAGGTCTGCTTATTTGTATATTTTAGTCCTATTGTCAAATTGAGAGTTCAGTGATTGCGAGGTCAGTTCTTCTGATTTATGTTCGTTCTATGTGAGGTGTTCGTTCCCCTTGTGAGGCCATTCAGGGGGCTGTTCCAAGGGACATGCTTTCAACCCAAGTATGTTTATTTGCAAATATTAATCCTATTCTTAAAACTTGAGTCTCTTGACTTTGTACTTAATTCCTACGAGTTACACTGGTTTGAAGGCCATCTTTATTAAGATGCACGCCCTTCATCTCATCTGCTTCACAAAGGGGATGGGGAAGAAAGGGGGAGTGAAAGGTCTCACACCCTACTAAGGAACGCCTCGAAAATTGTCGGTGAGGGGTAAATGTAAAGAGATAGAGTCACCAACCTATTTTGTACAAAACATGCATAAGAACATGTCATACAAGACAAACTGATGCATACAAAACTAATAGTTCAAAGCATATGGGGATATGTTATAGAATGGGAAGGTGTTAGGCACCCATCTCACCCTTTTGATCTCTCATGGGCTTGTGTTATTGTTTTCCTTTATTTCTTCGTGAAGCGTGTGTGTGCGTGTGTATATAATGGAGATCCGAATCGTTCAACTCATAGCATGGAAAAAATAGAGTGAGTTCATCAATAGGGATGTTCCCAAAATATTATATAGAAAATATGATTTGTGTTTATCGCAATATTGATCATTATGATGAAACGATAATATGTGTTGGATAAAGTGCTATTAAGAATTACAAATATAATATGTATATTAATGTGAGAAAATGATAGATGCATAAATGGGGGATTTAGAAAAATTGGAAAATTGGACTCGAATCTCAGGATTTAATTTGAGACACCCACGTAGCCTATAAGGGGATCAAAGTTCACATAGTTCGCATTCGACATAAGGGTGGGGCTTATCCTATAGATTCAAATGGGATTTTATTATATGTGCATGTGTAGAAAATGGGTTTTTGTTTTAAAAAAGTGTGATGGGTAAATCCCGTTCAGAATTTGTGGGCATAACCCTCTTTTTCTTTGTTTTGGGTAATTTATAAAAAAATATAGTATGTTCAATATAATAATAAAAATATACGATGTTAATTTGTATAAACTAAAATAAAACTAGATTATGAATCTAATGTATTTAATGAAAAAATAAGGAATTTGAAGAGAGAAGGAAGGATTTGGGCCCTCTTTGAAGCTTGACCTTCTATTTTGGATGAACTTCCTTGAATGTGAGATGAATATTAGATGAGAGAGAATGTGATTTTGCTAAATTGGGTATGAAAATGATGGGAATGTAAACTTGAATGGAAATTCACATGGAGGAACTTTGCTCATTTCGAGAGAATGTTACTGAGATCAGTAATGCTGATGGATCTGAGGTGTGCTTTAGGAGTGAGGTCATGACCAATATTTATTGGGTAAGGGGTAGTGATGATTGGCATTGACCTAGTCATGCCTATCTAAAGGTAACCCTTGACACACTGCCGATAGGCAGGGAACTAAACCTGCCAATTGGCGATCTAGTGTAGATTTTCTTGGAAAAATGGCCATGGAACATAATCCCTTGATTTGAATTTTTCACGGGGAATACTGTTAGAAAGGTAATATAGATACATTCAAGAGTCCTTCGGACCTCTCCCAAGTTCGAGAGTTGACTATGGGTCAAATGTGGCTCGAAAATGCATATAGAACCTTTAGATGGGAGATCGTCGGACGGAAACAAATAGCTCATCCACATGGTAAGTCAGAATCACACATGGGGTAGATCATTTCAAAGGTTAGGTGATGTACTTAGAAATTCCAAAGAGCGTCTCTTGGTTTGGAAAGTTAACCTTGGTCAAACGATGACCTCTCGGAGTAAAACGGAACGTTCGTCCGCACCTTAAGTCTGAATCGCTCATAAGGCAGGCCGTTCAAAAGGGTATTCATTACCCTTTGGGGATTCGTTTAGTCTCGTTTAATCTAAAGAGTTGACATTGGTTATACAGAGCCTGAGAGTGCTCGGTATCCTCCATATCAGTTTTGGAGGGAAAACGAATCGTTTCTTCGAATTGCTATACCGTTCCACGCACGGGGTAGACCATTACAAATGGGGTTTTAGTGCCCTTCAAATATTTAACGATCATTCTCTCTGAGGATGAAGTCGATTCTGAGGAGCTGAAGGGAACACTAGGGATGACCAATTCTATGGGCTAAGGTCCATTATCTCATAAAGAAGGTGACGACCGAGGGCTAAGGTCAATTCTGACCTAAATAAGGTGACGACTCAAGGTCGAGGTCAATTATGACCTTAAATGGGTAACGACCAAAGGCCGAGGTCAATTATGACCTAAAAATGGTGACGATTAAGGGCCAAGGTCAATTATGACTTAAAGTGGTGAGTATCGAAGGTCGAGTGTCAATTCTGACCTAAAAGAGGTGACGAATGAGGGTTGAGGTCAATTCTAACCTAAAATAGGTGAGGATCGAGGGCGTAGATCAATTATGACCTCAAAGAGGTCATGACCCGGGGGCCGAGGTCAATTTTGACCTAAAAGAGGTGATGACCGAGGGTCGACCAATTATGACCTCAAAGAGGGTGACCAATACTATCATTTGAAGACAATTATGAGGGCTTAAGTAGGGATGAGCAGTTCTAAGGGTCAAAGCCAATTCTGAGGGCTTAATTAGATGTTCTACTGGGGATACCTATCCTATGGTTTCACTGGGTAATTTGAGTTTTAGGTTCTGTTGAGGAAAACGAAATAATTCGGGGATTGGGTATTTCTTATCTGGGGAAGAAGATGTTGCTGGGGATATGTTCAATTAATTTTGGGAATTCTCCTGAGTTTATAAGAGCTCCGTTGGGGGTAATATGTCTGGTAAAAATGTTTTTCTTTGTGAAAAAGGATCTAAAATTTATTTGGTAATTTTAGGAATGTTTCAGGATTTTTTGTACAAAGTTTCTGAGAGGGTGACGACCGACATAGTTTGAGGATTTCCATACAGCAGTGGAACAATCTTTTAGGGTACTTGGAGCTGGTGGAGGGTCAGTGTCGATCGATGGGTGGTAGGGAGATGCCGATCGGCATGCCCCTTAACTTCCTATAAAAGTTGGTACGTTCACCTCATTTTTCACTACTTTTTGACTTGTCTTCTTCTGCAATTACCTTCTATGAAGCGTTTTAGCATTCCAAAATCAAGATGTCTTAATTCTCAAGAAGTGCGACACATATGGCATGGATTAATGTTGATAATTGGGTGAACATGGAATGGAGATCTACAGTTCCCCTTGCATTGGGCAGTGAAAATAGTTTTGACTCATTCCAACCAGTCGCAAATGAGCGGTTTAGGGTTTAGGGGTTACGATTCAGGTTTTAGGGTTTAAGTTTTATGCTTTATAGTTTATGGTTTATTGTTTATGGTTTATGCTTTATGTTTTATCGTTTAGGTTTTAGGTTGCACGATTCGACGCTTCATCATTCTTCTAGGGTGGTGAACCCTGGAGGCTATGTAAGTGCTAATGACATTTGGTATTCTTTTCCTCTTTTTGGTTATATTTGCCTTTTTTTCTTTGGTTTTGACAAAGATTTTTTTCTTTTTCTCTTTAATAGTTCGATGACTCTATGTCGTCTCTGCATGCTTGAGGGACGATGAGGCTTAGGGACATTTGTGAGTGACTTTTGCTCGTGGTGCATTGGATGGTGTCCTCGGTCGGTTTTGAGAAACTATTGTCTCGGCTGGATGAGACACATCATTCTACGGATATTCTTTGTGCTCTGGAGAGAGGTTGTGGGACACCACCCACATAATTCACTTTTTCTTTAGGGATATGACGACGCTCCATAGATTTTCGACAATTATTAGGGATGGACTGCGATGGGGTACAGATTGAGGATAATATGAATTTGCTGGAGATGTCGGAGACAGTGACAACATCACTGGGTGATGTGGAGAAAGTAGTCTCGGGGGACTCTCTTCATTTGTAGTTTTTATTGAGTAGGAGGTTGATGAGGAGAATGGACGACAGGTGAAACAAATGGCCTGTTTGTTTACTTCATTGGTGTTGGGAGGTTTCTTGGTAGCGATGAGTGGCAACGTCGCCCACTTGTGGTTTTTGGCATTTTTGAGGGTGTTTACGAACATCCCTCTTTATGACTAGGGGAGCCTGACCTTGGCGATCCTTTACTCTTCTCTTGATGCATTGAACCGATGCTTCCTACAAACTTTTACTAGATCCACGTATCTTTATGAGGTATTCTTTATTTTGTGCATTTTCCATTATGCATTCGCATTTTTACTTTATGCATTTTATTCTCGATTTCTTGATTATTGACCTTTTGTCCTCTACAAAAATTGTTCTATGATGTAATTTGATTTAACACCCTATTAATAGCTTTGAAGGATGAGTTTATCAGGAACTTCTACTTGATGTACCGGTGGTGGAGGTCCAACCGCCAGTCAAAGAAGTCTCTCTCTCTAGAGACGGTACGTCAGGTCTTGAATGGCCTGACGAGTGATAGGGTAACTTCTTCTTTCTTTTTTAAGACCATTTTTCCTTTATGATATTTTTCATTATTCATCTTTCTCTATTGTGGAAATTGTATTTGACCTTCTATCCCTAGGGGATGACCATCAGCATACGGGGTTGACTGGGGGGATTACATAGATGTGGCGTATGCTAGCACATGAGTTCGGCTACTCCTAGTACCTCTGGGAGAGACTAGTCTGGCAGGTTGTGCATGAGGACGTGATTGTTCCACCTACGAGGCCCCGATGTACATGAGGTGAGTGAGGTAGATAATGGATGCGGGTAGCGGTGATCGTTGGTGATCCTTATTCTTCATACAAACATATGGTGAAGACATTTGATTATTGGAACTATGTGTCGAGATGGTTGATGTTGCCCAACATATATGACGTGATGCCTCTACCCCAAGAGGGTTCCAGTCTACCAGTGGGGTTTTCCCACAATGTAGGTGGTGCATCAACATCGACGGCGACAATGACCTCGAGGGTTCCTTTTGAGCGGTTGGCCCCTCTTTCTTACAGTGTAAGTTCGGCTGATGGAAGGTTGATGCATATGCTACAATGTCCTAATGCTATGGATCCGGAGGAGCTAGGCTAGACAAAGGAGGTTCTTTATCCAATGGTATATTTTTGATCTCTTTGTCCTTTTAATTTCCAGATTTCTTTCTTTAGCCTCAGACATACTGGTTTGCTTTTTTCAATTTTCTCTTTGCAACACATCCAAGCATCAACCACCTGACTGAAGGATATTCGGGATTGGATAGATTCGGAGACCGCCCACATTCGGGATGTAATTTTGGTCCCTTATTGTCTGGTGTTGTATGCCTCATCTCATAAAGAGTCTGGCTTAGGGAGTGTAGGTATGTCATCTTGGCGTAGGGGGAAGAAAGCGCGCCGTAGGGAACGAGGCTGCTAGAGGAGAGGGAGAAAGATAAGAGATAGAAATAGAGAGAGAGAGAGAGAGAGAGAGAGAGAGAGAGAGAGAGAGAGAGAGAGAGAGAGAGAAGTTGGAGGTGAAGGTAGGCCGGGGAGAGAGAGAAAAATGTAGGTGGGTTCGGGCAGAGTCCCATTGTATTTCTTTATTTTCCTATAAAATCAATGTAACACAACAAATATCTTTGCAAATGAAGTTTTTGTTAATTTTTGCTTTTTGTGACTTAATGCCCATGCTCTTTTTACTTTGTTGCTGAGACCGCAAAAATGGAATTTTGAGAGAGAATTTATTTTAAAAACTAGACAAGTAAAAATAATAAGGAGAAGAAAATTGGGAATTTTTTGATAATCGAAAATATTTTTATTGAGTTTTTTGGTTTTGACAGAAAAGGAAAAAGGGAAATTTCCAAAAATAAGGGATTGCCAATCGACATATCAGTGTAGTCTAATCAATCCAAGGCTTTGATTGCACTTTCTTTAATTACGGGGTACTTGGTGGGGTATGTCTCCCTTCGATTTCTACAGGGTTTCTTGTCTTCATTTGAGGGTATCCAAGTATAAATATGGGTGTGTGGGTGGATTATTTTCTTCACATCTTCACATTCCTTCTAGTTTACATTCTTCTTTGCTTACTTTGTAAAATGGATCTCCTTAGTAGTGTTGAATTTCCTATCTACCTTAAAACATTGGAAGAAATGTGATCCTACACCGTCTACTATGATGCTTTAAGCATGCATTGAGTCTCTTTATAGTGTAATTGCCCTATAAACTAGAACATGATCATCGCATTGGTGTTGTTCTGGTACCCCGAAGACCATGTCTTTCGCTTCAGGTTGGGCGAGGTATGTCCAATCGATGAAGAGTTATCTGCCATGTTGAGGATAAATCCCGCTATTGCAGTGGCTATGTCTGAGATTTCCCCATCCCATAGAGAGCTCTTAGCGATACTCCTCTATATCTCGCCTTCGGTGGCTAGGTTAGTGTTCACAGGAGGAATGATTTTTCTCCCTACTATAATGTTTTTTTTGAATTTGCAAAATGTTGGAGATGCTGATTATGTTGGAGCCGTCATTTATGCTAGTGGACCCACAACTTGTAGCCATTGATTCTTGGATGTCGTACCATCGTAATCCCTTGGCGGTGATACTGGCGGAGACTTTGAATGGTTTGGATGGCTGGCGGGAAGGTTGTTCTGACTTTCTGAGTGGTTGCCCCGTAATCCTGTTTATGTGGCTGTCAGAGAGGTTCCGTATGGAGGTCCTACCTGAATACCCTCTATCGTCAATGCCAAATATCGTTTTATGCTACTTTATCAATGTACACCTATATATTGAGAGCTGGGTAAACTGGTTCGTGGTATACGGGGCTCGAGGCTTGCTTTGGTTAGTGCCTTAGTGGGGAGGAGCTGCTTCCCATTCTGGAACTGGGGAATACAAGTATGTTCAATTAGTTGGCCTCAGACAAATATCTTTTTACTTTACATAACGTCTCTTTCACTAATTTGGATTGGAATAGATTGTACCACCTCAGAAACTAGACTTTTTTCTGGCGGAGGACTTGACAAAGCGTATACGCATACGACTTGGCTCTATGTGGGAGAAAAACTGACCATCAACCCGTTTATCCCAGTGTGTTAGGAGAGTCTGGCATATTTTTGGGACTACATGAAGTGGTTGTGGAGAAAAGTAGTTGTCAAGATGTTGTTTGTGGAGATTGGGAAAATGTGGTTTTCCATATCGGACACCATGGAGTGAGGTATTGTGGTTTTTCGAGGCTGGTCCTTTGAAAGGTGTTTGTACTCCTTGTAGGTTCGTTCAGGGGCTGTTTCAGGTTTTCCCCTAAGGGGGACCATTTTCAAGACTAAGTCTGCTTATTCACAAATTTTAATCTTATTCTCAAACCTAGAACCCCATGACTATGTAATCGATTCCTACGAGTTTCACTGATCCCGTACGAGGTGGTTGTACCCGTTATGGGGTCATGCATGAGCTGTTCGGGGTTACCCTAGGGTCACATTTTCAAGCCTAGGACTGATTATTTGCAAATTTTAGTCATATTCTCAAATCGGGAGTTCAGTCACTGCGAGGTCGGTTCCTACGATTAACGTTCGTTCTGTGTGAGGTGTTCGTTCCCCTTGTGGGGCCATTAAGGGGGATGTTTGGGTTTTCCCCTAGGGGCATGTTTTCAATCCCAAGTACGTTTATTTGAAAATATTAATCCTATTCATAAACCATGATTCTCATGACGCGACACTTAGTGCCTACGAGTTACACTGGTCTGTAGGTCATCCCGATCAAGATGTGCGCCCTTCATCTCTTCTGCTTCCCAAAGCGGATCTCGAAGAAAGGGGGATTGAAAGATATCGCGCCCTACTTAGGAACTCTTTGGTTGTAGTCAGTGTGGGGTAAATGTAAAGTGAGAGAGTTTCCAACCTATTTTGTAGAAAATAAACATAAGAACATGTTGACATAAAAGACAAAGTAATGCATACAAAACCAATAGTTCAAAGGGTTTTGGAACTATGTTATAGAATGGAAAGGTGTTAGGCACCCATACCGCCATTTCGATCTCTCATGGTCTTATGTTATTATTTTCCTTTATTTCTCCACGAAGAGTGTGTGTGCGTGTGTGTATATAATGAAGATCCGAATCGTTCAACTCATAACATGGAAAAGATAGAGTGAGCTCATCCATAGGAATGTTCCCAAAATAATATATAGAAAATATGATTTATGTGTTTATCGGGATATTGATCATTATGATGAAATGATAATTTGTGTTGGATGAAACTCTAATAAGAATTACAAACATAATATGTATAGTAATGTGAGAAAATGATAGATGCAAAAATGGGGGATTTAGAAAAATTAGAAAATCGGACTCGAATCTCGGGCTTTAATTCGAGATGCCTACGTAGCCTATAAAGGGATCAAAGTTCATATATTTCGCATACGACATAAGGGTGGGGTTTATCCCATAGATTCAAATAGGATTTTATTATATGTGCACGTGTAGAAAATGGGTTTTTTTTTTTGAAAAAGTGTGATGGGTAAATCCCATTCGAAATTTATGGCTGTAACCCTTTTTTTGTTTGTCTTGGATTTTTTATAAAAAAATATAGTATGTTCAATATACTTATAAAAATGTAAGATGTTAATGTGTATAAACTAAAATAAAACTAGATTATTAATATAATGTATTTAATGCAAAAATAATGAATTTAAAGAGAGGGAAGGAATTGGACCTTCTTTGAAGATTGATCTTTGATCTTGAATGAACTTCCTTGAATGTGAGATGAATATATGATGATAGAGAATGTAATTTTCCTAAATTGGGTATGAAAAGGATGGGAATGTAAGATTGAATGGAAATTCACATGGAAGAACTTCCCTGATTTCGAGAGAATGTTACTGAGATCAGTAATGCTGATAGATCTGAGGTGTGCTTTGGGAGTGAGGTCATGACCACTATTTATAGGGTGAGGGGTGGTGCCGATCGGTATTGACCTAGTATTGCCTATGTGAAGGTAGCCCTTGACACACTACCGATAGGCAGGGAACTGAACCTACCAATTGACGATCTGGTGTAGATTTTCTTAGAAAAATTATCGTGGAATATAATTCGTTGATTCGAATTATGGAAGGGGAATATGGTTAGAAAGGTAATTTAGATACATTCAAGAGTCCTCTGGACCTCTCTCGGGTCTGAGAGTTAACTTTGGGTCAAATGTGGTTAGAAAGTGCACGTGGATCCTTTGGATGGGAGATCATCGGATGAAAATAGATCGTTTGTCCGCATGGTAAATTAGAATCGCACAAGGGTAAGACCACCAGAAGGGTTATGTGATGTACTTAGAAATTACAAAGAGCTTATCTTTGTTTGGAAAGTTAACCTTGGTCAAACGGTGACGTCTCGAAATAAAATGGATCATTTGTCTGCAACTTAATTTTAATCGTACACGGGGAAAACCATTGGAAAGGGTATTCAATACCCTTTGGGGATTCATTCGGTCTTGTTCAATCTGAAGAGTTAACACTGGTCAAACGGAGCTTGAGAGCGCCAGGTAGATACCAGATCAATTTTTGAGGGAAAAAATATCATTTGTCCGAATGGTTATGCCATTCCACGAACGGGGTAGACCGTTGGAAATGGGGTTTTAGTGCCCTTTAAAGATTCAATCAGACGAAGTTGATTGGGGTCAAATTGGGGATCGGGAGCACTGAGATTGATTGTTGATAGAAAAATGGTCCATTCGTCTGACCCGTTATACCAATCATGCATGGGTTGGACTGATGGAAAGGATGTTCACAAACATTCAAAGAGCTTTAGCTCTGTCGATAGAGTTTACCATAGTCAAATGGGGTCTGAGAGTGCCTGATGGCCTCTAGATCAGTACTCGGAGTATGACCTATGGTTTGTAGTGAAATGAGGAAGTACTAGGGACCTAAGGATATACTTAAGGGGTCCTAGAATGTGGTGTATATAGAGACCCTCGAAGGGTGAGCTTGGAATAAGTGAAAGTCATCAAAAAGACACCACATGATGCTTTGGACAGAGGTCGATTCTACAGACCTAGGGGACGAGGATGACCCATTCAGAGGGTCAAAGTCGATTCTGAGGACTTAAAGGGAATGTCGGGGATGGCCAATTCTATAAGTTGAGGTTAATTCTAACCTAAATAAGGTGATGACCGAGGGCTAAGGTCAATTCTAACCTAAAAAAAGTGATGACTGAGGGCCGAGGTCAATTCTGACGTAAAAGTGGTGACGAACGAAGTCCGAGGTCAATTTTGACATAAAAGTGGTGACGTTGAGTGTCAATTCTGACCTAAAAGAGGTGACGAATGAAGGTTGAGGTCAATTCTAACCTTAAATATGTGAGGATCGAGGGCCGAGGTTAATTATAACCTAAAATAGGTGATGGTCGAAGGCTGAGGTCAATTCTGAGCTAAGAGAGGTGACAACCTGGGGGCCGAGGTCAATTCTGACCTAAAAGAGGTGACGACCGAGGGCCGAGGTCAATTCTGACCTAAAAGAAGGTAACCAATACTATCAATTGAAGCCAATTCATAGGGCTTAAGTAGGGATAACCTGTTCTGGGGGTCAAAACCAATTTTGAGGGCTTAAGTAGATGTTCTACTGGGGATATCTGTCTTGTGCTTCCACTAGGGATTTTGAGTTTTAGGTTCTACCGGGGAAAAGGAAATAATCCGGGGATTGGGTGTTGCTTAGCTGGGGAAAAAGATGTTGCTTAGGAGATGTCCAATTAATTTTGGGAATTCCACTGAGTATATAAGAGATTCGTTGTGGGAAATGAGTGTGGTAATAATGTTTTTCTTTGTGAAAAAAGGATCTAAAATTCATTTGGTAATTTTAGGAATTTTTTGAGTTTTTTTCAGGATTTTTTGTCTTTTTTAGGAATTTTTGTACCAAATTTCTGAGAGGGTGCCGACTGACATAGTTTGAGGAATAGACTTTTGGTGTACCTCGAGCAGGTGGAGGGTCAGGGCCGATCGGTGGGTGGCAGGGATATGCCAATCGGCAGGCCCATTATCATCCTATAAAAGGGGGCGGGTTATCCTCACGTTTCACAGGATTCTAACTTGTATTCTTCTGCAATTACCTTCTGCAAAGTGTTTTAGCGTTCCAGAATCAATAAATGGTTGATTTCTCAAGTAGTGCGACACATATGGCGTGGCTTAATGCTGACGATTGGGGGAACATGGGACGGAGGGCTTGGATGTCCCTTGCATTGGGCAGTGAAAATACTTTTTACTCATTCCAAATAGTGGCAGATGATCGGTTTAGGTTTTAGGGTTTAATATTTAGGGTTTATGGTTTATGGTTTAGGGTTTAGGGTTCAGGTTTCACGAGTCGACGCTTCATCATTCTTATAGGGTGGTGAACCCTGGCAGTTATGTAAGTGTTGATGACATTTGGTATTCTTTTCCTCTTTTTGGTGATATTTACCTTTTTTCTTTGGTTTTGGAATGTATTTTTTCTTTTTCTCTTTAACTGTTTGATGTATCTTTGTTGCCTCTACATGATTGAGGGACGACGGGGCTTAGGGACATTTGGGAGTGACTTTGCTCGTGGTGTGTTGGATGGTATCATCAATCGGTTTTGAGAAACTGGTGTCTGCACTAGATAAGACACCTCATTCTATGGATGTTCTTTGTGCTCCGGGGGAGAGGTGGTGGGATACCACACACACAATTCACTTTCTCTTTGGGGATATGACGGTGACTCCCATATATGTGCAGTAATTATTAGGGCTGGACTACGATGGGGTAGAGATTGAGGTGGATAAAACTTTGCGGGTAACGCCGGAGGTAGTGACAACGACATTGGGTGATGTGGAGAAGGTAGTCTCTAGGGACTGTCTTCACTTGTATCTTTTGAGGGAGTTCTTGCTGAGTAGGAGGATTAACGAGGAGGATGGGCGACCAGTGCAACATATAGACCATTTTTTTTATTCTGTTGGTGTTGGGAGGCTTCTTGGTGGCGACGTCGTCCACTTGTGGTTTTTGCAATTTCTAAGGGTGTTTTTGAACATCCCTCGTTATGACTAGGGGAGCGTGACCTTGGCGACCATTTATTCTTCTTTTGATGTATTCATCTATTGTTGCCCACAAACTTTTACTGGGTCCACGTATCTACTTGAGGTTTTCTTTATTTTGCACATTTTCCGTTATTCATTCGCATTTTTACTTTATGCATTTTATTCTCGATTTCTTGATTGCTGAAATTTTTTCCTCTATAGACATGGTTCTATGATGTGATTGGATTTAACACCCAGTTGATAGCTTTGAAGGACGAGTCTATCAGGGATTTATGATGGATGTACTGGTGGCGGAGGTCCAACTATCAGTCAAAGATGTCTCTTTCTAAAGACGGTGCATGAGGTCTTGAATGGCCTGACGAGTGAGATGATAACTTATTCTTTCTTTTCTAAGACCATTTTTCCTTTATGATGTTTTTTTATATTCATCTTTCTTTGTTGGGGAAATTACAGGTGACCTTCTATCCGTAGGGGAAGGCCATCCTGCATACAGGGTTGACTAGGGGGATTACGTAGATGTGACATCTACTAGCACATGAGTTTAACTACTCCTGGTATCTTGGGGAGAGATTAGTCTGGAAGGTTGTACAGTAGGAGGTGGCTGTGCCACTGAGGCCCTAGTTCACACGAGGCGAGTGAGGGAGATGAAGAATGTAGGTAGCGGTGATTATGGGTGATCCTTACTCGTCATACACCAACACGTTGATAGAGTTGAACATAGTCAAGCGGTGATTATGACTGATCGATTTGCTTTTTTCTATTTTTTCTATGCAGCACATCCAAGTCTTGACCACCTAACTGAAGGATATTCAGGATTTGATAACTTTGGTTACCGCTCATATTCAAGATGCGATTCCGATTCCTTCTTGTCTAGTGTCATATGACTCATCTGAGGAAGAGTCTGGCTCAGGAAGTGTAAGTATGTCATCTGGTTGCAGGGGGAACATAGCCCACCATAGGGAAGGAGGCTCCTAGAGAGGGAGAGGGAGAAATAAAAGAGATAGAAAGAGAGAGACATTGGAGGTGAAGGTAGGTCTGGGAGAGAGATAAAAATGTACGTGGGTTCGGGATGAGTCCCATTGTATTTATTTATTTTCCTATAAAATAAATGTAACAAAACAAATTTCTATGAAAATGATTTTTTGTTAATTTTATCCTTTAGTGACATATGCACATGCTGTTTTTACTTTGCTGATGATACCATAAAGAGGGAATTTTGAGAGAGAATTTATTTTAAAAACAAGACAATCATAAGGAGAAGAAAAATGGGAATTTTTTGACAATAGAAATTCTTTTTGTTGAGTTTTTTGGTTTTGACAAAAAAGGAAAAAAGGGAAATTTCCAAAAATAAGGGATTGCCAGTCGACATGTAAGTCCAGTCTAATCAATCCAAGGCTTTGATTGCACTTTCTTCAATTGCTTGGTACTTTGTGGGGTAAGTCTAACTTCGATTTCTGCAAGGTTCCTTGTCTTTTTATGACGGTTCCTAAGTATAAATATGGGTGTGTGGGTGGATTATTTTATTCACATCTTCATATTCCTTCTAGTATACATTCTTTTTTTCTTACTTTGCAAAATGGATCTCCTTGGTAGTGTTGAATTTGTTATTTACCTCAAAACTTTGGAAGCGTTGTGCTCCTACAACGTCGACGATAATGATTTCACCACGCATCAAGTATCTCTATTTCGTAATCGGCCCATAGAGTGGAACATGATCATTGCAGCAGTGTTGTTCTGGTACCACAAAGACCATGTATTTCGCTTCAGGTTGGACGAGGTCTGTCCGACCTATGAAGAGTTCTCCGCCATCTTGGGGATAAATCCCACTATTGTAGTGGCTACGCCTTAGCTTTCCCATGTCCCCTAGGGATTTGTTAGCGGTACCCCTCCATATCTTGCCTTCGGTGGCTGGGTCACTGGTAACGGGAGGAATGATTTCTCTCCCTCTTGTACTTCTTTTTTTACATTTGTTGGATATTGGATATGCTGGTTATGTTGGAGTCGTAATTTTGGGCTTTGTTTCAAAACTATTGTTGGTGATTGGGGAACTGCTGGTGGACCCGCAACTCACAGCCAATGTCGTACCATCATAATCCTATAGCGGTGATACCAGCAGAGACATTAAATGGTCTGGATGCCTAACGGGAAGGTTATTCTGACTTTCTGAGTGGTTTCCCCGTAATCCTATTTATGTGTCTTTCGAAGAGGTTCCGTATGGTGGTCCTACCTGAGTACCCTTTGTCGGTGGTGCCAAACATCTTTTCACCCTACTTTATCATTATAGGCCTAGACATTGAGATCTGGAAAAACTAGTTTGTGGTATACGGGGATCGAGGCTTGCTTTTCTCAGTGCCTTGGTGGGGAGGAGCTGCTACCCATTTTAGAAATCGGGGAATACCAGTATGTTTGATTGGTTGGCCTCAGACAAACCTCTTTCTATTTTCCATAGAGACTCTTGCACTAATTTTTCTGGGAAAAGATTGTGTCACCTCGGACACTAGACTTCTTTTTCGTGGAGAACTTGATAGACCGTATATGCATGCGACTTAGCTCTTTGTGGTATAATAACCGACCATCTACCCATCCATCCCCGTCTATTAGAAGACTTTGGCATATTTTTGAGATACATGAAGTGGTTGTGGAGAAAAGTAGTTGTCAAGATGTTGGCTATGGAGATTGGGAAAAGGTGGTTTGACATATCTGACACCATGGAGGGACATGTTATGGTTTTTTATGGGATGGTTCGAGCTTAACGTTCTATGGTGCGCCCGTGGCACTCTATTTAGGCAAGGAAAGATTGGGGACGCTAGGATGTGGGTGATGATGGGGTTGGTTCCTCTGGCAGCTGTGCATAGAATTTGTGAATCTCTTGTATGGTGTTTCTGAATATGTAGGTTATTTGGGTTGTTTTTATGGAACAATTTAGGAAGGGTTGTTTTATGCGTAGTGGGGCATGTTTTTATTTAGTTTTTAGGAAAGTATGGATAGGTTGGTAAGGGAAGTTGTTTGAATCCTTATGTAATTTAACTGAAATTTCCCATAAATGAAATAAACAAGTTTTTGATCATCCAATTGTGCCTCTTGATGAGTTTTGCATTCAAATTATCTATACCAATCACTAAGGCATACATAATCCTTTTGCTCATGTATATGTTAAAAAGAACTGTTGTTCTCGGGGATAATAAAAGAATAGCATTTTTTTAAAAAGAAGGTGGATGTGGTCATTTCAAGCGTATGATTTGCCTACATACCTCTACGGGTTTTGAGAATTTTCTGAGTTTCATTTGAAAGTAAAAATATTTTTTATAGGATCATGCCCCACATAGTTATGAGTTGAGGGAAATGGATAATTTTTTTTGGAATAAAAGGGAGATTAGAAAAGTAGTAGCGTGTCAAGATTTCAGACTAGGATTAAAATTTGAGACGGTCTAGGTTGAGTGGACGTGCCATCTCTTCTCTATCATGGTCGATGAGCATAGCGACGCTGCCTAACAGGATCATCTTCGTGATGTAAGGGAGGCTCGAATTTGTCTTGAATTTCCCTTTGGGGTCCCAGATGGGCTCTATAATTTCTTTAAGGGATAATTCCCCTTCTTGGACACAACGGTCCTTAACTCTCTTATTGACTGATCGCGCTATTCAGCGATGGTACCCTTGTATGTGATATAGAGGTTTCAACCTCTTTTGATCTAAGAGTGACAACTCGTACAAACGATTTGATGCCAGTCTTCCTCGCTGACTTTGCTTTCCAGAATGATGCATAATGAAGGGATTTATAGTTCCACGAGTAGGAGTGCTTCCATCCTGTAAGCCACAGAGTAAGGGGTATCCCCAGTAGATGTTCCAATTGAAGTACGATAGCCCCAAAGGGCATAAGGGATCTGATTAGCCCAATCTTGATAGCTTTCAGTCATCTTACTGATGATGGATTTGAGGATCTTATTAGCGATTTCAACTGCACTGTTGGTTGTGTCTCTGAATCCCATACTCGTCAACCACTTTTGTGATTTCTACTTCTAAGTGAAACCCATTATCAAACATCAGATCATGTGGGACTCCATAACGACAGATGATATTTTTCTTTATAAACTTGGCCACCTTCTTGGCATTTAGAACATCATATAACTCGGCTTCGACCCATTTAGTGAAGTAGTCAATGGCAACTAGGATGAACTCATGCCCGTTGGACGCTTTGGGTGTAACCTTCCCTATGATATAAATTCCCCATGTGGAGAACGACCAAGGAGAATTCATGTTGTACAATTCTCACGGAGGCAAGTGTTGAAGGTTGGAAAATTATTGGAATTCAAAGCATCTTCGAACATAGGTGGTGCAAATTTAAACCATGGCAATCCACTAGTAAACTGTCGAATGATTTTCTTAGCAATCATACGGCCATTCATGTGGGGTCCGCACTCCCCGCTGTGGATCTTTTGCATCATTTCTTCAATGTCAACCCCTATGATGCAATGCAATGGTTCCATCAAAGTTTCATTTTAGCAGTCCTTTATTGCCAAAAATGTACTAGGTAGCTAATTTGCGAAGGGTTTCTCGGTATTTCTTGTTAAAACCTTGGGGGTACATACCATGTTTTAGGAGGCGCCGAATATCATTGTGCTAGCAGTCAACCATATCAGGATCTTTTTCTGTGATGAGCTCAATATGGTAGTAGTGGGTTGGTTTATCTTGCTTTTGGACTAGGAAGGAGGCCATTGTTATTCCTTCGAACATATCAATCATAGAGGATAAGGTAGAAAGGGCATCAGCTAGGTTGTTCGTTGCTCGGGGTAGGTAGTGGAAGGTGATATATTGGAATTGGGAGGCTATCTCTTCTAGGTGGGAATGGAAGGGTAAGAATTTTTCATCTTTGACTTTCCATCTTTTGAGTATTTGACCGCTGATGAGGGCTGGATCCTTGTAGACATCTAAATATCGAATTCCTTTCTTGAGAGCAACTTTGAGGCCTACAGTGCACGACTCGTATTCAGTCATGTTATTGGTGCATAGAAAATCCAGCTTAATAGAAATTGGTGTGTGAGAGTCATTAGGGGAAATTAGGAGTATTCCAATGCCATACCCTTTATTATTGGTGGCACAATCAAAGAAAGTTTTCCAGTGGAGGTCTTATCGGGAGGCACAAAGGATATTCGTATCTGGGAACTCAAAAATCCTGATACCGGCTTCCTACATATCATTAAGATATTTATATATGGTCTTCCTTTCATGGCTTTCTATATGACAAACACGATATCAAACTCGACTAAAAACATCAAGCATCGGGCTATTCAGCTGGACAGGGTAGGTTTTTTAGTAGGTACTTGATGGAATCCATTAAGGGTACAAGTTTTGTGGGAAAGGCGAGCATGTAGTGCCGTAACTTTTGGGTGACCCAGACAAGGGAGACACATGCTTATTCCAATGATGTGTAGTTAACTTCATTTTTGGCTAACTTGCGATTGATGTAGTAGATAACTCTCTATTTATGGGATTCTTCAAGGTATTAGTCTAACGAAGCCTCAACTGTAGTGTCAGTTACAGTTAGGTATCAAAGTAGGGCAAAACCAGGCTATGCTGGCATGAGTATTGGAGGTTGGGTTAGTTATTGCTTGATTCGGGAAAAAGGATTCTTGGCAAGCTTCGTTACAAACCTTTGCTGATTCCATTTATAGGAATTTGAAGACGGATTCACATATGAAAGTCAACTGGCTGATAAACCTACTGATATACTGTAACTTTCCAAGGAATCCCCGGGCTTCCTTCTCCGTTCAAGGTGGTGGAGTCTCGAGTGTGGATTTTAGCTTGGCTAGATCTTCTTTTATCATTTTATATCTAATCATGAACCCTAAAAGCCTTTGGTGATGCCAAAGACACATTTATATGGGTTCTGTCACATCTGATATTGTCACAATCGCTTGAAGAATTTTTAGAGAGCGGGAACATGACCTTATCTAGTCTTTGTCTTGTTAATCATATCATCTACATGGACATTGACTTCTTTATGTAATAAATCATGCAAGATGGTTATGGCAGCCCTATTGTGGGTAGCCTCGTCATTTTTTAGACCAAATGGAATAACAGTGTAGCAAAAGGTTCCCCAAGTAGTGATGAATGAGTCTTTGTCTTGATGAACGGGTGCATCATAATCTGGTTATGTCCGAAAAACCACCAATGACTGACTTAAGAGTGTGACTAGCTATATTGTCTACAATCATCCTTAAGAGTGTTACTGATTGGGTAGTGGGTAATCATCCTTCAGAGAGGCCTTTTTCAAGTCTCAATATTCAATGCACATGCAAATTTTCCCTCCTTATTTTGGCACGAATATGATATTATCTAGCCCCGTGGGATATTCGATCACACGAATAAATCCCAAGTTTAATTTTTTGACCACTTCTTCCTTAACTTTGACTGACCATTCAATATAAAGCTTTCGCTATTTTTGTTTCATCGGTTTGTATTCTGGGAGAGTTGGAATCTCGTACTGAGTTATCTTAGGATGAATGCATGGCATATCGTCTTAAGACCATGCGAAGAAGGCATCCATAAATTCCTTTAGTGATTCCTCGAGTTGCGCATGCACATGGTCGTTAAGGGTGGCCCCTATCCTAATATTGCACGATTGGATACTAGAACCAAGATGAATAACAATAGTTTCATGTTCATTAACTTAAACGCGATTATGTTGTTTATTATTAACGTTATTAATATCAATTAAGAATTGTTTGATTACAAAACCATCATCATCAAGAGTTTGCATAGAACCAAGATAATTAATGTAAGGAATAACAAGATACTCAAAATCTTCATTTATTTCATTGATCGAAAAAACAACATTGAGAACCTAATCAAAGGAGGTCTCGATTACATAAGAGTAAGGAGGAAGAACAAGAGAAGAAGAAATGGGATAAATGCTTGTATTGGGTTAAACTTCAATAGGTGGAACTGGTACAGCATACCAGTTGAGAAGTGGTTCATTAGCATCTTTGATCAGGTGGGATGGATCCGATGATGTATCCCTTGAGTGGATCATGCAGAGTGTGAGCCCTAGTGTCTGCAAATTGAATACATCTTCATAGTCACTTCCTTTGTAATCGCCAGTAGCGGTTATGGTCTTCTCAATGAGGGGGTGTACATGTTATTGGGAAATTTTGACCCACGAGTAACTATCTTAGAAAAATATCTCTATTCCTTGTTTCATCTTCTTATATACATAATCTTACCATGGTTTTAGAAAGCCATAGAAGGGAAAATCATCACCCTCTTTGTTGAATCTTTCGTAGTCTTGACGCTTTCTAGCCTTCTTTTCAGTCGAGGCTAATGGATCATTCGGAGTTCTTTTGCTGATGGTTGAAAACATAAACCATAAGAAGGAAAGGCTTTCTTCAACAAAATGGGTTCAAGTATCCCCTACTATCTTCGTCCCAGCCCCCCATTCCGGGCATGAAGTGCATATTTTTTAACATCTCGATCACATCATCTAGACTTACTTCATTAGTTGGTACTATCCAATTATCTAACCCTCGGGCCAATTTTTGATCTTCTAAGAACATCATACTGAATTTCGGGTAGTCAATGGTCATTTAGGAGGGCAATTTCAGCCCAAACTCTAGTAGTTGATTAAACACTTCTGATAATTCCATATCTTTACTAAAAAAATAAGTAGGGACAACGATGCATGCTTTGGCAAGGATTAATAAGGCTTGATGTGCAAAGCTGGTAGGGTATAGGAGAAAATACAAGCATACTTGGAGAGGTTTAGGAGAGTATATGGGTATGATAGGTGATTTACTTGGTACGATCCGGGTAGATGGGTCAAATTCAAGGTCTTCTTCTAGGAAGATGGCATTTGTATGATTTGGGAGTGGATTATGGGTAGTGTTTTATTTAGGATTGGTTGGTGGGGAGATGACACCCTAGTTAATTAGACCTTAAATCATATTTCATAGATTGCAATATTAGTCAGTATATGACTTGTAGTTTGATGAAAGTCACATTGGGCATCTGGTTTTAAATTTTTGTGAAGTGGGTTTGGTAACGGATGAGGGTACAATGACTTGATAAGGTTTCTGCTTAGGAGGGCCTAGTAAACTTTGGATAGGGTAGGATGAAGCTCGGTGTATTCCTTTTGCAATGGGTTAGGGAGACTTTCTAGTTCACGTGAAGTGCTTTTCATACTTTCTGGGAGTGAACTATCCAGACAATTTCTTCGGTTCAACTTCTGTTTTGGAAAGCCCTTATTTGATATCCACTCGTGCTTCTAGGAGGGCTACAAAAAAAGGATAATACTGTCCTCCAATCTTTGCTCAAAAATTGGGTAAGAAGTTCTTCTTCACGATACTGACTTACTACTTTTCGGATGGTGAGTCAGTGATGGTGGTTGCTTTCTCTCTCCACCTTACGGTGAAATTACTAACTAATTCCCCAGGATTCATCTTCAATACCTCTAAATCATGGTGGGTAACCTCTAACTCTTCATTATACATGTAATGTGACATGAACTCGCGGGCAACATCCTACCAAATGAGAATTCTGGACTTCTCGACGGATAAAAACCAACAGAGAGCACTGTCTTTCAAAGTCTGTTGGAACATTTCGGCCATAATATCCTTAGAGGCACTTAGAAGAGTCATGTCTCGGTGATAACTGTATAGATGAACAATTGGGGGTCCACTTCCTTCGAATTTTTCAATGGTGGGCATCTTGAATTTTTCTAGCAACCTTGCTTTAGGATAGGGAAGCACGTGAGTGTAATCCATGTAGTTCCCAGAGATTATGACTTGGTCCAATTTCTTAGTCAACATCTTGAGGTATTCCTTGGCCTTATTCAATTTTTCCTCATTTGTCTCAACATTCAGGGGTAATTTATCCCCTGGATGGGCAAGATACGACATGGGGAGCTGGGTTGGCAGTGGCCCATTGGAAGGAGGAGCACGTGGAGCATGTTGATATTCCTCGAGAACCCAAATAAGCTCAGGTGCAGGAAGACCCATAGCACAAGGGAAGAGGACCTAGGGCTCTTCGAGAACTGGGACCCAATTTCATCGCATATCATGAACCTCTGTTTAAAGGTTCTCAATCTTGGCAGTGAGTTGAGCTAGAACCGTCATCCAATCTGTCTGTACATTCAATGCCTGATCCGTATTCTCCATGGAAGATGGATAAAGGAGAATTTCAAACTCAGAGGTAGTGACGGAACTGACAAACCTTTGGGGCGACTCGACTGAAGACTGAAGCCAATAGCGAGCCAGGCCAAGGGTATGCAGTCGACCTAAGAATGAGAAAAAATTAAATTTATTTTTGAAAGAGAAGAGGAAAACTATTATTTTTCAAAAAAGGGAGGAAAATATATTTGGACATTTTTTTTTTGGAAAAGAGGGGAACAATTTTTTTTCTTCGTAAAAGGTAGGAAAAATACTTTTGGTGTAAGGAAAGGAATTTTGTTTTGGTATTTTGGATAAAAGAGGGAAAAAATGTTTTTGACACATTTTGGGGAAGGAGGAAAAACGAGAGACGGGTCTCAACATGATTATTATTATGTTTATTATGTTCTCACTTGTATTAGGTTTACCTAAATGCAAAAATAAATATCGTACGGGACACAGGCCTCGGAAAATTGGGTTTGACAAATATGTAAAAATGTGGTTGGAATTGTTACCAGACTTATGGGCAGGGTCCCATTTTAAAAATTGCGCAAAAATCTGGGTGGCATGCTAACCCGTCATTTTGGCAGAGTTTCAGGTAAAAACTGACAAACTAAATATGAATGCCCTAGTTTTGACACCTATATAAGGGTATGCACGTGTTGGGTTAATCAGAAGGCTTCCCCCTTTTAGCATGACTTCCACGATATATGTCTTACTTTTGAGGGCAATCGATACGTGTGGACAAGACATTTCATATACGGGAGTGTACATGAATTTCCTCACTATATACCTCATGGGGACATGCCGTGTTAAAGAAAATTCGATATACTCGACGAATGTGAACGAGTTCCCTGCGATAGACCTCCCGTTACGACTTCAATCGAGAGATACGATGCAGGGGGAACCGTTCGATGTACGTCAAAGGTACTTGGCTAATGGAAGTTGAGAGTCATATAGGTTAGGATAACTGTGACCTACAAGTCTAGCGCCAATAACGAAGTGACCCATAAGTTATGGGACAAAATTTGGTCAACAGGAATTCTCTTTAGTGATGTTGTGTGCAAAATGCATGATTCTTGATTAGTATATTATGAAGAGAGTATCTTTATTGATCATGCTAAGAAGGGAATAATGTACAAGTAGAAAAATTAAACTTATAATAAGCATGGATATGTGACAGTGAGTGATGTGTAGTTATCTACAAGTGAGTGTGTGGTAGTGAACCTAAGCATGGATCAATTAAAAGTGGTGTGTGATAAGTGTGAGTAAGCATGGATATATACAAGTCTGATAAGTGGAGGTGTGTTTTAGTGACACCTAAGCATGTATTTCTAAGTGGTGTGTGCAACATGTGGATATAAGTGATCCTATGTTCATGTGGCGTGAATTGTACATGGAGAATTTCTACAAGTGTATGAGTGAATAGTGACATAAGCATAAGGTATATACGTACAAGAAATAGTAGAGAAAAAGGGAACATACAGCTAGGTTCATATGCACACAAGAAAAATAAAAAACCCATGCAAACAGAGTCTATCCCTATTGCGAAGAAAAGTCCCCAGCGGAGTTGCCACTCTGGACATCCCTTTCAAAATGCACGCCCTTCCTCTTATCTGCTTCCCAAAGGGGACGGGGAAGAAAGGGGGACTTAGGGATGCTTTGGCATTCGTCGGTGTGGGGTAAATGTAAAGAGATAGAGTCGCCACCCTATTTTGCCCAAAAATGGAAAAAGAACATGTTGTCGCATCGAGAGCGTGGCATCGAAGACAAACTGATGCGTACGAAATCAATAGTTGGAAAGGTTTAGAGGATAAGTTACGTAATAGGAAGGTGTTAGGCACCCTTCTTTCCCTTTTGGTCTCTCATGGGCTTGGCTTATTGTTTTCTTTTATTTCTCTGTGAAACTTGTGTGTGTGTGTGTGTGTGTGTGTGTGTATGTGTGTGTATAATACAAATCGGAGTCGTTCAACTCATACCGTGGAAAAGATAGAGTGAAATCATCCATTGGAATTTTCCCAAAATAATATATAGTAAATATGATTATGCATTTATTGCAATATTGATCTTTATAATGAAATGATAATATGTGTTAAATGAAACACTAATACGAATTACAAACATAATATGTATAGTAATGTGAGACAAGGATAGATGCGAAAATGGGATATTTAGAAAAATTAGAATATTGGAATTGAATCCTAGGATTTATTCTGAGATTCCTACAAAGATTATAAAGTCATCAACATCCACGTAGTTCGCATGTGGCACAAGGGTGGGATTTATCCCATACATTCGAATGCGATTTTATTATATGTGCATGCGTACAAAATGGGTTTTAGTTTTGAAAAAGTGTGATAGGTAATTCCGTTAGGAATTTATGGGTGTAACCCCCTTTTTGTTTGTTTTGGGTTTTTTTTATAAAAAAATAAAGTATGTGAAATATACTAATAAAAAGTTAAGATGTTAATGTGTATAAACAAAAATAAAACTAGATTATGAATCTAATGTATTTAATGCAAAAATAAGGAATTTAAAGAGAGAGGGAAGGATTCGTACCTTGTTTGAAGCTTGATATTTGAACTTGGATGAACTCACTTTCACTTGAGATGAATATTGGATGAGAGAGAATCTAATTTTGCCAAATTGGGTATGAAAAGGATGGGAATGTAAGCTTCAATGAAAATTCACATGGAGGAACTTCACTGATTTCTAGAGAATGTTGTTGAGATTAGTAATGCCGATGGATCTGAGGTGTGCTTTAGGAGTGAGGTCATGCCCTCTATTTATAGGGTAAGGGGTAGTGCCGATCATCATTTACCTAATCCTTCCTATCATCTAACACACTATCGATAGGGATGAACTAGACCTGCCAATTGGGAATCTCGTTCAGATTTTCTTGGAAAATTGTTCGTAGAACATAATTAGTTGATTCGAATTATGCAGGAGGCATATCGTTAGAAAGGTAATTTAGTTACCTTCTAAAGTCATTGGGACCTCCCTTGGGTTTGAGAGTTGACTTTGGGTAAAATGTGGCTCCGAAGCGCACGTCGATCCCTTGGACGGGAGATCGTTGGACATAAACGGATCATTCGTCCGCATGGTAAGTCAGAATTGTGCATGGGGTGAAACATATGGAAGGTTAAGTGATGTACTTTGACATTCTAGAGAGCTTCGTTTTGTTAGGAAAGTTGAAATTGGTCAAACGGAGCCCAGAGGCGCCCGATGACCTCTCAGAGTAAAACGGATAATTCGTCCTCACCGTAAGTCAGAATCACGTATGGGGAAGGTCGTTGGAAAGGATATTCATTGACCCTTGGATATTCATTCAGTATCATTTGAGTTGTAGAGTTGAACTAGGTGAAACAAAACTAGGGAGCGCCCAGTGGCCTCTAAATCAATTTTCGGGGGAAAATGGATCGCTCATCTGAACGGTTATGCCATTTCGCGCATGTGGTGGATAGTTGGAAATGGGTTTTAGTTCCCTTATAAGATTCAAAGAGATTTTTCTATGATGATGAAGTTTATTGGGGTCAGATCGGCCTCCAAATTGGTTTTTGATAGTAAAATGGTTTGTTCTTCTAATCCATAATACCAATACGCGCACAGGGTGGACTACTGGAAAGGGTATTTAGAGCCCTTCAAAGATTCAAAGAGCTTTCACTCTAACGATAGAGTTGACCAGGGTCAAATGATGCCCGAGAGTGACCGATGTCCTTTAGACCAGTACGCGAAGTATGTCCTATGGTTTGTAATGAAATGAGGAAGTGCTAGGGACCTAATAAAAGACTTAGGGGTCCTAGAATGTGGTGTCAACAAATCTCATGCGAGGTGTTCGTGCCCCTTATGGGTCCGTACATGGGTTGTTTAGTGTTTCCCCTTAGGTACATGTTTAATGGCCTAAATCTACATATTTGCAAATTTTAGCCATATTCTCAACTAGGGAGTCCCATGACTATGCGATCGATTCCTACGAGTTACGTCAGTCTCGTGCAAGGTGTTCATGCCTAATGTGGGGTCGTTCAGAGCCTTTTCAGGGTTCCCCCATTAGGGCACATATTCAAGACTAATTCTTCTTATTTGTAAATTTTAGTCTTATTCTCAAACCATGTTTTTCGTGACTATGTGATCAGTTCCTATGAATTACACTAGTCTAGTATGAGGTGTTCGTGCCCCTTTCGGGGTCGTTCGAGGGTCATTTTCGACTTCTCCCTTAGGGGCACATTTTCAATCCTATATGTTCTTATTTGAATATTTTTGTCCTATTCTTAAATTTGGAATACCGTGACTACGTGGTCGGTTCCAATGAGTTACATTCTTACAATGCGAGGTTTTTCATGAACTTAGCGGGGCCATTCGGGGCTTTTTTGGGTTTCTCCCCCTAGGTACACATTTTGAGACCTCAGTCTCGTTATTTATAATTTTTTTTCCTATTCTCAAGCTAGAAGTGTTGTGACTACATGGTCGGTTCCTACGATTTGTGTTCATCCCGTCCAAAGTGTTCGTGCCCTTGTAGGTCTATCTGGTTATTGTTTTGGGTTTCCCCCTAGGGCAACATTTTCAAGCATAAGCCTACTTATTTGAATATTTTATTCATATTCTCAAATCGGTATAACCACAACTGTGTGGTCAGTTCCTACAAGTTACGCTGGTCCCGTGCGAGGTGTTCGTGCACCTGACAAGGCCGTTCGAGGTTTTTTTTAAATTTCTCACCTAGGGGCATATTTTGAAGCTTAAGTCTAGTTATTTGTAAATTTTAGTTATATTCTTAAGCCGAAAGTCGCGTAACTATGCGATCGGTTTCTACAAGTTATCTTGGTTCCATGTGAGGTGTCCGTTCCCATTATGGCCCTATTCAGGGGTTGTCTTGGGGTTCCCCCTAGGGGAGTGTTTTCAAGCCAATGTCTACTTTGTTTCAAATTTTAATTCCATTATCAAACCGGGAGTCCCTTTATTACATGGTCAATTCCTACGAGTTATGTTTGTCCCGTGTAAGGTGATCATGCACCTTATAGAGTTGATTAGTGAGTTTTTTGTTCTCCCCCCTAAGGGAACGTTTTCACGCCTAAGTCTTCTTATTTGCAAATTTTAGACTTATTCTTAAAACGGTAGTCCCGTTACTATATAGTTAGTTCCTACGAGTTATGTTGATCCCCTTCTAGGGGTTCGTCCCCCTAGTGGAGTCATTGTTATTACTTTTGGTTCCTTCTAGGGCATGTTTTCAAGACTAAGTCTGCTTATATGAAAATTTTAGTCATAGTCACAAACTCAGAGTTTCGACACTATGGTATTAGTTCTTACAAGTTAGGTTGGTCTCGTACGAGGTGTTCATGCTCCTTACGAGGTCATTCGGGGGCTATTTAGGATTCCCCTATAGAAACCACATTCTAGGACCCATTAAGTCTCTCATTAGGTCCTAGCACCTCCCCATTTCACTATAAACCCTAGGTCATACTCTAAGTACAGATCTAGAGGCCAATGGGCAGTCCCGGGACCATTGAGTCTGGTCAACTCTATCATCAGAGAGAAAGCTAATTGAATATTCGAAGGGATATGAATCCCATTTCCAGCGGTCCATCGTGTGCGCAAATCGACATAACAATTTGGACGAATGGACCATTCTAAATCGAAAATCGATTCGAAGGCAACAAGGTGCTTTCGTGCCCTGATTTGACCCAATTAACTTCGTTATCAGAGAAAAAGCTATTTGAATATTCTAAATTCAGTAAACCCCTTTCTAATAGTCTGTCTCGTTCATAAAACGGCATAACCGTTCGGACGAACGATCAATTTTCCCTTAAAAATCGATCCGTAGGCTACAGTGTGCTCTCAGGCTCCATTTGACAAAAGTCAACTCATCATCTCAATCAAGAATGAATTCATCTCCGAAGGGAACTAAATACCCTTTACAATGGCCTGGTCGCTGTGCAATTTTAACTTATGATACGGACGAACGATCCATTTACTCTGAGAGGTCATCGAGCGCTTCCGGGCCCCGGTTGACCAAGGCTAACTTTCAAAAACTAGACAAAACTAAGTACATATCTTAACCTTTCCAATGATCTACCCCATGCACAATTTTTACTTACCAAGATGATGAGCGATCCATTTTCGTCCGACGATCTCCCATCCAAAGGACTGACCCAAAGTAAACTACTGAACCTGGGAGCGGTTTAAAGGACTCTTGAAGGTCTCTGAATTACCTTTCTAACAGTATGCCCCGTGCATGATTTGGATCAATAGATTGTGTTCTACGACCATTTTTTTGGAAAATTTGCATGAGACTACAAATTTGCAGGTCGAGTTCCTGGGCTATTGGCATTGTGTCCAGGGTCACCTGCCGATAGGAAAGATTAGGTAAATGACTATCGACACCACCCCTCATCCTATAAATTGTTGTCATTCCCTCACTCCCAAAGTATACCAGAGATCCATCAACATTAGTGATCTTAACACCATTCTCTCGTAATTAATGAAGTTCCTCCATGTGAAGTTCCATTCGAGCTTGCATTGCCATCCTTTTCATACCTAATTAGGCAAAATCACATTCTCTCTCATCCAACCTTCATCTCACATTCAAGGGAGTTCATCCAATATCAAACATAAAGCTTCAAAGAAGGTCCAAATCCTTCTCCCTCTCTTTAAATTTCTTGTTTTGCATAAATTTCATTAGATTCATAAGTTAGTCCTTACTTTAGATCATACACTTTAATATATCTACATTTTTATTATTATATTACCCATACTTTAATTTCTATAAAAAAACAAAAGAAAGAAAAATTGGGTTACACCCATAAATTCCGAATGGGGTTATCCATCACCCATTTTCAAAACTAAAAACATTTTTTTACACACACATATAATAAAATCCTGTTCGAATCTATGGGATAAACCTGACCCTTATGCGGCATGCTAACTACGTGAACTTCGATGTCTTTATAGGCTAGATAGGCATTTTGGATTACACCCCAATACTCGTGTCTAATTTTCCAATATTCCAACTTCCCAATTTTCAAGTTTTTCCAAATTTTCCAAATCCTCCAATTTTTTTAAATCCCCCATTAATATAACGATAAATGCATAAATCATATTTTCTTAATATTATTTTAGGAGAATTCCTATGGATGACCTCACTCTATCTCTTCCATGGTATGAGTTGGATGGTTTCAGTGTCCATGATATATAACATGAATACACAGTTCATGAAGAAGTAAACGAAAATAGTAACACTAGCCCATGAGAGACCGAAATGGCAGGAATGGGTGACTAACACCTTCCCATTCCGTAACTTAGCCCCCGTAAGCCTTCGATCTATTGATTTCGTATGCATCAGTTTGTCTTTGATGCCGTTCTCTCGAGGCGGTGACATGTTCTTTTTCCTATTTTGTGCAAAATAGGATGGATACTCCATATCTTTACATTTACCCCACACCGACGACGATTGAAGGATTCCTAAGTAGGGCGTGAGACCTTTTAATCCCCTTTTCTTTCCCATACCACCTTCTGGAGGTAGAAAAGGTACAAGAGGAAGTAGCGCGCACCTTGATCGGGATGGCCACAATGGAGACTCTGCTGGGGTATTTTCAATAAGAGGTCTAGACTCTGTTTACATGGGTGTCTGCACCTATCTATATGCACCATTTTCTTATCTGTATATGCAGCTATCTAGATGTACCATTTTCTTTCCTATATTAGTTCTTGTACATATATTCCTCATTCTTATATCACTACTCACTCACACATTTATAGATATTCTCCACATACACTTCACACCATGTGCACCTTGGATCACTTATATCCACATGTTTCACACACCACTTAGAATATCCATGCTTAGGTGTCACTAACACACACCTCCACTTATCACAATTGTATACATCCATGATCACTCACACTTATTACACACCACTTGTAGTTGATCCATGCTTAGGTTCACTACCACGCACGCACTTGTAGATAGATACACATAACTCACTCTCACAAAATCCATGCTTCATATAGATTTATTTTTTATACTTGTACATCATCCCCTACTTGGCATGATGCTCATTAATAAACATAGTCTTTCGATAATGTACTAATCAAGGATCATGCATTTTGCACTCTAGATTACGAAAGAGCATTACTATTGACTGGATTTTTCTCCGTAACTAAGGGATCACTTCATGATGGGCACTAGTTTGGCAGGTTACAATTAGCCTAAGAGATATCACTCTGACCTTCCATTGACCAAGTACCTTTGACATATAACGAACGGTCCCCCCCCCCCCCCCTCATCGTATCGCTTGATCGAAGTCATAACGGAAAGTATATTGCACGAAAGTCATTCACGTACATCGAGTATATATAATTCGCTCTCACATGTACTGTCCTCATGAGGTATATAGTGAGAAAATTTATGTACACTCAGGTATATATAATGCCTCGTCCACATGAACCGATTTCCTTAAAAAGCAAGACGTATATCGTGGAAGTCATGTTAAAGGGGGAACCCTTCCAATTAACTCAATAATAGCATAGCCACATATAGGGGTCAAACCTAGGGCACTCATATTTAGTTTGCCTATTTCTACCTGAAACTCTACCGAAATGGCGGGTCGGCATGCGTCCAAATTTTCACATCATTTTTAAAATGGGACCCTGCCCAATTTTTACATATTTTTCAAAACCTAATTTTTCAGGCTCGGGTCCCGTCTAGAATTTCCTTTTGCATTTACGTAAATCTAAAACAAGTGAGAATATAAGAAACAAAATAACAATCATGCTAATACCCGTCTCTTAGCTTTTCCTTCTTTCTTTTCGAAAAAGTGTTAAAAATATTTTTCCTTCTTTTATCAAACATACCAAAAGCATTTTTCCTTCCTCATACCAAAAATATTTTCCTCCCTTTTACCCCAAAAAAATTATTCCTCAATTTTCCAAAAACAAATTTCAATAACATTTTCCTTACTTTTTCAAATATAACAGTTTTCCCTCATTCTATTAAAAAATTCGTATTTTTCTCCTCCTCAGGTCGATCGCATACCCTTAGCCTGGCTCCTTATTGGCTTTGGTCTTTCCTTGAACCACCCCAAAGTTTTTTCAGTTCCCTTGCTACTTCCTCCGAGTTCAGAATCCATCCACTTTCCATTGAGAACACTGATTAAGTACCGAATGTGCATCCGAATTTGATTACGATTATAGCCCAACTCACAAGGTTCATGAGATATAATGAAATTGATTCCTCATTCCCAAAGAGCTCGAGGTTCTGTTCCCTCTTGAAATTGGGAAGTCAAAACCTTAGCATATTTAGGTTCCCGAGGAATATCATCATGCTCCATGTGCCCCTCCCGTTAATGGGTCATCACCAGCCCAGCTCCGTATGCAGAATCTTGCCCAGCTAGGGGCTAACTTACCCTGATCGTTGATGTGACGGAGGAAGAATTGAATAAGGTCAAGTAATACCTCAATATACTGACCAAGAAGTTTGACCAAGTAATAATATCTAGAAATTGCATGGACTACAGCCGCATGTCCCCTTATCCTAAAGCAAGGTTGCCGAAAAAAAATCAAGATGCCCAACATCGAGAAGTTCGTGGGTAGTGGACCTCTGTTTGATTGTCTTCGCAGTTACCATTCATCCAAGACTATCCTATTTTACTTCGAGGAAATAATGGACCAAATAATCCAACAGACTTTGAAGGACAATGCTCTTCGCTAGTTCTTATCCCTTGAGAAGTTCGGGATCCGCAGTTGGGAGGATGTTGCTAGCAAATTCATGTCACAGTACAAGTACAACAAAGAGTTGTACGCCACCCGCTATGATTTAGATCTACTCAAATAGAAGCTTAGGGAATCAGTCAGTAACTTCATAGAAAGGTGGAGAGAGAAAGCATCCACCATGACCAATTGGCCTCCCAAAGAGGAGCAAGTCAATATTGTGAAGAAAAATTTCTTACCCCATGTCCGAGCGATGATGGGGGGGATAGTACTACCCTCATTTTTTATACTTATGAGAACGATGAATGGAAATTAAAGAAGGTCTTTCCAAAAAAGAAGTGGAACCGAAGAAAGTATCTAGACAGTTCGCTCCTAAAAAGTTTAGAATGTTTGCCACTACCGTAGTCTCAACTATCAATAATATCTCTCAGCCTGCCACTTCATGGGCACTAGAAGCCTCCCTAACCCAATCTAAAAGGAATATATCGAGCTTCACACTCCCCTCTCTAAAGTTTACAAGGTTGTCTTAAGCTAAAACCTCATCAAGCCATTGTACCTTCGTCCATTTCCAAACCCACTTCCTAAGAATTTCAAACTAGATGCCCACTGTGACTTTCATCAAACTTTCGGACATACAACTAACAAGTGTTTCCACCAATAAAATATAATCCAAGGTCTGATTTATCGGGGTGTCATCGCTCCACCATCCAATCCTAAAAGAAATACTACCCGCAATCCACTCCTAAATCATAAAATTGTCATCTTCCTAAAAGAAGACCCAAAATTTAACCCATATACCCAGATGATACCAAGAAAATCACCATTGATATGCAAAGTGTGCTCCTGTCCATCATATAGCCTAGACTGTAACTAACCTTCACCAACTATCCAGAAGTGGGGCGTTATAACTTGGCTAGTTAAGAATCGACCAGACTAACTCAGCCAATGAAGCGGTTGAGGATGCTTTGACCTCAGCCTTCAATAATAAGCTAGCATGAGTAACCTGTATTATTTCCAGGGATTGGGTATCCTCGTTCTAGACCACCTTCACGTCGAAAAAAAGTTTGAGGTTAATGGGAACTATAGGTGTCAACTCCCCAATGGTTCACAGATCTACAACTATAGCCTCAGCTAGTTTGGTCTGTCGAGGTCTCATAGCTGACCAAGCATGTGCATTGGGAGATGTGAGAGGATGTGTGTGTGGGAACATATCACACGTGGACCAAAATCATTATACTCAGATCATTCTCTCACGTGAGGGAATATTTGATCATCATTAGCTACTTATGACAGTGCCAGGTGTCTTCTCCAGATTGGCTATCTCATTTGGCATGTGCTCATGGAATGCTTGGGGGTATATTGCACCCCCCAAGCACTATATATTCTCTTCATCTTGTACCTTGTAGGGGATCGATTATTCACAACCCTTGCTGAAGCTCTGTTAAAATCACTATAGAGAGAGATAAAGTGTGTATATTGTATCACTTGGCCAATAGAGCCAAAGCTTATAATGAACTTACTCACCCTTGCACAATGGAGAAGGCCTGATTGGCTGAACCACTTATATATGGTGTTATATTCTTATTATCCTCATCTCTTTCTATACTTATATACCTGATTATACTCCATTATTGTTGTGGTTTGAGCTTATTTATCGTACTCACTCTGTGGTACTAATTCTGGTATCATCAATCTGGCACCGTCTGTCAAAACGAAATAGTCAATCTCTTTTGTTTCTTCGGCAGATACTCTACTGGATTCAATTATGGTGGTCCAACCTCACCCTTGGTTGAGATTGAGCCACCATTGAAAGGGATATGGTTTGATCCCTTGCTTACTTTCAACTCACTTCCAATATAGCACTTGATTTTTTCGATCACCGAACCCCTCATGTGACTTTAGATCATCCACAACCACCACCACTAGGGGGTGGTGAACCCAATACCATCGAACCTCCTCAATCAAAATTGGCTGAGGTAGCGGCGGCTCTCCGCTCCTTGGTGTCCAACAAACAGTTGATGTAGCAGTAGTTCGCTACTCTTAGCCAGAAGGTGATCATTCATGATTGAGATAATATGATAACTCCAGAATTAAGGAAAGAGCTTCAAAATTTAGAGGCCAGGGGACCACCCTAGGCCACATATATGGATCTCCCTCATCAAAAGAGGTGCAGAGATATGGATGAACCTAGGTGTTTAAGCCTGGGGAGGTCGGGTTAGTGGTGCCCTAATGATAAGGAGCAAGAGTGTGAGGATGAGGATGATAGAAGTCGTTAGCATCCCTATCAGATCACATGTGGCATTGTAAGATTGATTCATCCAAGACGATTTCATACTGTAAGGCCGAGCCGAGAGTGCAGTCCAAGAGCATTAACCCTTGATAGGTTGTGTGTGGGGGGGGGGGGGGGAGTCCACACCAAAGACTGATTAACTTAGTCAAACAGATTGATTGAACTACGAAAAAGAAGAATGATGGCCACTCGAGCTAGTGCCTTGAAGATCCTTCACAAAGGTGGCTCGAAGGACTTACATTGAAGACTCTTTATAAAGGTGGCTCCAAGGACCCGCCTCGAAGATTCTCCACTAAGGTTGATCGAGCAACCTACCTCGAAGATTCTCTAGCGAACTTGGTTTGAAGGATCCAACTTATAGACAAAAGTCACATGGATAACAATAGTTTGTAATAAGAAATAGAATAATTTGTATCATTTATTTATCTTATAAATATATGTTGAGTGAGGTTGATTGGTGCCCACGAAGGACCATGCCTTACAGGGCATAGGAGAGATAACATGCTCTATCGAGCAACCTCCTCTTGGGAACTTCTCAGGGACATGGTTTCGAGGAATAAGGGCAAGGAAACGTTAGGAATATATTTACCAACCCTCTTGTCTCACTTGGAAAAAACTTCATCCAGCACATACGGTCGCTCGAGCCACTACATCTGAGCCACCGCAACTCTTACCACCACAAAGTACCTCAATCTCGCACCCCGATTCTAAGATAACTCTTAACCAACAAATAAAAACCAGGTTACTCGAGCTACCTGTTAGTCGAGAAAGCTTAGAACGGATACCAACACCTAACAGAGTCGCTACTTAACCATTCTTTGACGTCATAACATTTGACATTTAGGGACTACAAAATATATCACTTAAGTGGGTTTATCCTTAGAACGACAAGTTTAGTTCACCAAACTTGACCCTTTCGCCATCCACAAGTAAGCCCCAAGCTGACGTATCACGCTCATCATTAATGCCCACAACACTTCCAGCTAATAGAATGAATTCTTGCCAAAACTAGGAGATCCCATGCATTTAATGCAATATTTCTTGCATTTAATGCACTCAATCAGACCAATCGCAGGCAAGCTTCCTCGATCAGCATTGCCCCATATAAATACACCAGATGAAGAAATTATGAAAAACAGCATTCTGAGCCAAGAATTTTTTCCCAAATTTGTAATACCCCGTATTATTTTGGCTTTTAATTATGAGATTGATTAAATGAAATTGTTTTTAAATTTGGGATTAATTAAATTAATTTGGGATAATTAATTGGAAATTAATTCAGATTTAAATAATAGCAAGACGAGAGCTAGTATTTAAATATGATTATAATATTTAATATCACTGAGTGATTATGGTAATATGTGATTATTGAATTTATTAAAATTGTCGTGAGTTGAAAATACGATAGTTTCAATAATTTAGTTGGGACGCGCATGTCAGTCGTGTCAGGACCCAGTTTAATAGATTTAAAAGTATTTTATTTTTTTTCATCCGTATGATCATTTTGAGTGCACCAACGTATTCGGAAGGGTCGAGATAGTCAGAAAACACTAGTCGGGGATTCAGTTTGGGTCCCGGGGTATTTTTAGGCCTAACCGGCAACCCGGGAGGGTATTTTAGTCATTCCTATTTTTGGTGAATAAGGACCTACGAATTTTAGACTGATATTATCAGACAACACTTGAGTCCCTTAGGGTTTTCACAAGCAAAAATCATCATGGCAGTTAGATAAGAAGAGATGAGAAGTTCCAAGGGTTTTCTATGGCCATAACCACCACTTAGAGGCTTTTGCACCACCGTTGCCACCACTGGATAGATCGGAAAGCAAGGATCATCCCCATACCATGTACTTCATTGGACAAGAAACTCTATTTCAGGCAAGTGATTTATCTTGCAATAATTTATGGCATATACTTTACTTGATAGTTTAGGTTTGATGTCAATTAATGAATAATGGAAAATTCATGAAATTGGAGACTAAATAATTGATTTGGGGTAGGTTTGCATTTAGTGGTGCTTCTGGAAATGTTTGATAAATGAAATTATAACTTAAGGGTCAAGAATCACGAAATTTAATTGAGGATTATGATGATTTTGGAAGAAGTAGGGAAGAATTAGGGTTGTAGTGAAATTTATAACTTTTAATCCAAGAAAATAATGTTTTATGATAGTTTGATGGTTCTTGAATGTTAAAACTTGTATAGATATGTTGGTTTAATGATTAGTAAACTTACTTGGGAGAATTGGACATTGTAATGGGGGATTTGGGGTGTAAAAATGGCAAAACCCGTAAATGTTAAAGATTCTGGGAAGTTACCTATTTGATCGATCGATTGACTCAAGAATGTCGATTGATCGACCCCTTTCCATCGATTGATCGATCCCTTCTGATTTTTCGTAATTGTTTCCCTCTAAGGTTGAAGGAAAATCCCAAATCCGATAATGATTCTTAGGGTGATTAATATAATATTGTGGGACTTAGTTAAGGTCAGTAGGGTCTTAGTTATTGTAGGAAAATTTTATACTTATGGGATTGAGCGTTACGATTATGAACGGTTATCGAGTCAGGACGGTTTGAGATCTTTCAATTTTGGGACTGAAAGTTGAATGAAAGATAATTTAAGGGATTTTATATTTGCTGAGATAACCTTAGGAACAAATAGGAGACCTAGTGTTCACTTGGGATAGGTATAGGTACCCAAATTCGTATGACGAGACTTGTCGCGTTAAATAAATATTACATAGAATATGCAAAACGTGAATATTTTGGGTGAGACTTAATATATAGGGGGGGAGTATACCTATATTGAAACTGTATATATACTGGTTGTGTGGTTTTCTAGTATATGGATTATTTTGTGTATAACATACCAGACTTGCTATCATGGGAGGTCATTCGTAAGAGGATAGTCTAGTCTCGATTTAACCTTCGGGGGGACTTTAGATTGATACCTCTGAACATAGGACTTGGAAGGGCTTATCGCTGAATAGATAAGTTTGCTGACCTTGGGAGCGTACGTATGCTCATCACCCATGGGTATGTGAACTATGTTCGCCTCCACTATGTGTGATTTTTATTGAAACGGTTCCTGAGTGATTCGGAACATGTAATCCTCACGTACGTGATGTACCGGGATTCGATAGCAGAGTATGGGGGCATCATAGGTTTTATTCTTATGGGGTGCCTGATTTTTGTATGAGACATTATACTGGCGCATATACATATACTCGTAATAGTTATGTTGTGTTGCTTAATAGATGTGAATAACTAAGACATTGTAATGGGCTAAGAATGTGAGAATTTAATTAACACTTGAGAAAAGTAATTTAGTGAACATGAATATGGGTTATGAATATGTTTTGCTTGGGTGTTACGACTAGATACCCTATGTTATAATGAGAACACAGGAGCGGTGCATACTAGTTAGCTAGCGGCATAACTAGGATGGGTTAAGGGTCTACATTAGGCATGCACATTAGTTGAGAGGCGAGAAACTCATGTTAGCGTACGCAACTAACATGTTTATTATATGTTTTGTTTAATATTGTAATTTAAACACTTGCTATATTTTTAAATTGTTTTCACCTTGGGCCCCCTGACCCGTTTTCTTTCAAATATATTTTTCTTGTAAAACATTTTAGGTGCCCAGCCATACGGACGCCAAGCATAGGACTTCCATTACATTGACGTGTTGTAGCTGCTGTGGAAGCTACATGATCTTGGTATTAGACGCCTTCATGTTTATCCTTGGTTCCTTCATAGTCATTTGTATCAGTTAGGGCATGTCGCCCATTCTTAATTAGAGGTTTTAGTTACTGATTTTCATTAGTTCGGTTATTGGTTTATTTAGTCAGACTCTTGTATTGGGACTTTATTTACCCTGGTATTATGTTGGAGTGTTTACTCCAGACTCATTCTATTTCATTTCATTGATTATTCATTTGAGAATGTTTACGCGAATAATGGTTGTTGACTTAATTACTTGGATTATGTTAATTTAATCAGTAAAATTTGGCATCTCTCTTTTTAAATATTAGGTGGCTAGTAATAAATTGAATGTTTTAGACAGTGATGCTACAACTGAACCAACTTGATATTCGGTATTAATTTAATAAAGGAGTAGATTCCCGGTATTTAATTAGTCGAGGTGTTACAGGTGGTATCAGAGCATCAGGTTCTAGTGTCCTTTAGGATTTATGCGACTTATTATGCTTCCAGTGTAGCTTTCTTTGATGTAGAGCCCTATGTTTTGGATTGTTGATTTTCTTGGGGAGATTTAGATCTCGTTCTATAATGTATATGATAGTGGATCTTATTTTCATTCGGGAGTTTTCGTGTGACGAACAATGGAGTACGTAGTGCGAGTTGGGCGGACAGCAGGAGGCAAAGATCTGTTGAGGTTATAAGGTATATTCGAGAATGATGACCGTAGTTAAGGTCATCCCTATTATGGCATGGAGGGACAGGATAGTAAAGGCGGCTTGGACATAACATACGACTTCTAGTAACCAATATAGTAAAAAGTGAGGTCAAATTAGACTCACCCAACAAGGTTGGAATGGGAGAGAGTCAGTCGAAATATTGAAGGGAACCAGAAGTTGAAATACTAGAAATGTGGAGATGGCATGTGTCAGGTAACGAAGGTAAAATATCCAAAGGCATGTGCATATGTCAGAGTATGGCTAATCGGGAGTGAAAATTTAGGGTAAAATTTTTCTTGGCTCGTACGAGCAGATTTACAATTGTAAGAGACCACCATCACACTTAGAAGTGGAATGGTTTGTCAAAATAAGGCGCATATGTTTGGTTTGACCATAATTTCCTTCTTCAGATGTTCAGGATAAGATGCAAACGTTGTTCTGAACTCACACAAGAGGGTCAGACAGAGGTCACTTTGTGAAAAGAAGTTTAATAAATTAACGAACCTTACACCGGATGAAGTAGGTGAAATGGAGAAGAGGAGATTAAAGGGGAAAATTTACATACAAAAATAATTGTTAGCACTTCTGAGGGGAATTCTACTTGTATGGTCAATGTAGATGGTAATAATGTCGCGTTATGGTAATATGGAGTTAAAAGCTTCCTTGTGTTGGGAGCTACAAGAATTGAAGAACTTATATAGAGTAAGACCAGGGGAAACGGTGTTAGAGAAGCACCTCAAGGGGAAGACCCAATAGGGGACCCATTTAAATGATTTTGATAATTGCGTTGTTTACTAAGCGGTGGTGATTTTAGTAAGAGATGTTGAAACCGGTAACGTGTCCCTTAGGGCCATCAAAGCTATGGGAACAACAGAGGTAGCCATTAGAGTCGAGACTACCAACGTCTGAGAGAAGGACAACCTTAACACTGTCAGTGTGGTCGGAGATAAGTGGAGTATGTGTAAAGGTATTTTGTGTGGAGTAAGAAACTAGAGGAATAAAGGGTATGGTTCCTAGAAAGGGAAATAGTTAGAGAAATTTTCGATTTGGTACAGACAGGTGTGTTAAGTCCAGGAAATAATTGAGCAGCCAGGGTGATAGGCAAGATAGAAGTATGAGTTATATCCTCAGATGATGATGTGTGTTGTGTGTGTCAGGAACGAGTTACTACATTTTTTATATTGCTATGTTCACATGGGAGTCGATTTTAGTGCGTATATCGGCAAATATTATCATTTATGTGAATATTTTCCCTCGTATAGTGGGATTAACTTCAGTGTTATCTGCGGAGGATGAATGGGTGTATTAATAGTGGTATATACTTTATTGATATTACTCGTTTTAGTGTTGTGTTATACGAGTATGATATTATCCTAATTATGGTTTTATAATATGCTTAAACCGATAGTGTGCGGATATTGTAAGTCTATTGGGGTTACTACCTTGGTGTAGAATGTTTTGTTCTGGCAAGGCCCCATCTGCGAGAGGGTCGGACTCGCGGTTATATATTTGTATATATGTATATATATATATATTGTTGAGACTTCAAAAGTATAATGGTCTAGGATACTGGTTCTCGATATGTGTAGGGACTTTATTGATACGATTCAGAGTGTATTTGGTTTATTGCTCAGCGAAAGTTGTAGCTGGTTATTATAATTAACGCTCAGGATGTGGTAATAAGAAGAGTTCATCGTTATATCACCCTTTAGAGACGTGGAAGTTAATACTCATAGTTGTATATCTGGGGACGGGATTTTGAAAGCCCCAATTATATTTGCATGATGTTTATGGAATGTGATTACCATCAATGTTAAGAGACAGTGTCTTTCGAAAGGAGTTCCTTGTTAAGTGTAACCGGGGAAGGAGATATAAATTTATTGTTAAGATACGGGAATATAGGGTTACATGTTATGGATTGAATGCCTAACTGATTTCCATGACCGACAATGCTAGGTAGTAGTGTATCCAGGGGAGGTTACTTGTTTGGATTTTGCTTTGCAAGACATGCCACGCATGAAACTTAGCATAAGGTTGGTAGTAAGGAGATGTTTATCCATTTTTCCATGATTTGGGTACCCCGATCGTTAGGGAAGTATATAGTTATAACGGGAAGTTAAAGAATAAATTACGATATAAGGCCAGTTGAGCCAGTTGTGTTTGAGGAAATATTGATAATTTTGTTTTGTTTTGGCGGGTTAAAGGATGAAATGATGTTTAGGAAAATTTAGAATTTCGAATTCAGGGATGATTGAGAATACCCAAATTGGTGTAGCCATGTTGCAAATGCAGGGACAATAAAGAGTTTGGAGTACTTGTGAAGTGTATGTGATGTTTAAAACCAGTTTTCACGATGTATAGGGTGTATGGACACCTCGGTTTGTCGGTGTCAGGATCGCTGGAAGAAGAAAGATAGATGGGTGAAATTCTTACTTGCGAAAATAACAAATTGGAAGTGGTAGAGTGGATTAAGCATCGTGAGAAGGACGAAAATCTATAGATTCATGTGTAATCAGAGTACCATGTCCAAGATTGGTTGAAGGGCAGTGGGAAGCCATTTAAAAAGTGGGTATCCCTTGAGAAGACAAATATTTAACTATTATGAACAATTTAGAGTGGAGTTCCACCTAATCGAATGTTGAGGGTGGCTTACGCGTAAATAGAGTGAGGATGTAAATAAGGTATAAAGAGTCCAGATGTGCACAACGTCGTGAATAGTGCACAAGCCGAAACTTTTGGTATACGCCGAAGAAAGAAGAGGGTTATTAAGTACCATTTAATGGGATGAGTTATAAACGGAAGTCGATGTTGAGCGGGACATAATTAGTAGTCCCCACGAGCACCACTTATAGATAGAAATAAGTTGGAGTAAGGGTATCAACCAGAAACTTGGTGTTGAGCCGAGGATTCCAGTAGCGAAAGTGTCAATATGGTAAATTTCCTTGATGGGTTGCAATCATAAAAATGAGTAACGAGTTCCTTCGGATGTGTGGAACGGATTGTCAAAAAGGAAAGAAATTGTTATATTCGTGGGTGATTTACACCATTAGATAGTGATCGCGCTAGTATGAGGTCCTACCCAGTATTAATCCGAACGAGGATGAAATACCCCAAACCCACCTTCGATATGGGGTATAAGGAAGTAGTGGGCATATTTTCATTTTGAGAAATTTGGATCACGTATAGCCCGAAGAATAGGCACAAGGTGATTAACGACTGGTGGAACTGTATGAAAGAAATTCCAAATTCATAGCGATCATTTCATCTTTTTTTAGTAAATGAAGTATAATATGGTAAATAACTAACCATCTGAAGTGGTTTTCCCTTATGTAAAAGTCACAATGTCGGGAACAGATATTCAAAGAATAGACAAGAGTAGTCAGATGTTTTATGGTTTCTTACAGGATGGGAGTTTCGTGTTTAAATAAACACGGGAGATGATACGAAGTGAGGTGCGAACTCACAATAATATTGAGATAATGCGAGCACGGACGTATAAGCTATTCTTATTCGAACATTCTTTAGTAAGAGCACAACGTGAGGTTCATTTATTGAGGTGTAACCCTATAACTGATAAAGTGTCAAGAGTGTTCAACAAGCTTGTTGTGAAGCGAGGGTTGTAGTGATTAAGCCTTTCTTTGTATTTTATTTTGGGTACTAGAGGATTCCTAAATTTTCCAGGTATGCCTACTTTTCTGAATTTCGGGACGAAATTCTGTTATTAGGGGGGAAGTATGTAATACCCCGTATTTTTATGGCTTTTAAGTATGAGATTAATTAAATGGAATTGTTTTTAATTGTGGGATTAATTAAATTAATTTGGGGTAATTAATTGGAAATGAATTCAGATTTAAATAACTAGCGAGATGAGAGTTAGTATTTAAATATGATTATAATGTTGAATATTACTGAGTGATTATGGTAATATGTGACTATTGAATTTATCAAAATTGTCGTGAGTTGAAAATACGGCATGTTCAGTAAATTAGTTGGGACGCGCATGTCAGTCGTGTCAGGACCCAATTTAATGGATTTAAAATTATTTTATTTTTATGTCATCCGTATGATCATTTTGAGTGTACCAACGTATCCGCAAGGGTCGAGATAGTCAAAAAACACTAGACGGGGGTTTAGTTTGGGTCCCAAGGCATTTTTAGGCCAAACCGGCAACCCATGAGGGTATTTTAATCATTCCTATTTTTGGTGAATAAGTGCCTACGAATTTTAGACTGATATTATCAGCCAACACTTGAGTCCCTTAGGATTTTAACAAGCAAAAATCATCATGGCAGTTAGATAAGAAGAGATGAGAAGTTCCAAGGGTTTTCCATGGCCATAACCACCACTTAGAGGCTTTTGCACCACCGTTGCCACCACTGGATAGATCGGAAAGCAAGGATCATCCCCATACCATGTACTTCATTGGACAAGAAACTCTATTTCAGGCAAGTGATTTATCTTGCAATAATTTATGGCATATACTTTACAGAATAGTTTAGGTTTGATGTCAATTTATGAATAATGGAAAAAACAAGAAATTGGAGACTTAATAATTGATTTGGGGTAGGTTTGTATGTAGTGGTGCTTCTGGAAATGTTTGATAAATGAAATTATAACTTAAGGGTCAAGAATCATGAAATTTAATTGAGTATTATGATTATTTTGGAAGAAGTAGGGAAGCATTAGGGTTGTAGTGAAATTTATAACTTTTAATCCAAGAAAGCAATGTTCTATGATAGTTTGATGATTCTTGAATGTTAAAAATTGTATAGATATGTTGGTTTAATGATTAGAGAACTTACTTTGGAGATTGGGACGTTGTAGTGGAGGATTTGGGGGTGTAAAAATGGAAAAACCCATAACTGTTAAAGTTCTGGGCAGATACCTATTTGATCGATTGATCGACTCAAGAATGTCGATCAATCGATGGATCGATCGATCGACCCCTTTCCATCGATCGTTCGACCACTTCTGATTTTTGGTGATTGTTTCCCTTTAAGGTTGAAGGAAAATCCCAAATCCGATAATGATTATTAGGGTGATTAATATAATATTTTGGGACTTAGTTAATGTCAGTAGGGTCTTAGTTATTGCAGGAAAATGTTATTCTTATGGGATTGAGCGTTATTATTACGAACGTTTACCGAGTGAGGATGGTTTGAGATCTTTCGATTTTGGGACTGAAAGTTGAATGAATGATAATTTAAGGGATTCTATATTTGCTGAGATAATCGTATGAACAAATGGGAGACCTAGTATTCACTTGGGATATGTATAGGTACCCGAATCCGTATTACGAGACTTGTCGTGTTAAATAAATATTACGTAGAATATACGGAACGTGAATATTTTGGGTGAGACTTAATATATAGGGGAGGAGTATACCTATATTGAAAATGTATATATACTGGTTGTGTGATTTTCTAATATATGGATTATTGTGTATAACATACCTACCATACTTGCTATCACGAGAGGTCGTTCGTAAGAGGATAGTCTGGTCTCGATGTGACTTTCGGGGGAATTTAGATTGATACCTCAGAACATAGGACTTGGAAGGGCTTATCGCTGAATGGATAAGTCTGTTGACCTTGGGAGCGTAGGTATGTGCGTGATCCATGGGTATGTGAACTATGTTCGCCTCCACTATGTGAAGCACCTTATACTCTTGACTCACTTGAGTCTACATTGTATAAGTGTTCATCTAGTTTGGAAATTATGATAAAATTATGTCTAACCTAGAATCCAAAGAACCCCAGAGCTTGCACTACTATTTCATCTCTCTTCATTGAAGTGATCTAGACCTCATTACCAACACTCACACACAGTAGAATGGATCATATACATGTCATATTGCATATAAGTGTGTGTACATATGTATAGTGTGTTTAAATCCCTAATATTTCTTTTTAAATATTTTTTGGGGATTTTATAAACATTTTAAAATAAGTTTTTATTAATTAAAACTTGGTTTTAAAAGTTTTTGGGGTCAATCTGCTATTTAACATTGATGGTTATATTGACTTAAAGTTATCTTGGGTAGAATCCGAAAGCGGAAGATATTTCAGGGTGTACTTTTAATTATTTTCAGACACGCGTTTTATCTCTACTCATTGGCAAACATTTTTTTCTTTCTGATTGGTGGAAAGTGTGTTTCTTTATAGAGTGTAAACCAGCGCCAGTTTACAACCCTTAGATCATTTTTATCAACGATCTGCATGCGCCCTTTTATAATCCGTGTGAACCCCATTTGGACCAATTAGGAGAATTTTAATCACCACATATCGAGAACCCTTGGATTAAAGTCAATCCATCTTAACTCAATCTGAACTTCTGATTTTGGTTCTCATTCTTGAATCTTCCCACTCTCCTATAAAAGGGCCCTTCGTCTCAGCCTTAGAAGACTTTTTCCATTTCGTCCTTTTGAGAGAAAAAAGAGAGTAGAGAGAGAAGAGAGAGGAGAGAGAAACTAGAAGAGAGAGAGAGAGTTAGAAACCCTAACCCTAACCCTAAATCGTCAAAACCTCTTTCAAATCTAAACCTCCTTTTCAACTGCTATATACCCCAAACACAACCTTGAGTTGGCATTTTTTAGATTTGTTTAGATTAGTTTGTTGGTGTAACCTCTTGTTCTTTAGATCTTATGTCCAACTTAAACATTCTGTCTTAGATCTATTTTCTGTCGTATAGAAATTTCAGATCTATGTACTTCATGTTACATTACAGTTAGACTTGTCGTATAGAAATTTCAGATCTATGATTTCAGATCTATGTACTTCATGTTACATTACACTTAGACTTGCATATTTTGTTTCTCAGCTTGAGAAATATATTGTTGATTCTTTTTCTGTAAATTTTTTATCTTTGAAATCAATAATAATGTTTTTTGTTTCTAGTTCTCTTGAAACAAGACCTTTGACCTAGTTTGGAATCGCACTTGGTAGTTTTCAGTCTCAAAAATCTTTTCAAAACCCGAGACTGATTAAAATCTTGATACGTCTTCTGAGAAAGATAGCCGTTGATTCTGGGATTATTTTAAAGGTAAAAAAGGTTAAGTTTTGTGAGAAGAGAGAAAAAGATAAATCACAGCATATAGCCTTATATGTAATTTGTTAGGACTGTTTATACATGATAAGTGTGTGTGTGTGTGCATGAATGTGTTAGATAGAACCTTCATAAACACTTTCACTCTACCACACAAAAAGTGTTGGTAATAAGATCTTGAGAAAAAGAGTCGATGTAAAGAGGTTGAACAAATTGGAAGATAACAAACTGGGAGGACAACATCAACAATCAGAACTGCAAAGAAGTTATAAGGACACCAAAGGGTACATTCCTAAACTTATATAGGTCAGAGTTGTATGCATGTTTGTTATATAGTTTGTAAAAGTTAAATTTGTTTACAGTGGAATTTTTGTTTTACTCCGTAGAGGGAGTCGTGGATGTTTCCTCAGTTCGGTGAGGTTTTACCACTTAAAAAATCTTTTTCTTAATCTTCCTACATCTTCTCATCTCATTCTTGGTTATGCTGGGTTTAAAGTTTGTTTAAACTGTTTTATAAACCTGTTGATTAAATATTGAATAGATCTCGTACATACTTTTATAAAACACATCTTGTGTTCAATTAGTTTTGGTTTTTAAGAAAAGAGTTTCTTCAAAAAACTGTTCGGAGTTACTTAAATAGTTTAATTTTATTAAACGGATTTAGTAACAGAATTTCAATTGGTATCAGAGCTTTGTAAACTTCTTTTAAAAAGATCATGTGTTTCTAAAATTATTTTCGAAAAATCAAGTATGGACGAGAAAAATGAAAGATTTGGTAACTTGACCAGACCTCCTATCTTTGATGGAACCAATTTTGCTTGCTGTAAAGTAAGGATGATTGCTTTCATTCAAGGAACTCTGGGAGATGATGTCTAGGACATTGTTGAAAATGGATACATTTTTCCTACTAAACCAACCATTGAAGGAAGTAATGAAAGGGTTAAGAAAGTATTAAGTGAGTTCACACAAGAAGAGAAACAAGTTTCTCTCAACAATAACAAATGAAAGAATGCCATATTTATGTTTATAAATGAACATGAGTTCAAAAGAATCTCATCCTGTACCACTTCTAAGGAAGCTTACTTTGGTTATTGCTCATGAAGGTGACACTAGAGTTAAGGATGCTAAAACTCAAATGCTCATTGAACAGTATAATTTTTTAATTATGTCTGAGACTGAGTCATTTGATGACTTCTATATGAACCTGACTGATATTGTGACAAAACTACATGCTAATTGGATAACATATGACAGGCAAGAAATTGTATCTAAAATTCTAAGATCATTATCACAGAAATTTGACAATAAAAGATATGTTATTGAGGAAATGTGTGATATAAATCTCACTCCTGAATTACTCAGTAGTAAATTAAGAACTGTGGAAATTGAACTGTAATTTAAGAAGCAATTGACCTAGTTCCATAGGAAACAGACTAGTTCCAATCTAAGATTCTCTTCTAAATTTATTAATCCTGAGTTTAATACTTCAAATGATGACTCTGATGAGGAATGCGATATAGAGAGTTCGGATAATCAGATTGCCTTAATGTCAAAATAGTTTAATAATATCATTAAATTTAGAAACAACATGGCAAATAAACAAGGCAAGTCCAATTATCCAACTCCCTTTAATCACAGACCTCATGAGAAAAGACATGACAAACATCACAAGGACTCTCACACTAGACCTAATAGAGACCTTAAGAAGACTGAATGCTTTAGATGTGTTAAACTAGGACACATTGCACAAGACTGTAGAGTTAACTTGAACACTCAAAACAAACACGCTAGAGCCAACATTTGCAAGACATGGGATGATTCAAGTGACTCTGAAAATGAGGAACCTGAGTCATCTGATGTTTTTGATCCTTGCATGTCTTTCTTTGCCAAAATTATCTATAATGATGATATGCCTCTGTTTGTTAATGAGGATAAATCTAGTAATTCTACTTCTGATGTTTCGAATAATGGTGTTACTGGTTTAAATGCTTTGATTACTGAGAATATTGCTATCTGTTCCTCGGGGTGTGTGAGTCAAAGGGAAAGCGATAATGACGATGTCAATGGGTGTGTGAGTCCAAAGAATGAAGCCCTATGGGTCACTTCACACACTACACTTAGTGACTCGAACAATGAAGACCTCCCAGATCTTCACACACTCTATGCTAAAACTCTCAAGAAAAGCACTAAACTAGAAAAGATTGTGAAAGATCTCACTAAGAAGTTAGAAGATCTAAGCCTAATGGTCAAACTGAATGCTGAAGAGTATACTACCCAATGTCTGACTCATGAAAGTGAAATCAAAATATTTGATAAAAAACTCAGAAATTTAACTGAAACAAATTAAACTGTGGAGAAAAAATACAAAGGGACATTGTTAGAATTGGAACAAACTAAAGAAAAGACAGCAACTGTTTTCAAAAAGTTTATAAAATTTGAAAATAACTCAAACTATTTTGATGAATTTGTTGCTGAATCAAAAACCAATTCTGATGATCGAACTGGAATAGGATTCTGCCCCAATTTGAAGACACAAACAAAATCTTTTGAAACTATCAAGTTTGTGTCAGGAGGCAAAAGACCTATTGAAACCTGCCCAGATTTTCATTCCCTAAAAACTAAGTTTGATTCAAAACATCAAAATTTTAACATTGGGGAATCAAGTTTCTCTAAACATGAAAGTTCACCTAAGGCTAAATATGTCTGCCCCTCTATTAGGAAGAGTGAGTCTGCATTCAAGACTGTCATACCTAGGAATAGAGTTCAACCTCAAAACTCCTCAAAACCCTTGTTTATAGACTTTTCGAAGGAGACCCCAACCTTGAGCAACCTTTATTGCTCTTACTGTGATATATACGGTCACTCATTTGATAGTTGCTATGCTTGGAGACTAGTTAAACCTGTCTGTAATCCTCATATCTATCAGAACTTTAACTATTCTAGGAGGAGCCACAACAATTATGTACTTCCTAGACAACCTGACAAAAACTCTAATTATAGGAAGAGAAAGACCAAACCTAAAAGAACATTTCCTAGAAGGATTCCTAAGCACTTTCCTAAACCAAATGCTCATGTTTTTCATAAAACTCAAAATCATGCGCAAAATATTTTTCAACAAAAATTGAATGCTCGCAGATTTTATGAATTGAGAGTTAATAAGCGCAAAATGAAAATTAGAGCAATTTGGGTTAGAAAAGATGATCTATTACCTCAGATGAAATGTAATATAGTTATTACTGCTTTAAAAGCTGAACACACATCATCTGGTTGGTATTTAGACTCTGGATGCTCTAAGCACATGACTAGGGATGATACTAAACTTTTGAACAAAACCAGCTTTGTTGGTGGAAAAGTTATTTTTGGTGATGGAGTATCATCTCAAATCATAGGCAAAGGAACTCTCCAAGAAGATGGACTACCAGTTCTTGAAAATGTTCTTCAAGTTAAAGGTGTTAAGGCCAATTTACTTAGTATCTCGTAATTTTGTGACTCAGATCATACTGTTACCTTTTCAAAAGAATAATTGCAAAATTTTAAATGAAAAAGGTGAATGTATAATTACAGGATTTAGGACTCCTGACAATTGTTATACTGTCATGAACAATTCTGAAATCTGTAATGTTGCAAGAATAGATGACAACGAGATATGGCATAACAAAATGGGTCATATAAATTACGATAATCTTAGTAGACTGACCTCTCAAGAAATAGTTAGAGGAGTTCCTAAAATCAAACCCATTCCTAATGTTGTCTGTGGTTCCTGTCAGGAAGGTAAAATTGTTAAGGCACCTCATAAGAAAGTTAATGATATTCTTACCTCTAATCCTTTGGAGTTCATCCATATGGACACAGTTATATTTTAGTTATGGTTGACTTCACCAGATTTACTTGGGTAGATTTTTTAAAACAAAAGTATGACACTTTTCAAACTTTCTTAAAAATACTTCTTCGGATTGAAAATGAAAAGGACACTCAAGTAAATTGGATTCGTAGTGATAGAGGTGGAGAATTCAAAGACACTGGTATAATAGAGTATTGTGACTATAATGGTTACAAACACGAGTTTAGTGCTCTTAATACTCCTCAACAAAATGGGATCGCCAAGAGAAAGAATCGTACACTTCCAGAAATGGCACGCGTTATGTTACATGCTAAGAGTTTGACTAAATATTTTTGGGTAGAATCTATTCGTACTGCGTGTCACATCATAAATAGGGTCTATCTTAGAAATAATTCCAAACAAACTCCTTACGAACTTTGGTATAAGAAAAATCCCAATCTTAAGTACCTTAGAACCTTTGGTAGTACTTGTTATATATGTAAAGATACGGAGCACTTGTCCAAATTTGAGAGTTGGGGAGATAAATCTATATTTTTAGGATACTCGCCTAACAGTAGAGTCTATCGAGTGTATAATCTTCGCACTAAAACCTTGATGGAATTCATAAATGTAATTGTGAGCGACACTACTGTAGAGAGTAAGACTGGTGAATCAAATATTGAGGGAGAGCCTACAAACATTTTACAAAATGGCTCTCCTGAAATAGATGATTCATTACCAATTGAGATACCTGAAGTACCTAACTGGGTTTCTAAAGATCATCCCATAAATAACGTAGTTGGTAACCCTAGTGAGTCAGTGCGTACAACATCCCAACTAAGAAATTATGCACATTATGCATGTTTTGTTTCCCTAGTGGAACCAAAGAATGTAAATGAGGCATTAAATGACTCTCACTGGATTTCTGTTATGCAGGAAGAACTTCTTCAATTTGTCATTCATGATGTTTGGTATCTTGTACCTCGGCCTGATCACAAAAAGGTTATTGGCACACGTTGGATTTTTAAAAATAAGTTTGATAAAAGTGGGATAATCATTAGAAATAAAGCTAGATTAGTTGCTCAAGGATACTCTCAAATTGAAGGAATAGATTTTAATGAGACTTTTGCTCCTGTTACTCATTTCGAATATGTTCGTCTTCTCTTTGCTATAGATTGCCACTTGCATTTTACACTCTACCAAATGGATGTCAAATCTGCATTCCTTAATGGAATATTGACTGAAGAGACCTATGTAGAACAACCTAAAGGGTTCTTTGACCCTCAATATCCAAATCATGTATTTCGTCTTAAAAAGGCTTTGTATGGCCTTAAACAAGCACCTAGAGCTTGGTATGAGCGTCTTTCCAGTTTTCTCTTAGATAAAGGTTTCAAAAGAGGTGGAAATAATCAAACCCTTTTTGTCAAACATTTTGACAAACAAATCATTATTGCTCAAGTTTATGTTGACGATATTATCTTTGGATCAACTTCTCCCTCAGAAGTAAAATCCTTCTCTGAAATTATGCATAAAGAGTTTCAAATGTCTCTTATGGGGGAGTTGTAATTTTTCTTAGGTCTTCAAGTCAAATAAAATTCAGAAGGATTATTTGTCTCGCAGTCTAAGTATGCTTTAGAGATAGTAAAGAAATTTGACCTTGAGAGTGCTAAAGATGCTAAAACACCCATGAGTACTACGGTTAAACTTTCTAAAGACGAAACTGGAAAATCCATAGATCCAACTCTATATCGTAGTATGATAGGAGCCTTACTATACCTTATTGCCTCACGTCCTGATATTATGTATGCTGTGTGTGTATGTGCACGTTATCAAAATAACCCTAAAGAGAGCCATCTGAATTCTATTAAACGAATCATTAACTATGTAAAAGGCACTCTGAATCTAGGACTTTAGTACACTAATGACACACCAAGCACTATAATTGGGTACACTGATGCTGATTGGGCTGGGTGTACTGATGATAGTAAAAGCACATCAGGAGCATGTTATTATATATGTAATAACTTGGTAGGATGGAGTAGTAAGAAACAAAACTGCATGTCACTCTCAATAGCTGAATCTGAATACATAGCCGCTGGCAGCTGTTGTGCTCAATTACTATGGCTTAAGAAAATGCTAAGTGATTATGGTATTCAAGAAAATTAATTGCATCTCTATTGTGATAATCAAAGTGCGATCAATATTTTTAAAAACCCTGTTCAACGATCGCGAACAAAACACATAAAAATAAGACAGCACTTTATATGCGAATTAATGGAAACTAAGGAATTAGAAATCAATTATCTTCCTACTGATTTGCAACTTGCAGATATGTTTACGGAACCTTTAGATTACAATCGATTTATTTCTTTGCGTAAATCTATTGGTATGGTGTGTTCTGATTAATCTCTTTGATCTATTTATTTTTCCCTTTTTCCATTTGAGACAACATGGGGGAGAAATTTGAGTCTCTAATGATTCTTTACATATGCTAAACAACTTGATCTTAGTGATTCATTGCAGGCTTTTGTACGATTATTCTTGTAAGGACATTTTTGTCCATTATCAATTTGTATGTCGTACGCCGTTACACCGTTGAAGAAACTCAACATCGCATCTACATCAACGGATCTGAATATCAAAGCATCTTCAACATCATAGCCTCTGCGTGAATGAACTTGGTAAAATTTTGTTTTTACGTTCCTTAAAAATCAAATTTAGTATTGGGAAATTTTTATAAAATGTTTTTTATAAAAATAAGAAGTAAGTTTTTTAAAGAAAAATGAGGCTTTTAAAAGTTTTTTATTTTTCTGGGAAGCCGGACCGGTCCGCCCATCAACCGGACCGATCCGCAACCGGACCGGTCCGCCCCCTACCCGGACCGATCCGCTTGTTGCTGATCCAGTATACCCCAGATCGAATGCAAACCGATGGAGCCATATTTTAAAAGAACCGATCCAGTCATCCGGACCGATCCGCCCCCAAGCCGGACTGGTCCGCCTGGGATATACTCGAGCAGTTCCGTGTGTTTTTTACCCACCATCTTATATTTCCTATATATATTACTATTCCAATGGTGTATTTTTTCAAGTCTTTGAGAAAACATTTTTAAGAGATAAAACACAACAAGACTTCGTTTTTTGATGTGCCAAACATCTTTTTGATTCACACCAAAAATGCCAATTACTTTTCTGAATCTTTTGGAACCCTAGAACACAACTTTGGTTTTTTCAACCATTGTGGATAAGCCGTTCTCTTCTTCATTGCAACCCTCCTGGAAAGGGAAAATTTCAGCCGACAAACTTGTGGAGAAGCCGTTTCTCTTCTTCATTGCAGCCCTCCTGAAAAGGGATATTTCCAGCCGCCGACTACAGAATTCGATACCTGAGGGTAATTCTTAGTCACTGTATTTTCATTGTAATCCGAAATTTTATGTTACAATATTATAATGAAAATAAAAGGTTTTGCCCCTTTGGGGGATTTTTCCTGAAATTGAATGTTTTTATCCAGCATGCTATATTTTATTTGATAAATCATCTAGATGCATGTCTTAGGGTTTAACTAATTCTTGGGTTTAATTAAAATTGGATTTTATTTGAGAAGTCGCAATATTTCCGCTGTACCTACTCTCTCAATTCTCATCTGATGTAATAGGGTATTCAATTGTAAATAGTTGAGTTATGTACTTTTTCTTTCTAGGATTTGGGTAGATAGATTTTTGTAGGAATAGGTTTCCTTCCTTTTGTTGCCCTACGAGTTCAAGATAACTCAAAGGAGATTTTGTCTCATATTTCCAAAGGGGGAGATTGAAGCAGCTTATACTCTTGACTCACTTGAGTCTACGTTGTATAAGTGATCATCTAGTTTGGAAATTGTGACAAAATTATGTCTAACCTAGAATCCAAAGAACCCCAGATCTTGCACTACTATTTCATCTCTCTTGATTGAATTAATCTAGACCTCATTACCAACACTCACACATAGTAGAATGGATCATATACATGTCATATTGCATATAAGTGTGTGTACATATGTTGAGTGTGTTTAAATCCCTAATATTGCTTTTTAAATATTTTTTGGGATTTTGTAAACATTTTAAAATAAGTTTTTATTAATTAAAACTTGATTTTAAAAGTTTTTGGGGTCAATCTGCTATTTAACATTGATGGTTATATTGACTTAAAGTTATCTTGGGTAGAATCCGAAAGCGGTAGATATTTCAGGGTGTACTTTTAATTATTTTCAGACGCGCGTTATATCTCTACTCATTGGCAAACATTTGTTGCTTTCTGATTGGTGGAAAGTGTGTTTCTTTATAGAGTGTAAACAAACGCCTGTTTACAACCCTTAGATTATTTTTATCAACGATCTGCATGCGCTCTTTTATAATCCCTGTGAACCCCATTTGGAACAATCAGGAGAATTTTAATCACCGCATATCGTGACCCCTTGGATTAAAGTCAATCCATCTTGACTTAATCCGAACCTTTGATTTTGGTTCTCATTCTCGAATCTTATCAGTCTCCTATAAAAGGACCCTTCGTCTCAGCCTTAGAATACTTTTTCCATTTCGTCCTTTTGAGAGAAAAAAGAGAGAGAAGAGAGAAACCATAAGAGAGAGAGAGATATTTAGAAACCCTAACCTTAACCCTAAATCGTCAAAACCTCTTTCAAATCTAAACATACTTTTCAACTGCTATATACCCCAAACACAACCTTGAGTGTTTGCATTTTTTAGAGTTGTTTAGATTAGTTTGTTGTTGTAACCTCTTGTTCTTTAGATCTTATGTATAACTGAAGCATTGTGTCTTAGATCTATTTTCTGTCGTATTGAAATTTCAGATCTATGTACTTCAAGTTACATTACACTTAGACTTGCATATTTTGTTTCTCAGCTTGAGAAATATATTGTTGAATCTGTTTCTGTAAATGTTTTTATCTTTGAAATCAACAATAATGTTTTTTGTTTATAGTTCTCTTGAAACAAGACCTTTGACATAGTTTGGAATCGCACTTGGTGGTTTTCAGTCTCAAAAATCTTTTCAAAACCCGAGACTGATTAAAATCTTGATACGTCTTCTGAGCAAGATAGCCGTGGATTCTAAGATTATTTTAAAGGTCAAAAATGTTAAGTTTTGTGAGAAGAGAGAAAAAGAAAAATCACAGCATATAGTCTTATATGTAATTTGTTAGGACTGTTTGTACATGATAAGTGTGTGTGTGTGTGCATGCATGTGTTAGAGAGCACCTTCACAAACACTTTCACTCTACCACACAAAAAGTGTTGGTAATAAGATCTTGAGAAAAAGAGTCGACGTAAAGAGCTTGAACAAATTGGAAGTTAACAAACTAGGAGGACAACATCAACAATCAGAACTGCAAAGAAGTTATAAGGACACCAGAGGGTACATTCCTAAACTTATATAGGTCTGAGTTGTATGCATGTTTGTTATATAGTTTGTAACTGCTAAATTTGTTTATAGTGGAATTTTTGTTTTACTCCGTAGAGGGAGTCGTGGATGTTTCCTCAGTTGGGTGAGGTTTTATCACATAAAAAATCTTGTTCTTAATCTTCCTACATCTTCTCATCTCATTCTTGGTTGTGCTGGGTTTAAAGTTTGTTTAAACTGTTTTGTAAACCTGTTGATTAAATCTTAAATAGATCTCGTACATACTTTTATAAAACACATCTTATGTTCAATTAGTTTTGGTTTTTAAGAAAAGAGTTTCTTCAAAAAAATGTTCGGAGTTACTTAAATAGTTTAATTTTATTAAACGGCTTTAGTAACATAATTTCACTATGTGTGATTTTTATTGAAACGGTTCCTGAGTGATTCGAAACTTGTGATCCTCTTGTACGTGATGTACCAGGATTCGATAGCAGAGTATGAGGGCAACGTAGGTTTTATCCTTGTGGGGTGCTTGATTTGTATATGAGATATTATACTAGTGCATATACGTATACTTGTGATAGTTCTGTTGTGTTGCTTAGTAGATGTGAATAACTAAGATATTATAATGGGCTAAGAATGTGAAAATTTAATTAACACTTGAGATAAGTAATTTAATGAACGTGAATATGGGTTATCAATATGTTTTGTTTGGGTGTTACGAGTAGATACCCTATGTTAGAATGAGAACGCAGGAGTGGTGAAGACTAGTTAGCTAGCGGCATAACTAGGATGGGTTAAGGGTCAACATTAGACGTGCACATTAGTTGAGAGGCGAGAAACTCATGTGAGAGTACGCAACTAACATGTTTATTATATGTGTTGTTTAATATTATAATTTAAACACTGATATATTTTTAAGCTGTTTTCACCTCATGCCTTGACTTGTTTGCATTCAAATCTATTTTTCTTGTAAAACCATTTAGGTGCCCAGCCACAGGGATGCCAAGCATAGGAGTTCCATTACATTGACGTGCTATAGATGTTGTGGAAGCTATAGGATCTTGGTATTAGACGCCTTCATGTTTATCCTTGGTTCCTTCAGAGTCATTTGTATCAATTAGGGCATGTTACACATTCTTAATTAGAGGTTGTAGTGACTGATTTTCATTATTTCGATTATTAGTTTATTTATTCAGACTATTGTATTGGGACTTTATTTACTCTGGTACTATGTTGGAGTGTTTACTCCAGACTCAGTTTATTTCATTTCGTTGATTATTCATTTGAGATTGTTTATCCGAATAATGGTGGTTGTCTTAATTACTTGGATTATGTTAATTTAATCAGTAAAATTTGGCATCTCTCTTTTTAAATATTAGGTGGCTAGTAATAAATTAAATGTTTTCGACAGTGATGCTACAACTAAACCAACTTGATATTATTTATTAATTTAATAAAGGAGTAGCTACCCGGTATTTAATTAGACGGGGTGTTACAAAATTCCTCCATACAGGAGAGCTATTGTGAGAGCATTTAAAAAATCACCACATAAGTTTTTTAATATAAGATTAAACAATTTAAATGGTTCCGAACGGTTTGTTGAAGAAACTCTTTTCTTAAAACAAATTTTAAACACAAGACGTGTAAAATAGTATGAACGAGTAATTTCAGTTATAGGTTTACCAATTTTGAAAAACAAAACTTTAAACAAAATAAACCAACACAGCCTTAAGAAAGGGATAAGAGGAAGAGGAAGTGTACACAAGCAATTTTAATGTGTTAAAACCCCACCCAATTGGGGAAACATCCACGGTGACCTCTACGCACAAAAGTAGAAAGTCCACTAAAAATGAGTAACAAATTACAAGATATATAACAATCAAGACACATAATCAAACCTAAACTAAGTTTAGAAATGTACCAACTCCTCTGGAATTTTCTGACTTCTCCCAAGGTTCTGATGTTGCTGACGTTCTCCCAGCTTCGTAGATTTACTCCTTTTAGTTTTACGTCAACTCTAAAATTCCAATATCTCAACACCAACACTTTTCAGTGTAGTAGTGAGAAGGTGTATGTGGTGTAGTTCTCTAAACTCATGTATGCAACTCACATACACTTAATTACAGACAATATGAGTATCAAATTACTTACAAATCTCTCAAGATGCCACGATTTCTAAAATCAACTTCAGTCAAATTAATCAAACTTTAGATGTTTCAAATAACCGCCAATCAAGAGGGAATCTTGCTATACCAACTATCCAAGATCATATACACTTTCTTTATTTGAAAACATTAACTTATTTCACAAATTGTGCAATAATTTTGAAAGTGAAATGCCCAATCAAGATCCCAAACTAGATCTAAGTTTGAAAGTTTCAGTAAGCTGAAATCAGAAAGGGTTTTGTTGGTCTAGGGTTTGTAAATAAGCAACAAATATTAGATTTCTAAAAACAAGAAATCAGATCTAGCAAATAACTATGTGATTTATATCACAGAAATCTAATCTCAAATTTCTATGCAAACAAATAGAGACTTAATCAATGTGATTTAGTTGGCAAAGAGATATAAGACAGTAGAAGAAGAAACTTCACAAATCTCGAAATAAAAACTCTCAGAAAAAGATTTTCCGGTTTGGATTTGATTGAAGTTTGAGTTAGGGATTGTAAAAAAGCTCTTCGAACTCTCTCTCTCTCTCTTTTTAACTCTTTTTCTCTCTTCTCTTTATTTTATCTCAGAGGTTAAAATGCCAAAAGTTGCAAAATTAAAGACGAAGTCTGCTTTTATACTGAGAGAAGAAGGATCGGGAACATTGAGGGAAAATGGATGAACATGATAAATTCGAAGTTAATCTAATGGCTACCAAGTCACCGCTTTTAAAAAGGTTTTGATTGGTTCAAAATTAAATACGGGGATTAAGTGAAAACACATGCAGTTCATAGATTAGAATAGATCTAATGGTCCACAGTGAGGTTTAAGTATGTGAGAGGGAGAAAACATATATCTGGCCGCTATATAAGCAACACGTGTAAGGCTGAGATGTAGTGTAAAATGCGTGTTGTTGAATTGTTAAAAATAGAAATTATACCCACAATATTCTCAAGAACTTTTGATTTCTATCCAACCAGATTTTATGACTTAAAAACAAATAATAATTTAGCCCTAAAAGGTTTTAAGCCATTATTTTTAATTTTTAAAAATCATTTCAAAATCATAGAAATTATTTAAAAATTCCCAAAAAATAGTAGAAAATTAATTTTAAAGGATTTAACTCACACACAAACAAATATAGCATAATATAATATATGTATGCAATCCTAGTGTGTGGTGTTGGTGAGCTACTTTTAAGTCGTAAAGGCATCATGTAGAGTCTGAGGTTCTTTGGGAACTAGGGATGAGACTCAAATTTTGTCATAATTTCCAAACTAGATGAGCACTTATATAGTATAGACTTACGTAAGTCAAAGATATAGGGTGCTTCGATCTCCCCCTTTGGAAATGTGAGAAAAAATGTCCTTTGAGTCAACGAGGACTCGTAGGGATACAAAACGAAATAAGAAAAACCTATTCATGTTCAAAGTTTTCTATCTACCCAATATACTAGAAAATAAACGTACATAACTCAACTAATTATAGACCAATACACTAACAAAATATGATGTAAAAACGATACTGATTACTGTAGATAAACCCTAAGATCAATCTTTTTAGAGATGTACACAAATAAGGTTTTCAAATAAAACTCAAATTTCTCCCCCATTTTGTCTCAAATGGACAAAGGGTAAAGAAAAACATTCATAAATCATATAACATCATTCCTAAAAAATCATCCCAATTGACTAGCGTAAAGATTCAAAACGAGCATTATCTAATGGTTTAGTGAACAAATCAGCTAGTTGTAATTCAGTAGGGAGATAGTTAATTTCCATCTCCTTGGATTCAACTAACTCGTGTATAAAATGATATTTGATTTTAAGATGTTTAGTACGAGAGTGCTGTACATGATTTTTAGAAACATTAATCGTACTTTGATTGTCACAATATAGATGTAACTTGTCCTCAGTGATACCATAATATTTTAGCATTTGTTTCGGCAAAAGTAATTGAGAGCAACAACTTCCTACTGCAATATATTTAGATTCGGCAGTAGACAAGGAAGTTCATCTTTGTTTCTTACTACTCCATCCTACCAAGTTGTTACCAATGTAGTAACACGCTCCTGAAGTACTCTTACTATCATCGATACAACCGACCCAATTATCATCGGTGTAACCTACTATAGTACTAGAGGTGTCTTTGGTGTACCAAAGTCCTACGTTTAGAGTGCCTTTGATGTATTTGATAATTCTTTTAACGCACAAAAGGTGACTTTCTTTAGGATTATTTTGATATCGATCACACACGCATGCAGAGTACATGATGTTAGGACAGGAAGCAGTAAGATAAAGTAAGCTTCCTATCATACTACGGTACAAGGTGGTATAAATAGATTTGCCATTCTCATATTTAGAAAGTTTGACAGTGGTACTCATAGAAGTCCTGACATCTTTAGCTATTTTTAGGCCAAATTTCTTAACAATCTCTAAAGCGTATTTAGATTGCGATACAAATAATCCTTCTGAATTCTGTTTAAGTTGGAGTCCTAAGAATAATTATAACTCCCCCGTAAGTGACATCTGAAATTATTTATGCATAATGTCATAGAGGGTCTTAACTGCTAAAGGGGAGGTGGAACTAAATATGATATCGTCCACATAAACTTGAGAAATAGTAATGTTGTTGTCAAAACGTTTGACAAACAAGGTTTGGTCATTTCCTCCTTCCTAAATCCATTATCTAAATGAAAGGTGGATAAACTCTCATACCAAGCCCTAGGATATTGTTTTAACACATAAAGAGATTTTTTAAGATGATAAACATAATTTGGGTGATGAGGGTCAATAAACCATTTGGGTTGTTATACATAGGTCTCCTAAGATAAAATTCTGTTAAGGAAGGCTGACTTAACATCCATTTGATATAGACTGAAATGAAAATGACATGCTATGGCAAAAAGTAAACTAATAGATTTGAGGCGAGTGACATGAGTAAAGGTTTCCTCAAAATCTATTTCTTCAATCTGAGAGTATCCCTGGGCAACTAATCTAGCATTATTCCGAATAATCAACCCAGATTCGTCGGTCTTATTTTTAAAAATACAATGTGTGCTAATAACCCTTTTATTTTCAGGCTTGGGTAAAAGATACCAAACACCATGAATGACAAATTGAAGAAGTTCCTCCTGCATAGCACTTATCCACAAGGTGTCATTCAAGGATTCATTTACAGTTTTGGGCTCAATAAGAGAAACAAAACATGCAAAGTGAGCAATGTTATGAATTTGAAAGGTCTATGATTTATTTTTTAAGAAGGCAACCCATGTAAATCGAGTGAAATCATCAACCATAAAAAGAATTTAATTGTTTCCACACAGACTAACAATATGAGAAGGACCCATTAGGTCCATATGGATGAGTTCTAGAGGTTTAGTGGATAAAACTTCTTTAATTTTCTTATGGGGAGCCTTGACAATTTTTCCTTCTGGACATGGACCAAAAACAATATTTGAAATTGGTTTGATCTTGGGAATGCCTCTAACTATCTCTTGGGAGTTTAATTTGCCAATATTATCATAATTAATGTGACCAAACCTATTATGCCATATCTCATTGTCATCAATTCTGGCAATGTAACAAACTTCTGTACTTGGATTGACTATGTAGCAGTTATCTGGTGTATGGATTCCTGTAATAATGAAATCACGTTTTTTATTTAAAATTTTACAATTCTTCTTTGAAAAAGTTACAATATGGTTTGAGTCACAAAACTGTGATATACTTAGTAAATTGGCTTTAAGTCCTTTCACCAAGAGAACATTCTAAAGAATGGGTAATCTTTTTCATGTAGTGTTCCTTTACCAATGATCTGGGCTGATACAGCATCTCCAAACATGACTTTTCCTCCAGAGAAGTTGGTTTTATTTGAAAGTTTGGAATCAGCACCGGTCATATGTTTGGAACATCTTGAGTCTAAATACCATCCAGTTGTAGTTTGTTCAGCTCTAAAAGCACTAATCACTATGTTGCATTTTAACTGGGGTAATAAATCATCTTTTCTAACCCAAATTGCTTTCAATTTGCGCTTATTAGCCCATATTTGATAAAACTTGCGAGCTTCTGTATTTTCTTTAAAAGATTTTTGCACAATTTTATTGTTGTTATAAACAGTTGGAGCAATAGGTCTAGAATAGAATCTAGGATTACCTCTTGTAGATTGTCTTTTAGTATTAGTCATTTTCCTTCTATTACAATAGTTAGAGTGCTTGTCTGGTTTTCTAGGAAGGACGTAGATGTTTTGGTTTAGAATAGTTGAAGCTATGGTAAATGTTAGAAGCATACACTAGATTACATAGATGTTTGGAATAGGAAACATCAAGGGAATATACATACACATCACAATAGGAGTAATAAAGATGGTGTGTTGAACTCATAACCTTGGGAAAGTTATTATTTAAATATTTGTCTAGGTTTTGAGCTCTAGCCTTATTCCTAAGTGGCACAGGATGAAACGTTGAATCTTCTTGTCGAATTGGCGGGCAGACATATTTGGTCTTTTGTTCAACATTATACTTAGAGTTGCTTGAATCACCAATATCTAACTTACGTTGTTTTTTGTTATCAAAATAATTTTTTAAACCTTGAAAATATGGACAGGTTTCAATACTTCTTTTTCCACCAGACACAAACTTTATGGTTTCAAAGTTTTTAGTTTGTGTGTTAGAGTTGGGACAAAAACCTATTCCAATTCTGTCATCAGAATTGGTTTTCCTTTCAGCTACACAATCTTCAAAACACTTAGAATTATTTTCAAATTTTGCAAATTTTTTGAAGTTTGTGGATGTCTTTTCTTTTGTTTGTTCCAATTCTAACAATGTTCCTTTGTATTTCTTTTCCATAATTTCATTAGAGTTGGAAAACTCTTTCAGTTTTTGTTCAATGTTTTTGGTTTCATTCTCATGAGTTAGACATTCATTAGTATACTCTTAAGAGTTTTGTCTGATCGTCAAACTTAAGGTTTCAATCTTCTGGGTAAAATCCTTGATAGTTTTTTTCAAGCCTAGTGCTTTTTTTGAGAGTTTTTATGTACAGTGTGTGAATGTCAGGAAGGTCATCGTTTTCAGAGTCGCTAAGTGTGTAGTGCGTAGTGTAACTTAGAGGTTCATTTTTATAATGCACACACACGTTGACATTAATAATAGAGCGTTCCCTTTGACTCACACACACGACATTTGAAGCATTATCAACATTCTCAAGCAATAAGGTAGATAAGCTAATAGGCACAACATCACTCACGGTATAATCAGATTCCTCATCATTATTGTAGATTATCTTAGCAAAGAATGACATACAAGAAACAAAAGTTTTAGATGATATAAACAATCCCATTAGCATGCATTTGGTCATAATTTCCATCAGTCTAATATAGAATTCATCAAATGACTGAGACTCAGTCATGATCAAGGAGTTATACTTCTCGATTAAGATTTGAATTTTAGCATCTTTAACTCTGGTATCACCCTTATGTGTAGTCACTAGGGTGTCCCATGTTTCTTTAGAGGTAGAACGGAATGATATCCTCTTAAATTCGTGTTCATTAATAGACATGAATATGACATTTTTGCCTTTATTGTTATTAACTGAAACCTGTTTCTCTTCTTTAGTGAATGCACTTAGTAAATTTCTAATCCTCATAGTACTTTCTTTAGCGGTTGGTTGAGTAGGAAATGTATAACCATTTTCAATAACTTCCCAGACATCATCTCCCAAAGTTCCATGGATAAATGCCACCATCCTTAGCTTCCAGTAAGGGATGATGGTTCCATCAAAGAAATGGAGCCTGGGCAGGTTACCTAATCTCTCAAATTTCTTGTCCATAATTTGTTATGAGAAAACAATTTCAGAAACTCAAGATCTAAAGAATTTTTGTGAAATCAAAGCTCTTATATGAATTGAAAAAGACAACTTAAGTTGTTTAATACAAGATTAAACTATCTAAATGGCTCCGAACAGTTTGTTGAATAAACTTTTTCTTAAAAAAAAATTAAAAACTTTTCTTAAATCAAAATTTTGATCTTTAAAATAACCTCAGATCAAGAGGGAATCTTTCTATACAAACTAGCCAAGATCCTATACACTTTCTTTATTTGAAAACATTAACTTATTTCACAAAACGTGAAATAATTTTGAAAGTGAAATCCCCAATCAATATCCCAAACTATATCTAAGTCTGAAAGTTTGAGTAGGCTGAAATCAGAAAGGGTTTTGTTGGTTTAGGGTTTAAAAACAACATCTACTTTGAAAAAACTCAATAGAGATTAAATTTATCAAAACAAGAAATCAGATCTAGCAAATAACTAAGTGATCTATATCACATAAATCAAATCTCAAATTTATATGAAAATAAATAGAGACTTAATCAACGTGATTCAGTTGTCAAAGAGATATAAGACAGTAGAGGAAGAAACTTCACAAATCCCGAACTAAAAACACTCAGAAACATCACGAATCTCGAACTAAGATGCAGTGTAAAATGTGTGTTTTTGAATTGTTCAAAATACTAATTGTACCCACAATATTCTCAAGATCTTTCGGTTTCTACCGAACCAGATTTTATGCCTTAAAAACAAATTATAATTCAGCCCCAAAGGTTTTTAAGCCATTATTTTCAATTTTTAAAAATTATTTTAAAATCTTAGAAATTATTTAAAAATTCCTAAAAAAGAGTGGAAAATTAATTTTAAAGGATTTAACTCACACACGACCAAATATAGCATGATATAATGTATGTATGTAATCGTAGTGTGTGGTGTTGATGAAATACCTATATGAACTTATAGAGGAATCATGTAGAGTTTGAGGTTCTTTGGTAATTAGGGATGGGACTAAAATTTTGTTGCACTTTCCAAACTAGATGAACACATATATAGTATAGACTTAAGTAAGTCAGAGATATAGGGTGCTTCATAATTAACTCCTCACACCCATTTAATACCCTTACCATTAAGCATTAACTGATGTCGAAGTTCCCACCTTGCCTTCATTATCCTTAGAGTGCTTGCTCTTTCTCCCTCCGACCACACTACCTGTTGGCCCCATCCTTTTGTTATGACTGTTATGTATCTCTTAGGAAAATATATCATTTAATATAAGTCTGAATATTGAATTCGTTTGTCTCTTATTCAACTATGGTCACTGCCAACACTTAATACTAAATGTTGACAATCCCGATCTTCATAAGGGGTTACACTTCACTTGATACTAACTGTATTCCAGGAAACAAGATCTTACATTTGGTGACTCTGTTTGGGAGGTATTCTCTTTTGAAAAGATGCCAGAGGATAGCACCGCCAGAATCATTGACTTTGATGCCATACAGCGTGAAGCGCAGGAAAATAGCTCCACTCTGCCTGATAGGACAAGGGTGGTAAGGACGGAGCCAAGCGCACCCAACATTAGCGTGACAGAAATAATGGTTGCACTGGCAGGAATAGGCCTGACAAAAATGAAGGGAGTGATAGGTTTGTTCACGAAGTTCATTAAGACTCCGATATTCGAAGCGATGTTGGAGGTTACCATGGGAGTGAGCTATTTCACTACTCCACGTGTGGCTATGCCAGCTCCTACCATTGTAGGGTGTGTTGTTATGCTCACTTTTACTAACGTTCCACCCGCCACCTTTCCAACCTTGGACAACATGTCCCTTACCATGGTCCAACCCATGACGATGGGGACAATGTTGCAAAGTGGATGGACAGATACAGCGGTTCTAGCCGTGACGACCGACCAAGGAGTAATTACACCACCCACCCTGATGATCCCGGTGGTAACAACACTGTAGTCGGTAAGCCCTTCACCGACCAGCTTGGAGGAAATGAAGAAAGAGATGCTAAAGTTCATAATAGCATCTAAAGGAGATAGTTCTTCGATATATGATAACTTTTGTACTCCTTACCCAGAGGCATACAATAACGAACCCTACCGAGTAGGGTATATTCCATTGATTTTTGAGAAGTACACGGGTAAAGGTGCTAACCCGAACGAGAATATGAAGAGGTTTATTGAAAGCCTTGGGTCCCACTGAATGATAAAAAGCTAAGGCTGAGGGAGTTTTTAAAATCCCTAATGGAGAAATCCTACTCATGGGATTCCCACTTGTCCCCAGGTAGTGTAGGCTCTTGGGAAGAATTGCACGTTTTGTTCGTATAAAAGTTCGTTTTAGCTGAGGGTGAGTTTACACTCACGCAGCTAACGCGTGAGAAACAAAAAATTAGGGGAAGATGTTGTGGCTTATATCAGGAGGTTTCGCGACCGTTCTCTAGATGTAAGAGAGGAGACGCGAGAAGACAAAATTTTCCAAGTCTGTGAAGAGGGATCGTTTCTTGAATATATATGTCATCTGATTAACAAAAAGCGAGAGGTGACATTTGCAGCCTTTTTAAAACCAACAAGGAACATTGCTCTTATGGTAAAACCTGTAGCACCCCCGCCTACTTTGTAAAGATTTCTACTGAGGCCAATGGTTGCCTCAGGGAGGGGAATACCCTCGAGGGTCAACTACATCGATGATAGGGCAAAGGAAGAAAGTAGTGGCAGTCGAGGAGGCAGAAGGGGGAGAAATAATAAGAGAATGTTCAAAGATGAAGAGGATCCCCCCAAGCTACATTGCACGATGGAACAAGCCTTGAACTTGTATGATTTCATGGTTCGCGACTAAGTTTGCAGGCCGATCAACATCAACACGACACAACTCTCTCGAGAGGATAAGGAGAAATAGAATTATTGCGCACTTCATAATAGGGTAAACCACCCTAAAAAAGTGTGTTTTTCACTGAGGAGGTTGATTGACCACAATTTGAATAATGGACACATTGAGTTGCCCCAAACTAACATGAATGATAACCCTCTACCACCCCATGGGGTCCATATGGCCATCACTTTCGATGAGGAGGCCAAACGATTAATGATGGGGCAGTGGTTCGAAGGGAGTGACTTCAAAGATTCTTTGGAGGATGACTGCATGGAATATTTAGAAGAATGCACCTTTGAGTTGGCCCAGCTCCATTTAGGTGATGAGACTGAAGTGACGGAAGAGCTAGAAGGGGAAGCATATGGAAACATTGAGGGACTCAGTAGGAAGTTGGGAGCCTACTCCCTAGAGGAGATAAACATAATGATATCGTATAGTGAGGCTGCGTATAAATATGCTGAAGAAGTCTATGAGTTAGAAAATGACGAGATAGACCCGTGGATCGAATGTGCGACAGTTGCCCGCTCGCCAAAGTTTAGCTAGTTATTTAATCAGGTTGGACTCCTAAAGGACTCCCAGTTGGGCCATATTGGAGGTTTAAAAGTGAACCAAGGTGCAAAAACTAAAGTGGAAGGGGCCTATGGCTAAACTCGTGAGGAGGTACCTCTTAGAAGTTACATTTTTAGAGGTTGATAGATTGATTAGGTATCCCCAAAACAAACTCTTGTATCTTACTACATCAATTAATGATTGTGTTTTCTCACGAGTTTTGTTAGATGAGGGAGCATCCATCAATATAATGCCTATTGGAACTTTTATGTTACTAGACTGTCGAAAATAAGGATACTACCCCACTCGTTGACAATATTAGGGTATAATAATCAGTCCCCCGAATCGAGGGGCTATGTTAACGTGGGCATATAGATGGGGAACATCACTTCCCACATCCAATTCCTTATCATGAAATACAAGCCATCAAACCAACTACTGGTGGTAAGAGTGTGGATGCAAAACCACAGGTCGGTACCCTTCACTTAGTGTGCTAAGGTGAACATAAAGGGTAAGGAGGCGGTGATTTGAGCCACTAAGAAATCCTTTACGAAAGAGGAAGCTCACATAGTAGATGTCTCTTTCTATATAGATCTGTCAGAAGAAGCTACAATGGTAAAAAGGTATATAGAGGGAACAAGGGTCTCGTCCGCTCAAGAGAGTGTGCGAGAACCTACTCGAACGGTGGTGACATATGAAGAAGAGCGCGACCTGGGAGTGGCGAGGCCCCCTAGTCTGTTAAGGCAGCTCCATGATCGAATGACCCCACGCATTGACCCTATGAAACATCAAATCCACACCCAAAGTGTCCTTAGTAGATGAAAGATGAGACAGGTGGACCAGAATCAGAGAAAGAGGTATTTTAAATAGGAAGTTGCCCAATAATGCAAACGGGTGGTTTTGCCTAACAGTAGAATTATCTATAAACTATGATGGTGTGAGTGGGCAGCCGAGAGTCTGGATAATGAAGCTGACCCGGTCTATGAATGATTTATAGTATCTAACCCGGGCCAATGCTTGGTGATCGATAACTTTGAGGTACAAGAGTTTATGGAAGAGGTAGAAGAAGAACTAGAATAAATGAAAGATAGTCACAGTATGCAGATCTTAGAGTTAGACAAGGTTGACTTGGCTACAGAGGGTGAAGATCCAAACCCTATTTTTATCTTGAAGAACTTGGAGGGAGCTCCTCGAGAGGAGATGATCAAACTACTATTGGAATTTAAGGACGTCTTCGCATGGAAGTACACCAAGATGCTTGGGGTAGACGAGGTGAGTTTCCATAGGTTAAATTTTTTACCCTCCACCACCCCTGTGAAGCAGTCCACTCGAACGTATAAGGCATTGTTAGACCTAAAGATTAAAGAAAAAGTTCAGAGGTTGCTTACGAATGGTTTCATAGTCCTGATCCAACATCTGATTTGGATCTCTGCATTATACCTCTGGAGAAGAAAGATAAGAGACAAATCAGAATATGCGTAGACTTCAGAGGTCTAATTTGGTCATGCCATAAGGATGAATTCCCATTGCCTTCCATTGATATCTTGATCGACGCAACATCGGGCCATGAGATGTACAGTTTCATGGATGGTTATGTGGGATATAACAAGATAAAAATGGATTTTGCCGACGCTGAGAAGACCGCCTTCCGAACACCTTTGGGTAACTTCATGAACATCATCATGCCATTCGGATTGAAGAACGTAGGTGCTACTTACTAAAGGACGATGATGTCCATATTCCATGACCTCTTTCACAATACTGTGGAGTTTTAGGCTGATTATTTGGTGACTAATCCAAGAAGGAGGGGTCCACCTAGACGATTTGAGAAGAGTGTTCACTTGTTGCAGGAAGTAAAAAATAAAGAGGAACCCTCTCAAATGTGCATTTGGGGTAACAAGCGGGAAATTATTGGGGGTTTTGGTAAATTTCCAAGGGGTACAAATGGACTTGGACAAATGGAGAGACATCCTTGATATGGCAAGACCAAAATCGGTGAAGGAATTAAAAAGCTTGATTGGTAAAGTCTCCTACTTGAGGAGGTTCATCCCAGGGATGGCCGAGGTGACTCACCCATTAATGGAGTTGTTGAGAAAGGGGGTGAAGTTTTCATGGGAAATAATGCATCAAGACGCCACGGACAAGATTAAAGAACTCCTTACTTATCCTCAAAGGATGATCCCCCCGAAGGCAGGTATACCTTTATGTTTATACCTTATATCAACTGAACGATCTATTGGAGCTTTGCTCACCCAAGAGATGGAAGGTATAAAAAAACCTATTTTTTACTTGAGTAGAATACTACATCGGCCTGAGGCCAGATATACTGGTATTGAGAGGAATTATTTATCCCTTGTATTTGTAGCATAAAACCTTAAGCATTAACTGTTATCATTTACGGTTCATGTTATAACTAGGTGTGATACTATAAATCTTTTGCTTGTTAGAACTGTGTTGATATGCAGGGTAGCTCGGTGGTTCTTAATCCTCTCAAAGTATGATCTCAAGTATGTGGTCCCTCAAGCTATCAAGAGCCAGGCATATGCAGATTTGTTGGACATCTTCCCATTAGGGATGTTCAAGTTGCTTGTTGAGGATCTTCCAAGTGATGATCTTAAGGCCGATTTCATAGCATCCAACTTGGATGAGTGGAGTATGGAGTTCGAAGAAACTTAAGCTGAGAAAAAAAGGGGAGTCGGAGTCATCTAGCAAAGAGGCGGTGAAGAAATCTATCTATCATTTAAGCTGGAGTTCGAATGCGAGAATAATGAGACTGAATACGAGGCACTGGTCTTGAGATTACTCGAAGCGCTGAGAAGAGGCATCCAAGTCTTGACAATAAAGGTGGATTCGAACTTCGTGGTAAAGCAGGTGACTGGGGAATTAACTTTAAAGGACAAGAGCTTAGAGCCCTATAAATCATCTAGCGGATTTTTATGCCACCATTGCGCAAAATATTTCCTTCGATGGAGAATCAGCTGTTATTCGAGTCACAAAGAGAATAGTTACCTCTATGGGGTTATAAGTGCTAGCCTCAGATGATAGAGATGATTGGAGGGGTGAGATTAGAAAATATCTAAAGAGAGGTGAGGAGCCACTAGGCTTAGCTAACTTGGTGCAGTACATTTTACCGGAGGCAACTTGTACTATGTAGGGGGCTTGAAAATAATCTCGAGATTAGAGTTAATCCCCCCTCCCCCCCCCCCCCCCCCCCCCGCTAATACAATAGACTCAATGGATTAAGGTAGCAATGCAGCTCATTGAGGTAGCTCAAGCGATGCAGCTCAGTAAGGGAGAGATGAAACTCAGTAAGGTAGAGTTATATCTCAAAGCAATGAAGTTCATTAAGTCATTGATGCACCTCAAGCGATGCAGCTCAGCAAGGCAACTCAAGTGAGGTAGTTCAGCATGATGACCCAGAGGAATCTCCTAGCGAAGAAGTTGGTCGAGAGAGATGATCCTTTACTCATATTTTTCTACTTAGTATTGTTGAATATTTTTATTTATATTGACTATGAGTTGTAACAATTATAATTATTTTTAGTGTGAGGTCGAACGGTACTAGCAAGAGACTAGGTTTGGCAGGCCTGGGAGAGCTTTCATGCTCTATCGAATGACCTTGCTGTGGGAACTTCAAAGGGACTTGGTTTGGAGGATTAAGAAGTTAGGCACCATTGGGTATTGTTATGACCATCTTAGATACACCTAGTAAAACACCAAAGGACCTTGACTATGGAACCTTGGGCGGAGTAGCCTTGAGTTCCATCGAGCGTTCAGTTGTGAACCAAATAACCTTCTACTTAATGACACATCTACTTTATGTGATTTCAATAGCCCTCTAGGCAATGTCAAATATGCACTTGAGTAAACCACCATGGTATTTGGGGTTGTCAGACAGTTGGTGAGCTACCTCGGTAACGACATCCCCTTAACGCACAGTGGCTAGGTAAAAGTCATGTGTTGGCATTTAATGTTTATGACGTGGAGCTGACTAGTCCATCATACATTTAATGTTTATGACATAAAGTATGAGGGATGTCTTTCATAGTTATTAATGACTAAGCCATCTCGATAGTGTTGTGTGGGGGTTATTTATTGGACTCAACCACTTATGAGAGAAGATAGTTCTTTTTCTCGTGATTTTTAGCTAAGTATAGATTATCATCAAAGAAAAAGGATTTATTGTAAAAACCAGTCTTTTTACTCACCCACCATTGTCATTTATTATCGAGCTTTTAATATCTGATTGGAGATCTTTTAGGGTTAGCGTGTCTGGTTGCCTGCTAAGGTGTATCTAGGGTTCTTACTTCTCTGTCCCTCTAAATGAGTCACTTCTGAGTTCATTATTGTCCTCTGAGTTATACACGAGCGATTTGTGAGTTCAAACTAGGTTTGTCTTCACTAAGTTGTGAATGCATGTCTTGTAATTAATCAATAATGTCACCAGTTAACTTATCATTACTATACTCAAAAGGGGTTATGCCTCCATCTAATCTAAACAACCCTCTTACATTTGGCGACTCTGTTGGGGTGGTATTCTTCTAAGAAAATAGTATGGCGCACGATAATGTTAATCGAAGACTTAACTTTGATGATATTTAACACAATGGAGAACAAGCGGCAAGAGAGCTGGATGCTTCTAGAGATGAATCCCCTCGAGTAGAGGTACCTCCAATTCAAACGGTGACATGCTTTCTAGGATTATGCAAGATTCCATGAGCGTCGGGTTGGGACCAGCTCAAGTGGCACTCCTCATGAATAAATTTTATGAGTTTTTACAAACTCCTGTAGCTTCAACGGTGTTGGGAGGATTCCAACTTCTTCGTAACGCAGGGGGTAGCCCCAATGGACCCACCAACCGCAGTTCCAAGAACAAATTCTCTAGTAAGAATACCTCCTGTTGTGATTCCAATGGTGGGAACCCCAGGTGTAACAAGCATTCCAACTATGGTGGTTACTCTAGGTGCAACGGGCACCCCACCTATGGTCCCGCTGGTCGTTCCTTTAACGGTATCGACTATGGAGGAGATGAGAAAAGAGATGCAGAATGAGATTCTGAAGTTCATGCAAGCTTTCTCCCAATCTGCTGGCGACGTAGATTAAGTTTATGATGACTTTCGAATACCTTACTCTCAAGAATATAATGATGAGCCTTACCCAAAAGATTAGATTCCTCCTATCTTCAAAAAGTACACAGGAAAAGAGGGAAACTCGAAGGAGCACATCACACGTTTCATTGAACATCTAGGGGCTCATTGCAACAACAAGAAGCTCAGGTTGATGGAGTTCTCAAAATCATTCACCGATAGAGCTTATACGTCGTACTCTCATTTGGCACTATATAGTGTTTTAACATGGGAGGAGATGCATGCTTTATTTGTCTAGAAGTTCTTTCTGGTAGAAGATGAGTTCACGTTAACATAATTGGGCAGGGAGAAGCTACGACCGGGAGAGGATGTTGTGGATTATGTTCAAAGATTCATGGAGAGGACCCTCGATGTGAGGGAAAAATCCAAAGAGTCCAAATGGTTACAACTCTGTGCTGAGGGTTTACTCACATAGTACATATGTCACCTGATTAATGAAACTCGCAAAGGGACTTTAACAACATTTCTTAAAGTGGAAAGGAATATATCATTGGTAGTTCGGACAAACCCCGTTGTGGTACCAATGATGTTCAGGTAGCCTGGGCCACCTATTGTAGCATGCGACTAGTCCCCATGGGTGGGATACATCAATGGAAGTGAAGGAAGCAAACAGTCGAATAAATATAACAAGAGAAAGTTTGGGAGAGATAGGTAAGACCCACCACCATTACCCTGCAAAGTAGAGGAGGTTGTAAGCTATTACAATGCCATGGTTCAAGGGGGAACGATGTATGAACCTAAGGGCATCCCCGTTATGGAACCATACGCGGCAAACAGAGCGAATACCAAGTATTTCCAGATCCATCGGAAGATTCAACATCTGACGTGAAGTTTTTTTATGCTAAGGAAAATCATCGATAAACTTGTAAAGTAAGGGACACTGCAAATACCCCCGTAAAATGTTAATGACAACCCACTCCCAGAACATGGGGCTAATCTAGTGGCGGCCTATAACGATGAGGCAGAAAGAGAAGATAAGGAGTTAACGACAGAACAAGGAGAGTTCGAAGAAGTTTTGGAGGAATGTACCAGAGGAATGGCTAATATGGTTAGCCTATGACAAAGTAGGTGCCAGAGATATGGAGGACATATACAATATTCAAGGTGGGGAAATTGACCAAATCTTGGAGTACTGTGCATTTTCACGGTCCCCAAAGTTTGCCTGGTTATTCGACCAGGTAAGAATGCAAAAAGAAAGTAGGTTAGAGATAACCCAAGCAATCCTAGATATTGGGAGGAATAATACAGTCCCTTCGTTGAGATGGAAGGGACCCATGGCCAGGCAGGTGAAGAAATTTCTATTCGAAATAACGTTCAGTGTTGAAGATAGGGTCGTGAGATTTCCTCACAATCGATTGTTATATATGACTGCTAGTATCAATGGGGTTATCTTCGCGAGGTCTCTTATGGATGGGGGAGCATCCATCAACATCATGCCAATCAGTTATTTCCACGCAGCTAACATCCCAGAGAAAAAATTGGTCCCCATGCCTTTGGCGATTTAAGGTTATGACAACCAGTGTTCCAAATCCATTGGTTACATGAATATTGGGATTGTAATGGAAAATCTGAGTTCCCATATCAAGTTCCACGTGATAGAGAGCGCGACTTCCTACCATCTATTGATAGGAAGAGTGTGTATGCACCACCAAGGACTAGTTCCCTCAATGTATTACTAGTGTGCCAAAGCTAATATTAAAGGAATTGAAATCACTATACGAGCTACGAAGAGGCCCTTCGTTTTCGAAGAAGCTCATCTAGTGGATGCAGCGTTTTATACAGAGTAAGAGGAGGACGTAAGAGTCCTAATGAGAAGAATGGAGGGAGCCTGGGTTCCCTCGATCAGAGAAAGGATGGTACCTATGAACGACCAGAATGACAAAAATACGAGCGACAGAGGAGTAACAGAAGAAACCCACCCAGTGATCCCTCGACCTGAGAAGATCTCAAAGCAGCTAAAGGACACGATGCGGCCCATAAGGGGCCCGATGGAACACGAGGTCACACAACAAAGTTTGTTGAGTCAATTCTCTAAAAGAAGAACGACAGAGGATTCGAGGTATAGGAAAAGAAAGGAAGTTACAACGGATAGAAGATAATGCTAGAAGATTTTTACTAAGGAAGGGAAGGTGGTTTATCACCTATAATGGTGTGAATGGGAAACCGAAGGAGCTATGGCAGAGGTAGATGAGGAGACTCACCTGATATATGAGTGTTTTCTGGTGGATCAACGGGGACAATGTATGGTGATAGATAATTATAACGTAAAGGTATTCATGGACGATGTCGCTGAAGAACCAGAGTACATGATGGACCAATCGAAGCCACAAGCACAAGAATTGGAGCAGCTAAACCTTACAAAAGAAGGGGAGGATCCAAGGCCCATTTTCCTCTCGGAGGATATCTATATGGAGAAATAGGAGAGTTTAATTGAGCTAATCTGGGAGTTTATAGAAGTTTTTGCATGGAAGTATACGAAGATGGAGGGGTTGGGTGAAGAAGAAAGTTGTCCAAAATTAAACGTGATGCCTTCACCCATTTAGGTCAAGCAAGCAATGAGAACTTACAAGCTTGAGCTGGACTTAAAAATCAAAGAAGAGGTCCAATGCCTATTGGAAGAAGGTTTCATCAAATAGATACAACACCCACTCTGACTGTCTAGCTTTTTCCTAGTGGGTTAGAAAGATAAGAATCAGATGAGGATCTTTGTGGATCTTAGAGACTTGAATAGGGCTTGTCCAAAAGATGAGTTCCCTTTGCCTTCCATCGATAGCTTGATAGGTGCAGTGGTTGGACATAATATGTATAACTTCATGGATGGGTATGTAGAGTACAACTAGATCAAGATGGACCCCATAGATGCAGGGAAAACAACGTTTAGAACCCCGTTAGATGACATCATGTACAAGGTAATGCCGTTTGGACTCAAAAACTCTAGGGCTACTTATCAAAGAATAATGATGGCCATTTTCCATGACTTCTTTCACAAATTTGAGAAGTTTTATGTGGATGATTTGGTCATCAAATCGAAAAAGGAAGCGATTTGAGGAAAGTATTTGCCAGATGTAGGAAATATAAAATAAAGATGAACCCGCTAAAATGCATCTCCCGGGTAACCAGTGGAAAGTTCCTGGGCTTGGTGGTGGATCCGAAAGGAGTGCAGATGGACCAAGACAAACAACTAGCTATCTTGGAAATGTCAAGTCCAAGAACGGCGAAGGAGCTCAAGAGTTTTCTTGAAAAAGTTTCCTACCTTAGGAGATTCGTGATAACTCTTAATTTCAGTCTTCATTCGGATATGGAGTTGGAATGTTGTTGTGGACAAACTTCAAGTATCAAAATTCCCTTGAAATCACCTACAAAACTTGTTAAAAATTTAGTATCGTGGTAAATGCGCGTATCAATCCAATTTCAAGTGTTGAACGGTTATCGTGAAAACTTGAACTTCAATTTTTATAAAAATAATCTTTTTTTTGTTTTTAATTTTTTTAATTTTATATTTAAAAACAATTTTCAAGGGAGGAAACAAATATTTTTGCAATTAAAACGACTATGAAAAATTAAAAAGATAATCTACTTTACAATTTATGAGAAGAAAAAAGACGTGTTAGACCGCGTAGTCAATTTAATTTAATGTCCTAATTATTCATTTGATACATTCGAAATAATATCGAGTTTGAAATTTAACTCTGGTTGCAATCCTAAATTCAAACATCATTGTTTTTAGCAATTAAATCCGGAATGGTCACTACAATTTTTTTATATTCATACTTATTTTTACAAATTATCCACTAACATTAATTCATAAAAATTCGTATGGATCTTTGAATTGTACATAAAGAATTAATACTTGAATTTAAGAATAAAACCCATCTCTAAGTCAAATCCAAAATCAAATATCAATTTTTAACATTAATTTATTAACTCTCATTATATAAATTAATGTGCGATTTTTCCGAATTTAATTAACCTAGAACACATCAAAGAACAATTATTCAATTAATTACCTCAACATATGTGTTTCATCCCATCTCTTAAATGGGGTGCTTATCCAAGCATGATTAGAAATTAAGAGTAGTCACAAACACTCAACAAGAAATTAAATAGAAAAGGCAAGAAATAAAATACGCAGTAATTCCTCTATTAAATGTGTGCATGAACGCGCGTCCCAATATCTTCACAAATACTATACTGGATTACAAAAATAAAATAATAAACTGAACCTACAAATTTTTTGTAATCCTAAATTATATTTTTTTGTTGTTGTTCTGACTATTTGTTGTACCCTCTACAGTCTCTCTTTTTCATTTTTTCTGTCTCTCGTCGTTCTTCTTTGCAAATATGAGTCTTTTTTTTAAATGAGCTTCCCTTCTCATGTTTTATAACCCACGGATTGGTTTGGATGAGATATTTTTTTGGGTATCCTAAGTTTGCCAAGTCAAATATTACAATATAACTAGGTGCTGATTTGGGTGGGATATCAATTGAAGGCTGGTTGCTAGGGATCGAAGTGGGTCTCAGTTTCTGGCGAATTGGGTTTGGGTTCGGTACGGTTTGAACTAGGTGGGTTGGAAAATAGGTTTCACCAATTTTGGGTTGTGTAGGGGGTCCTCGAGTCAGAAGTGGGGGCTAGGCGAGGTCAGGTTTGGCGCAATTACCATGGCGGGGATTGGTTTGGCAGTTGGTTTTCGTATAGGGGTTTATTGGTCGCGGGTTATGGCTCAGCAGGTGATATGGGTTGAGTTTTGTTTTTTGTAAATGGTTTAATAGTGGATATTTGGTAGGTGGGTATTTTGGTTAGTTGGCAATGGAGGAGAGATAAGAGATTGAGTTTATGAAAACAATTGAGTGGGGGGTTTTAAAGCGTGTGAGGTTGTAGGGTGAAATGGTAAGCGTGAGGGTTGTTTTAGGTGTATGTGAGTGTTTATGGTATTGGGGTGTGGGTGAGTGTATTCTGTGTGTTTTATTTGGACCCTTAAAAAAAATAATACTACCTAAAAAAATAAAACTAGACTAAAATAAAAAATTAAAATATAAAAATATAATTCTAATTTGTAAAAACGAATGAATGCGGTGTGTGATATCGATTTGTAATTCACAAGTTCCCAAGTAAACCTTATTTATTTAGATTCTATTTAAACCAAATTAATTCATCCCCTAAACATGCAACTATGTATCAAACCAAATAAGATATAGCATGTCATACAAAATTTCAGGAAAAATCCCCGATGGGAAAAATATTTTTATTTCTAGAACTTTGAATAATTCACAAGACCATTGACTTACATACAACCTCATAATTGCCCAAAAGTGTAACGCACGGGGTCTTCGTCAAACCTTCAAAGCAACGACTAGAAATGTCGTCGGCTGGAATCTCCCGCAAGAACTCCAAATGGTCAGCAATGGAAAAGAAACGACTTCTCCACAAGAGTGAAATTTATAAGGACTCCCTCCACAATAACACGCAGCTCTCTGGTTGTTGAGTTCTCCACATAAAGAATAAACAAAAGAAAGGAAGTGTTCTTGAACGCCAAAACAATTCACCAAAGCATATGGTATTTTTTGTGAATTGTAAACAAAAAGGGATTAAACCCTAAAAGAAGAAGTCAAAAGGATTCTGCTATTTCGCAGTTTTCTGTCATTCAAAACGCTGGGACTTCTTAATGGAAATGAAACCATTTAATGAGTATTTATACAAAAACGTGTCACCTCGAAATTAGAGCTCGTTCGAACGAGAAGGGGATGACGCACGAACGAGAATCAAATGTCGTTTGAACGACATCGCGCGATAATGCAATGTCGTTCGAACGACAGTGCAAAGTCGTTTGAACGACTGTTGCATCAAAAAATATTTGTTTAATGTCCGCTCCAATACTTAGAAAAAATACTCATTCTCAAATTTTGATGAAAAAATCCTCTCCAACACTTAGAAAATATTTTGTAAAAATATCCCAAAAGATCTAAGTGAAAAGTTAAGGTATTAAAAACATAACCTTATCAACGTGAACTTCGCGGAGTCTTTTTGATGAAGAACTTGATTAATTCGGATCCGTATTGATGTAGATTGCTCTTGAATGCTCTTCGACGGTGTAGCGGTATATGACATAATAAATTGATAACGGACTTATAAAAATATGACCTTACAAATCTCCCCCTATGTCTATGCCGGTACATACATAAAAAATCCGAATTATCAAAACCCAAAATGCCTATACAAATCTACCCTCCCATTAATAAATTTGCAAGATCTCAAACAGTTCTTTCAAAAGTCTTCATCAAATAACAAAGCTTTTCTCATGAGGGTGTGCAACGTAAAAATCTTCAATCTTTGTTCCTATACACATGAGATAAAGAAAAAACCTTCATGACGCATCATGTTTGAAATGATATAAGAATAAAGTAATAAATATAATCAAATCTCCACCATAATGCAAAAAGTTCCAAAACATGATAATTTGTTCTCCCCCTTTTTATGATATCCCCAAATAGACAAATAAAAAGAAAAAAAGTCAAAACATGGAGTGTCATGATAAAATGCATAGCAAACATGGGTCAATCTATGCGCATGCAAAGGTATGTCCAAAAAACATCCACAACTTATTTTTGGATTTTTCAAAATTTTCATACAAAAATAAGATACTAAAAATTACACCATGGATTTATACTAACACATCCAAGTCATGGAAATGAAATTAATGGGTGTGAAAACATTCGATAGGTAAATAAACTCAATCAATCATATGCGCAAGATGCATACGTGTGCTCCTAACGAATGAACATCAAAAGTATCCTTAGGTGTAAAAATTGTTGAATTTAGATGACATCGTCTTAATCAAATCAACAAATCAAAGTCAAAGTGATTTTCACACCAATAAAGTCCAAAGCTATTTAACGATTTTTCAAAACTTTCAAGGACGTAAAAACCCGTTTTAATTCTCCATACAAACTCCCTCATATATATTTTCTTTTAGATGTAATCTAAATTCTCAAACATTGGAGAATTTGTACAAAAACCTAATGGCCCCTTTTTGGCATGAATTTCTTTTTATTGCCTTTAAATTTTTTCAGGATCTTTTAAGCCTCTTTGGACCCCGGATAATTAAATTCCTCAATTTTTTTGGTCCAATTAAAGGGCGTCCTAATCACAAAGAATAAATTATCATCTTTTCTAGCCTATCACTGTTTTCAAGCATTGCACATAAACTCACAAACGGCTCTTACATGCATAGCTTTCTTATCCTGTTTTATCGTGCTTGGTTCGTTTTAAGGACAGAATTGAAGTGAAAACACCCAACCAACACGTGATAAGACAAGCACAGTAATGAAACAAATCCGTGCATGTGTGAAATAAAGGAAATCATGAGTCAGACATGTAGGAAGTAACACTTAATTACATCTCAATAACTCCAAACATTATAAAGCAAAAAGATGACGTGAAATATTGTCTCAAAACACTATCCAATAGTCACATGAAAAATGAAATGATGTTGTTACTCGGTTATCCTAAGTGTTCATCCATAAAAGGTGTAAAAAATACAAAACTCTTTTTGAATTTTTCAAAAAATTTATCAAAATGATTTTTTTTTATAATTTTGAAAAGAAAAAATTTATACAAAAAGTACATGTCATTACACTAGAAAATATATATCATGAAACCATAACTAGTGTATGACAAACATGAAACACAATCATCTATATGATATGGCAAGAGAAGAATCATGTGCAAGCAAAGAGGAATCAACTTGTCTAAAATCTAGTGCCTCTAAAAGTGATTTCCTAACCCAAATAGATGTGAAACGTCATGTGGAGGATTTGGGAACAAACAAAACACTAGACATAAACTTCCAAGGACATTTTCTAATATCAAAATAAGAACGCCAAAGGTGACCTTTCCTATCACAATATGAACATGTGTAAACGGGTGGAACGACACCTATGGGTTGACCTTTTCTAACATCCTTGAAATTGGTTGACCCTCTAAAACAAATAATGATTTTGTCTTTAGCATAGAAGCATGAGAACAAGATGAACCATTACCATCACTATCAAACCTACTCTAGTCTGTCAAATCATTTTTCAACTTCAAAATATTTGATTCAAATAACAAATTAGACTCTTCCAAAGATAGGGATTTCTTTTTCAAATTTTTAAGAATTTCGAAAAGTGTATATATCTCTCCCTTAATCAAAGCAAACTTTTCCCTAAGAGTCTCTTCACGTGCCACAAACTCATTGATTAAAATATTTTTGTCTTCTTTGTCACAAACACAAACCATCGAATTTTTAAGGTCCTCTAATTCTTCTCTAATAATTAGACCCTATCATCACTTTCCTTATTGGACAATTTTAAAGCAACAAAGGCATGGTCCAAGGAAACAAATTTCTAACAATAAAAATCTCTTTGATTTTGAACCGTTTGCAAAATACCCATCGCCGATTGAAAACGAGAATTTTTTTTTTCAAAAAATCAATTCTTTTAGCGATAGTCAAATTCAAACTATTTAAATCATTAAAACTTTAACTCGTGCCAATAGGAGGGGGCATCAAATTAGATAAGTGCTCCATCGAAAAAATTGCGATTTTTCACAAAACTGATTTTTCAAAAAAATTCAACATCGCACAATTTTGCTGAAAATAGGAATACACGATAAATTAGTGTAACCCACTTTGATACCAATTTGACGACGTGAGAAGTCAAATTGTATCAAAAAATAAATCGTTGAAAAATCAGGATCACGCGATAAATTAGCGTAACCCACTCTGATACCAATTTGTAAAAATGAATGAATGCAGTGTGTGATATCGAATTGAAATTAATTCGCAAGTTGCCAAGTAAACCTTATTTAATTAGGGTCTATTTAAACCAAATTAAATCAGCCCCTAAACATGCAACTACGTATGAAACCAAATAAGATATAGCATGCGACACAAAATTTCAGGAAAAATCCCCGAAGAGAAAAACCTTTTTATATATAGGACTTTGAAGACTTCACAAGACCATTGACTTACATAAAACCTGATAATCGACCACAAGTGTAATGCACAGTGTCTTCGTCAAACCTTCACAGCAACTACTAGAAATGTCGTCGGTTGGAATCTCCCGCAAAAACTCCAGATGGTCAGCAATGGAAAAGAAACGGCTTCTCCACAAGAGTGAAATTTATAAGGACTCCCTCCACAATACCACGCAGCTCTCCAGTTATAGAGTTCTCCCCACAAAGAATAAACAAAAGAAAATCAGTGTTCTTGAACCCCAAAAAAATTCACCAAAGCATATCAGATTTGTTGTGAATTGAAAACAAAAAGGGATTAAACCCTAAAACAAGAAGTCAAAAGGATTATGTTATTTTGCTATTTTTTGTCTTTAAAAACGATGGGACTTCTTAATGAAAACGAAACTAATTAATGAGTATTTATACAAAAATGCCCCACCACGGTATTAGGGCTCGTTCAAATGAGAAGGGGATGTCACGTGAACGAGAAACAAATGTCGTTTGAACGACATCGGGCGATAATGTAATGTCGTTCGAACGGCAGTGCAAAGTTGTTTGAACGACTGTTGCGTCAAAAAATATTATTTTAATATCCGCTGCAATACTTAGAAAAAATATTCATTCTCAAATTTTGACGAAAAAGTCCACTCCAACACTTAGAAAATATTTTGTAAAAATATCCCAAAAGCTCTAAGTGGAAAGTTAAGGTATTAAAAACATAACTTACCAAAGTAAACTTCGCGGAGTCTTTTTGATGTAGAACTTAATTAATTCGGATCCATCTTGATGTAGATTGATCTTGAATATTCTTCGACGGTGTAGCGGTATATGACATAATAAATTGATAACGGGCATATAAAAATATGTCCTTACATAATTTATTACTAAGAGACTCAAAAATAAAAAGAAATAAAAAAAATAAAAGATATAAAACTCTAAAAAAACTAAAAAACTAAAAATCCTAAATACATAAATTAAAACTAAAATCTAATTTTTTTTTTATAAAAATAAATTCCTAAAAGCCAATCCTAAGAAAAATAATAAAATAAAACTAATAAAAAAATTGATTTAAGAGATATAAGAATAGAAAATAAATCCTAGAAAATTCTAAATAAATCTAAAATAAATCCTAGAAATAAAACAATTCGAAATAAAAATCTAAAAAGCACAAACGAAACACACAAAGGCTCGGGGAATGGTGGAATTATCCTCGGCCTTCTCTAACTGTCCATACGGGTATCGACCGAGGGAGGAGGTGCCTTTCATTTTTGGCCGACCTGAGGATGAGCCGACCCACCAGTAGCAGTCTCCTTTGTGGTCCTCTTACCCCGCTTCTTCAGAATGGTCTTCAAACTTGGAGAAGTCATATTCAAGAGGTCATCTGAAATGTGTGGGGGACGATCTGTTGTTTTGGAGAAGAAGTGAGCAGTAGCAATATTAGTCAGAGTCAATAGAACACTTGAAAAATAATATATAATAAAGATCACTCGCATGGCTTGGCTAGGGGGTCAACTCATATAGGCCGACCTTCTCCAAAAGAGCAGGAGTTACTATGTCCTCAAACATGGGAAGAAGATTTTTCTTACCCAAACTCTGAATGTACGTCACCCCCTCCCGATTTGGTATGCTGAGGACGGGTCCAATTTGGCCCACCTTGAAGGGTTCTCCCAAATCCGAGGAGCTCTCCGCTCGTCTTATAATAGATCGACATCAACCAAGAATTCCCATGATCCTAAGATAAAAAAGAAACTCAGTTTCTAGAAGTGGTTAAAAGTTTGGGTGACTTGTATTATCTTCTTGTCAGGCTTTCTTTCCCCCAGATGATAATATCCCGCCTTGGTTTTAAAAGATGATGTGCGATAGCATGGTTTGAAGATATCTATGGAATGGTCATCCATGTAGTTGTTCATCCGTAGTCTGATGTAGTCGAGCATGACCCTACAAGAATTGGGAACTACTTGGGTCGAAGTAATCTCTAATTTGGAAAGAATTATTCATATTGCAGGTTAAAAGGGTAACCTGAAGCCGGGTTTGAACATATGCTCGTAAAATGTGATCTGTCCCTCTCGCCCTCCATAGTACCTCTCTCCCTGAGTCAGTACGTGCATGACTATGTCAAACTTAATGCCATAAAGTGTCTCCAAAGGAGGAGGTCAAACTCCTTGACGAATGGGGGAAATCGCTTGGCAAAAGTATAGTAAATAGGGGCCTTTGCCTCTGCCTCTGCCTCTGCCTCTGCCTCTGAGCTATAATTTTGTCGTCATCTTCATGCTCATCTCGTTCCTCATCATCATTCACTACTTCGGACTCAGATGGATGAAATCCATCTGGGAACCTCTATTGAAATTTATCACCTATCATGGCACTCAAAGGGACGATGAAATGTGGAAGGGCGACATTTATGGTTTGCTCGGTAGATTCAGAGATGACCCGAACTAAAGATGCACTAGAAAAATCATCATCCATGATTTAGAGAGAAGCGTCATCTCTGTTGGAGGACTCATCTTGTCTTGATGACATGGCGTGAGTTGAGATCTCATCCACCTTAGGGTCAAAGACATAAGATTGGGGCATTCTCATGGCCTCCTTTAATAACTCCTTCCTATTGATCTGTAAAGATTGTGATCGAGTTATATCGGACCTACTAGACTCATAGGGAGAGGGGAATATGGTTTTCAAAGGGTATGGAATGTGGGTCGTACCCAAATGGGATCAGCTCTACGCTTTTACTCGTACTCTTCTTCTACCCTAAGAATCTCCTGGAAGAACTTCTCCCTAAGTGAAGGAAATTCTCCACTAACTTAAGGATTTTACTAACTTTGACGCGAGGATCAAAGGGTGGAAAGTGAATTGTTTTATGAAGAAATAGTTAAGAACAATTTGAAGATTAGCCTGAGAAGATGACTAGAACACTATAGGAGTTAATTGAAAAGATCAGCAAAGGCGCAAGAAAGCACAAAATTAAGTAGAAACATCTCCTTAAAACCAATACCTACCCAGAAACCATCTGGATCGACCAAGAAGTAAACCCTAACCATCTAACACAGTTGTCGAAATATAGAATGAACTCACCAAAGAATTGAAAAACCTTATAACAAGCTAAAAAACTAAACAAGCCTGATAGAAATGGAAAAAGAAGGTTGCTTGGAAGGAATCGAAGAGCGAGGAAGCAAGAATAGCCTTGGGAAATGCCTAGGAACACATTAATATGAGGCAAAATGCTCTGGTTGTAGAGAGAGGACACGCAAAGTTTTGAGAAGTAGGGAAAGATAAAATTGTTTTGAAAAAACCATTTAAATACTATTAATGATTTGTGCACGTTGTATAAAGCGGCACAAAGTTCCCCGTATGCCTGATCATGCCAAACGCAAAACCCTAAGAATTTAAGTCGTCATTTCTGCCTAGATTGGACCTAACCCTATGGAACTGTGACATTTGTCACACAAAGCTGCCATTCACTTGATAGCTGCCATGTGTCTTCTCTGTAACTATGATCATTATCACAAGATGACATCACATTGTTTCCCCTCAGCGTCATCCACATGTTAGAGACTAATGGCTAGGGGGTGATTGATATTCCAAGTGTGACCCTGACCATTATATAGCCTCATCCATAGTCGACCTTCACCAACTGTCCATAAGTGGGGCTTTACAACTAGGACATGTAAGAGTTTGCAACACTGACTCGGCTAATGAAGCAGTTCAGGATGCCTCAGCCTCGACCTTCAATAACCATCCAACATGAGTAACTTGTATTGTTTCTAGGGATTGAATATCCTTATCCTCGGTCACCTTCAGGCCGATGAAGATAGGTCAAGGTCAATAGGGACTATAGGTGTTAATTCCTCAGTGATTCACAGATCTAAAAATATAGCCTCGGTGTGTGTGGTCGGTCAACGTCCAATATCTGAGCAGGAACATGCATTGGGAGACGGATTAGGACGTATGCATGGGCACATATCATACATGGACCAAAACTATTATACTCATATCATTATCTTATGTGAGGGAATATTTGATCATCATGACATACTTTTGACAGTGCCAGGTGTCTTCTCCAGATTGGCTACCTCATTTAGCTCATGCTCATGGAATGCTTGGGGGTACATTACACCCACAAACACTATATTTGCCCTTCATCTTGTAACTTGTAGGGGATCTATTACTCACAACCCTATATGAAGCTCTGTTCATATCAAAATTGTGAGAGAGTGAGATAGAGAGAAAGTGAGTATATTATATCACTTGGCCATTAGTGCCAAAGATTATTGTTAATTTACTCACCATTTTATAATGGATTAGTCCTGATTGGATGAATCACTTATATATGGTGTTATATTCTTCTTAGCCTCACCTCTATCAATCCTCTCATACTCGTTTATTCTCCATTGTTGTGATGGTTTGAGATTATTTATCGTACTCACTTGGTTGTACCAATTCTTGATCATCAATTTGGCACCATTTATGGAAATGAGATAGCCAATCTCTTTCTTTTCTTCTGTAGCTACTCTACCAGATTCTCTGGTGGTGGTCCGACCTCACCCTTGGTTTAAAATTGAACAACCATTAAAAGAGATCTCGTTTGAGCCCTAACTTGCTTTCAACTCACTTCCAGTATAGCACTTGAATTTTTCGATCACAAAAAACCTCATATGACTTCAGATTGTCCATAACCACCCATACTTAGGGTTGGTGGACCCAGTACCAGGCAACCTCCTCAGTCATAAATGGTTGTCGTAACTTCGTCTATCCACTCCTTAGTGGCCAGACAACAATTGATGCAGTAGCAATTCACTACTCTTATCCAAAAGGTGATCGGGCCTGGTGGAGATAATACGATAACTCCTACAACAAGGAAAGAACTCGAAGATTTAGAGGCCAAAGGAGGGCCTCAGGTCCCAAATAAGGATCTCCCTCCTTATAAGTGGCGTAGAGATGTGGCCGATAGTCCAGGTCAATAGTGCCCTAATGATGAGGACCAATAGTGTGAGGAGGAGGATGATAGAAGTTATTGGGAGACCTATCAGATCATAAGTGGCACTATAAGACCGATTCAACCAAGATGAGGTCATACTAGAAGACCGAGCCAAGAGTGAAGGTCACGAGCATTAACCCTAGACAGGTCGAGCAGGGGGTCATCATTTGATAGACTCAGCCCAACACCGAATAATCTAAGAAATTGCCTCTCTCGATCAAGAAGTATAGATCATTCTTGAAGGAACAATATAGGGGACAACTATCAGTCCCAAGAGGCCAAGACGAGGAGCAAAGATAGGTAAATAGTCGACAGAGAATGACTCCTAAATAAGCTTCGATTTGTCCACATGGCAGAGAGGGAGTCAGAAAAAATGTGGTCGTGGAGGACAGACCTTAAAATGACTCCATACAATGGCTGGAAGATAAGATAGGTGACATGTTGAGGAGCTGAGACCCTTGCAGATGGGGTATAATTAAGGACCACCCTTTGAGGGCCGGAAAGTAAGTTATCTAACTCCATTAAAATTCAAACCTCCAGTGGTTAAGCCAAAGTATGATAGGAGTTCAAAGCCCATCCATCATGTAGAGATGTACCAGTCAGCTACAGACATTTTCTCAATCTTAGATGAGATGACCGCCATGCCTTTTTAAGCATATTGACTGGGGCAACCCATGTATGTTCCACCTCACTCCTGAAAAATTCAATCGAAAACTTCTAGTAAGTCGTAGAGAGATTCATACACAACTTCTGCTTTAGGGTGAGACCCCAAAACAAAATGACTCACATGTTGTACGTTAAGCAGGGGAAGAATGAGAGTCTCAGGGAATACATTGCAAGGTTTAATAAGGAAAAGTTAGAAGTGGAGGACTATGAAGAAATAATTGCGATGAAAACATTAGTAGGAGGTATACAGAAGGGGAGATTTCTCTAGAAGCTTGCTGAGGAACCACCGAAGTCCATGGCTGAGCTATTAGAAATAGTCGATAAGGTCATGAACGTCGAGGAAGCTATGGTAGTTAAGTATGAAATTTCCCTCCGAGATAATCATTCACTGCCAGAGATTCAGTGTACTGTTCTTATACACTCAAAAATAGGATCGAGAGTAAGACAATTGGGTGGTTCCGATCGATGAAGTCAGTTTAGATGATGTGGTCCTGATCATGGAAAACTTATTCTGACAGATTAGGGAAATTTGCTGTATGTCTGAGCTACTTGATGCTTTGAAACTACAAGGGCACCTAGTCCCTTCACTTATTCATCTCCTCATCGAATGGGAGGATTTATATGAAGAGGCTGTTAAAGTTGTGGAATGTATTGGCTTTTCATGGAAAGATGATATCATTGCCACCGGATGGGGGGAAAAATTCGATGATTCAAATGAAGATCAAGGTCCATAAAAGACTAGTTCGATAGTGAGCATATACAGGATGATATCATTTGAGTAACTACTAGGATAAGTCAATAAGGTGGCATAACAACTCGAGATCAATGAGGAAATAATGTTTTTATTTTCCCCTTCTATGTGAACCATATGAGCAGGTCAGGGAGGCATTACCAAGTCCCAAACGTTATACTATTAGTGAGAAATAAAGGAAAGGGTGTCGAGAATCTTCCTATACTAGAAATGACCATCGAGCAGAGCAAGATCCTCGATCAGTTGAAGAAGACCCAAGATAACATCACTCTGTGGGGACTCGTTATGTCTTACCAACTACGTAGGAATGCCTTTACTAAGCTACTCAAAGGACCCATAGTCCCTCCTTCCCCCACTCCAGAAGAAGAAGTGAATCTGGTTGGATCTCTAACCAGTAATAGAATGCTCTCTTTCTCCGAAGAACAAATTCCCAAGATTGGGCCAAACCATAAGTGTGCTCTCCATATCTCTATCGAAGTCATGGGAAAGACTATCCCTCTCTCTCTCTTGTCGATAATGGATCAGCTCTAAATGTATGTCCATTGAGGAAACTCAATTATTTGGAAGTAAAAGTGAGAGACCTTGCTCTAACCTCTACCGATGTACATTCCTATGATAATACTCATCGAGAAGTGATGGGATCCATAAGGCTTGCAGTAGGGGTCGGCCTTATAAATCCTTCTATTGAATTCCTAGTCATTGATATCCCATCTTGTTTCAAGTTGTGTCGACGATCATGGATCCATAGTATCAAGGGTGTGTATTCCTCTCTTCATAAAAAACAAAAGTTCTTCACCAATGGGTAGGTCATCACCATCTTAGGCAACGACAACAATATCGAGATTGAAAGCACCAGTAATCCATTACTTGATATACAACACAAGATGAATGATATGCTTATGTTAGGCTTCTGAGTTAAACCACTTCTGCTCCCAAAAGGGAACGATTTCAAAGATAAGGTTTGTCCGGGGAATAACCCTCATGGCAACGTCAATAAAATGCACTTTATGCCTAGACTGGGCCTAGTACGACGCTAGTAGGAGATATTTGAACCCATTGTGTTAAAGAAATATTTTCCTCCTTGTGGTCTGGTCTGTCAATGTCAACAAAAGAACTCCGAATGATCCTCCAACCCCGGCTAGAGAGAAGGGTAGAATGTGCCAAAAATGTCTCAAAAAAATCCTTGAACCGAAGATTCATCAGAGAAGGTGAAGATTTTCCCTTCTACAACTTTCCTAAACTGTGTTATGATCATGTGGATAAGAAGATGAAACCTATAATGGAGATCTTTTTCCAAAATAGCTACTCATGGGCTGAAAGTTCCAAGCATCATGTGCAGCCACTCATTGAAGATACCACATACCATATCAAAGATTATTAGGTAAGTGACTCTGAGGATTATTTTAACTTGTAGACACTAGGACTAACATTCTCCATGATCCACTCAGGGGTTACACCATCGAATCCATCATGTTTGATAAAAGTTTCTGACCCATCTTTCCTTAACTGGCATCTTGCACCAGGTCCAACTGCTGATATTCAACCCAACCCTAATGTTTATCCCCTTTTATGTTCTCTTGTTGTTCCTCCTTAATTTGATGTAATTAAGACCTCCTTTGATGAGGTTCTCAACCCTATCTTTCCTAGAAATGAAACAAACAAAGAGTTTGAGTAACTTGATGTGCCTCATATTAATTGTCTTGACTCTAATCAAACTCTTAATGATGATGATTTTGCAAATGAACAATTCTCAACTGATATTAATAAGGTTAATAACAAATAACATAACCGTGTTTAAGTTAATGAAGATGAAAATATTATTATTAATCCCATTTCTAGTAGCCAACTACATGAGATTAAGATAGGATCTACCCTTGATGAGCATGAGTGTGCATAACTCAAAGAATTACTAATTGTTACATTAGTCCCATGTGAGGTGTCTGTTGCACTTTCGGGGTTGTTTGAGGGATATTTTAGGTTTTTACTCCCTAGGGACATGTTTTCATGCCTAAGTCTGCTTATTTGGAAATTTTAGTCCTATTCTCAAAGTCAGAGTCATGTGACTACACAGTGAGTTCCTACGAGTTACCTTGGTCTCGTGCGAGGTGTTCGTGTCCCGTGTAGGGTTGTTTAGAGGATGTTTATGCTATTCTCCAAGGGGAACATTTTCTAACCTAAGTGTGCTTATTTAAATTTTTTAATTTGATACTCAATCTGGGATTCCGAAGAATACGCCATCGATTCCTACGAGTTATGTTGATCTCGTACGAGGGGTTTGTGCCCCTCGTGGGCCATTCGAGTATGTTCTTCTCAGTTTTCCCTTAGGGTGACATTTTCAAGCCCAAGTCTAATTATTTAAAAAATTTAGTGTTATTCTCAAACCAGGATTCCCGGGACTACGCAATCAGTTCTTACGAGATGTGTTGGTCCCGTATGATGCGTTCGGTCCCCTTTATGTTTTCGTTCGGGGTTTGTTCTGGATTTTCCCCTAAGGACACATTTTCAAGCCTATGCTTGCTTATTTGTACATTTTAGTACAATTCTCAAATCGGGAGTCTTGTGACTAATCAATTGGTTCCTACAAGTTACACTAGTCTCATGTGAGGTGTTCGTTCCCTTTCGAGTCAGTTCAAGGGCTTTAATGGGCCCCCCAGGGCATGTTTTGAAGACTAAGTCTGCTTATTTACAAATTTTAGTCTTATTGTCGAACTAGGTCTCTCGTGACAAGGCGTTAGATTTCAATGAGTTACGTTGGTTTCATGCGAGGTGTTCATGACCCATACGAGGCCGTTGAGTGGTTGTTTTGAGTTTTTCCCCCAAGAGCACGTTATCAAGCCTAAGCCCACTTATTTGAAAATTTTAGTCCTATTATCAAACCAGGAGTCTCGTGACTACAATATTAGTTCCTATGAGTTACGTTTGTCCCGTGCGAGGTGTTTGTGCCCCTTGCAAGATTGTTCAAGGGTTATTTTTACTCTCTAGGGGCACATTTTCAAGCCTAAGTCTGCTTATTTGAAAATTTTAAGTCATATTCTAAAATAGAGAGCCCTTTTACTATGCAATCGGTTATTACGAGTAAAATTTTTCCTTTGTGAGGTGTTTATGCCCCTTGCGGCGTCATCTGGGGGTTGCTCTGGGTTTTCTCGTAGGGGCACATTTTCTAGCCTAAGTCTGATTATTTGCATATCATAGTCTAATTCTCGCACTGAGAGTCCCTTAATTATGCGATCAGTTTTTAAGAGTTACATTGGTCCCTTCCGAGATGTACGTGCCCCTTGTAGGGTCTCTTGGGGGTTTTTTTGGGTTCCCTTAGGGGTGCATCTTCAAGCCTAAGTTTACTTATTTGCAAATTTTAGTCCTATCCTCAAAATGGGAATCCTTCAAAAATTCAGGTGAGATGTACTAGTTACGTTTGTCCCACGCAAGGTGTTCCTGCCTCTCGTGGGGACGTACATGGGTTGTTCTTGTTCCCCCTAAGCACACCTTTTAAAGCCTAAGTCTGTTTATTTGAAAATTTTAGTCTTACTCTTAAATCGAGAGTCCCATGACTATACGATCGATTACTATGAGTTACGTTGGTCCCGTGAGAGGTGTTCATGTCCAATTCGGGGTCGGTCGATTTTCGTTCTTGTTTTCTCCTAAAGGCACATTTCCATGCCTAAGTCTGCTTTTAAAATTTTCATTATATTGATAAATTAAGAGTCCCCCGACTATGACGTCGATTCCTACAACTTACTTTGGTCCCGTGTGGTGTGTTTGTGCCCCTTGCGGGGCGATTCGGGTATTCTGGGGTTACCCATAGGGGCATGCTTTTAAGCTTAAGTCTGCTTGTTAATAAATTTTAGTCTTAATCTTAAACCAGGATTCTTGTCACTAAGCGAACAATTCCTATGAGTTACGTTGGTACTATGTGAACTATTCATTCCCCTAGTGGGGCCATTCGGAGGCTATTATGGCATTTTCAAGCCTAAGTCTGCTTATTTGTTAATTTTAGTCATATTATCGTACCAAGACTCATGTGACTATGTAGTGGGTTCCTACGAGTTAGATTGGGACCATACGAAGAGTCCATCCCCTTGTGGGGCTTTTGAGGGATTTTCTGGTTTCGCTTAGGGGCACGTTTCAAGCCTAAGTCTCTTTATTTGAAAATTTTAGTCTCATTCTTAAACCAAGAGTCGCTTGACTACGCAGTCAATTCCAACGAGTTACATTGGTCTCATGTGAGGTGTTTGTGCCCCTTATGGGGTCGTTCAGGATTGATCTAGGTTTCCCCCTAGGGTCACGTTTTTAAGCATAAGTTTTCTTATTTTCAAGTTTTAGTCTTATTATCAAACTGGAGTCATGTGACTATGCGATCAGTTCCTACGAGTTACATTGGTCCCGTGCGAAGTGTTCATGCCCCTTCAGGGCAGTTCGAGGGTTATTCTGGGTTTTTAGTTAGGGCCACATCTTCAAGTCTTAGTCTGTTTACTTGAAAATGTTACTTTTATTCTAATATTGGGAATCCCATGACTACGCAATCGATTCCCATGACTTATTTGGTCTCATGCGAGGTATTTGTGCCCCATATGGGGGCGCTCAGTGGATGTCCTGGGTTCCCCCATAGGGTCACATTTTCAATCCTAAATCTTCTAATTTGCAAATTTTAGTCATATTCTCAAATCAAGAGTCCCAATACTACACGGACGGTTCTTAGGAGTTAGATTGGTCCTATGCGTTGTGTTTGTGACCCTTGCAAGGCCATTCGTGGGCTATTTTAGGTTCCCCCTAGGGGCACATTTCCTGTCCTAAGTTTCCTCGTTTGAAATATTTTAGTCATATTCTCAAAATTAGAGTGTTGCGACTACGTGATCATTTCCTATGAGTTACGTTGATCTCGTGCGAGGTATCAGTGCCCCTTAAGGGGTTTGTTCAAGAGGTTTTCTAGGTTTTCTTCCCAGGGGTACGTTTTTAATCCTAAGTGTTCTTATTTACAAATTCTAGTCCTATTCTAAAATCGGGAGTCCCGTGACTACGTGGTCCATTCCTACGAGTTATGTTGGTCTTGTGCGAGGTGTTTGTGCAACTTTTAGGGATGTTTGAGAGATGTTCAGGGTTTCCTCACGAGGCGCATTTTAAAGCCTAAGTTAGCTTATTGGAAAAAATTTATCCTAATCTCAAACTGGGAGTCTCGTGACTACTCGATCGATTCCTAGGAGTTACGTTGGTCCCTTGTGAGGTGTGTGTGCCATTTTTATGGATGTGCGAGGGTTGTTCTGAGCTTCTCCCTAGGGGTACATTTTCAAGCCTAAGTCTGCTTATTTAAAAATTATAGTCTTATTCTTAAATCGGGAGTCATGTGACTATATAGTCGGTTCCTTTTAGTTACGTTAGTCCCATGCGAGTTATTCGTGCACCTTTAGGGGTCGTTCGACGGCTCTTTAAGGTTCCCACTAATGGCACATTTTTTACCTTAAGTTTGCATTTTCGTAAATTTTGGTTATATTCTTAAATCGAAAGTATCGTGACTATGCAATCGGTTATGGTAATTATGTTGGTCCTGTGCAAGGTGTTTTTACCATAAGCGGGGCCCTTCGGGGGCATTTCTAGGTTCCCTTGGGGTGATATTTTCAAACTTAAGTATGCTTATGTTCATATTTTAGTCATATTGCTAAACTGAGAGTTTTGTGACTCCGCGGTCAAATCCTACGAGTTACATTTGTCTCATGGGTTCTATTCTGCCCCTTGGGGGGCCGTTCATGGGTTTTTTTGGGTTCCCCTGGGGAACATTTTCAAGCCTAAGTATTCTTTTTTGAAAATTTTAATCATATTCTCTATGGGATTGGTTCCTCTGAGTTATGTTGGTCCCATACAAGGTGTCTGTGCTCCCTTCAGGGTCGTTCGGAGGTTGTTATGGATTCCCCTTCAGGGACACATATTCTAGCCTAAGTCTTCTTACTAACCAATTTTAGTCCTATTCTCTAACCATGAGTGTCGTGACTACATTGTTGGTTCCTATGAGTTACATTAGTCTCGTGTGAGGTGTTCAGGACCCTTGTGGGGTCGTTTGGTGGTACTTCTTGGTTTTCCTCCTAAGGGTACATTTTCAATCTTAAGTCTACTTATTTGAAAATTTTATCCCTATTCTCAAATCGAGAGTCCTATAACAACGCGATTGGTTTTATGAGTTACAGTGGTCCCGTGTAAGGTGTTAGTGCACTTTGCGGGACCATTCGGGGGTTGTTCTGCATTTTTTCCCTAAGGACACATTTTAAAGCCCAATTCTTCTTATTTCTATATTTTATTCCTACTCAGAAATTCGACATCCCTTGACAACGCGATCGATTCGTACAAGCTAATTAGTCCAGTGTGAGGTGCTTGTGGCCCTTGCGGGGTTGTTCAGGGAGCTATTTTTATTTTTTCCTCTATAGGGGAATGTTTTAAAGCCTGAGTCACCTTATTTGGAAATTATAGTCCTATTCTAAAACATGGATTTTTGTGACTATGCGGCCATTTGCGAGGTGTTCATGCCCTTTTTGGGTTTTTCGGGGGATGTTTGGACTTTTACCCTTGGGACACATTCTCAAGCCCAAATCTGCTTATTTGAAAATTTTATTCCCATACTCAAACTGGGAGTCCCTAGAGTATGCAATCGGTTCTTACGAGTTACGCTGATCCCATGCAAGGTGTTCGTGCCCCTCGCTGGTATATTTTATGTTTTCCTCTCAGGGCACATTTTAAAGCCCAAGTCAGTATATTTGTAAATTTTAGTCCTATTCTAAGACTAGGAGTCTCCGGACTACGCGATCGGTTGTTTTGATTTATGTTAGTCCCATGCGAGATGCTGGTTCCCCCTACGAGGCCTTTTAGGGTATATCCTGGTTTTTCTCTTGAGGCACATTCTCAAGACTAAGTCTACTTATGTGCAAATTTTAATCTTATTCACAAACCATGAATCTCGTGACTACGCAATCAGCTCGTATGATTTACTTTGGCTTCGTGCGAGGTGTTCATGCCCCTTGTGGGGCCGTTCGGGGGGATATTTTAGGTTTCCCCCCTAGGGTCACCTTTTTATGCCTAAGTCTTATTATTTTCAAATTTTAGTCCTATTCTTAAACAGCGAGTCGTGGGACTACATGGTCAGTCCTTAGGAGTTACGTTGTTCCTATGCGAGGTGTTCGTGCCCCTTATGATGTCATTCGTGGTTTATTTTGGGTTCCCCATAGGGTCACATTTTCAAGCCAAAGTCTACTTATATGAATATTTTAGTCACTTTCTCAAATCGAGAGTTCTGTAATAATACGATGATTTCCTACAAGTTACAATGATCTCGTGTGATGTATTTGTGCCCCTTGCGGGGTCATTCGAGAGTTTTTCTGGGTTTTGCTTCTTCAGTGAGCATTTTTAAGCCTAAGTGCAATTATTTGCAAATTTTAGTCATAGTCTAAAATTGGTTTCCCCGTGGCTACGCGATCCATTCCTACGAGTTATGTTGATCCCGTAAGAGGTGTTCATGCCACTTATGGGGATCTTTGAAAATGTTTTGGGTTTCCTCCCTCGGGAATATTTTCTAGCCTAAGTTGGATTATTTGCAAATTTTAGTCATATTCTCAAGTCGTAAGTCTCGTGATAGTGTGTCAGTTTCTTCCAAGTTGTTTGTGCCCCTTTCAAGGACGTTCCGTGGTTATTCTGGGTTTTCCTGAAGGGGCACATTTTCAAGCCTAAGTCGTCTTTTAAAAAAATTCAACTCCTATTGTCAAAGCATGAGTGTAGTGATTACGCAATCGGCTCCCACAAGTTACTTTAGTCTCGTGCAAGGTGTTCGTGCCTCTTGTGGGTATGTTTGGGTTTTTTTTGGTGGGGGGTTCACCTAGGGTCATAATTTCAAGCCTAAGTCTGCTTATTTATAAATTTTAGTCATATTATCAACCTGGGAGTCTTGGGACTACTTGGGATTTACGTTGGTCCTATTTAAGGTGTTTATGCCCCTTGTAAGGCCGTTCGTGGGCTAGTTTGGGTTCCCCTAGGGGCACGTTTTCTAGCCCAAGTCTACCTATTTGAACATATTAGTCATATTCTCAAACCGAGAGTGATGTGACTACACGATCATTTCCTACGAGTTATGTTTATCTCATGAGAGGTATATGTGCCCCTTGAAGGGTCATTCGATAGTTTTTCTCAGTTTTCTTCTTAGGGGCATGTATTGAATCCTAAGTTATCCTATTTTCAAATTTTATTCCTATTATAAAATCAGGAGTCCCATGATGTTACATTGGTCTCGTGCAAGGTGTTTGTGCCCCTTGTGGGGCCGTTGGAGGGGTTTTTATAAGTATCCCCTATGATAAAATTTTAAAGCCCAAGTCTGTTTCTTTATAAATTTTAGACCTATTCTCAAACTAGGATCCCCATGAATACGCGATCGGTTCTTATGAGTTATGTTGGTCACGTGCGAGGTGTTTGTTCCCCTTATGGGGTCTTTTGGGGTATGTTATGAGTTTTCCTCTAGGGTCACATTTTCAAGCCTAAGTCTGCTTATTTTCAAATTTTAGTCTTATTCTCAAAATGGAACCTGTGACTACATAATTAGTTCCCGCGAGTTATTTTGTCTCGTGCGAGGTGTTTGTACCCCTTATGAGGTTGTTCTGGGTTTTCCCCCTAGGGTAAAATTTTCAAGCCTAAGTCTACTTATTTGTAAATTTAAGTCATATTCACAAACTATGAGTCCTAGAACTACACCATTGGTTCTTTGGAGTTACGTTGGTCATGTGCGAGGTATTCGTGACCCTTACTAGGCCATTTATGGGTTATTTTGGGCTCCCCATAGGGCCACATTTTCAAGCCTAAGCCTAATTATTTGAACATTTTAGTAATATTTTCAAACCGAGAGTGTTGCAACTACGTGGTAATTTCCCACGAGTTACGTTGATCTCGAGCGAGATATATGTTCCTCTTGTGGGGTCATTCAAGAGATTTTTTGGGCTTTCTTACTAGGGTAACGTTTCTAAGACTAAGTGTGCTCACTTGCAAATTTTAGTCCTATTCTAAAATCGAGAGTCACCTCACTACGCGGACCATTCTAATGAGTTACTTTGGTCCCATGCGAGGTGTTTGTGCCACTTGCAGGGATACTAGTGAATTGTTCTGGGTTTCATTCCCAGGGAACGATGTTAAGACTACGTCGGATTATTTGTACATTTTAGTGATATTCTCAAATCGAAAGTCTCCTGCCTACGCAGTCGGTTCTAGGGAGTTACATTGGTTCCTTACAAAGTGTTTCTGCCCCTTTTGAGGACGTTCGGGGGCTATTCAGGTACTCCGAGGGGCACGTTTTCAAGCGTAAGTCTGCTTATTTAAAAATTCTAGTCCTATTCTCAAACCGAGAGTCCCATGACAACGCAATCGATTTCCATGAGTTACTTTGGTCACGTGCAAGGTGGTCGTGCCCTTTGTGGGGCCGTTCGAGGCGTTGTTCTGGGGTTTCCATCTAGGGTCATAGTTTTAATTCTTAGTATTCTTATTTTTAAATTTTAGTCATATTCTCTAACTAGGATTCCTAGGACTATGCGGTCCGTTCTTAGGAGTTATGTTGGTCCTATGAGAGTTTTTCGATCCCCTTGCATGGCCGTTCGTGGTCTATTTTGGGTTCCCTATAGAAGCACGTTTTCATGCCTAAGTCTACTTAATTGAACAGTTCAGTCATATTCTCAAACAAGAATGTTGCGACTACACGATCATTTCCTGCGAGTTACGCTGATCTCGTGCGAGGTGTTTCCGCCCCTTGCGGGGACATTTAAGATTTTTATTGGGGTTTCTTCCTCAAAGAACATTTTCAATCCTAAGTGTGAGTACCTATAAATTTGAGTCATATTCTAAAATCAGGAGTCCCGTGGCTATGCGGTCCATTCCTACGATTTACATTGATCTCGTGCAAGGTGCTTATTCCACTTGCGGGGTTGTTCGGGAGATGTCTTGGGTTTGATTCCACGGGAACATTTTCAAACCTAAGTCGTATTATTTTTAAATTTTAGTCTTATTCTCAAGCCAAAAGTCTCGTGACTCTGCGATTGGTTCCTAGGAGTTACGTTGGTTCCTTACAAGGTGTTTGTGACCCTTACGAGGCCGTTTGTGGGCTATTTCGTGTTCCCCCTAGGGGAAAATTTTCAAGACTAAGTCTACTTATTTGAACACATTAGTCATATTCTAAAACCGAGAGTGTTACGACTACATGATCGTTTCCTATGAGTTACGTAGATCTCGTGAAAGGTATAAATGGCCCTTTAAGGGTCATTCAAGAGTTTTTCTGAGTTTTATTCCTAGTGTCTTGTTTTTAAGCCTAAGTGCACTTATTTGCAAATTTTATTTATATTTTGGAATTATGAGTCCCGTGACTATGCGGTTCATTCCTACATGTTACGTTGGTCTCGTGTAAGGTTTTTGTTCCCTTTGTGGGGACATTCGAATGGCTCTTAAGGGTTTTCCACCTAGGGTCACTTTTTAAAGCCCAAGTCTGCTTCATTTTAAACTTTAGTCCTATTCTCAGACCGAGATTCTCGTGACTATACGGTCGATTTTTATGAGTTACGTTGGTCCCGTGTGAGGTATTTATTCCCCTTGCGAGGTCTTTCGCAGTTTGTTCAGGGTCTTCCTCTAGGGGAATATTTTAAAGCCTAAGTATATTTATTTGTAAATTTTAATCTTATTCTCAAATCGGGAATCCATGACTAAGCCATCAGTTCCCATAAGTTACTTTGGTCGCGTACGAGATGTTCGTGCCCCATGTGGGGCCGTTTAGTGGGCTATACTGTGTTTTCCCCCTAGGGTCACATTTTTAAGCCTAAATCAACTTATTTTCAAATTTAAGTTCTATTCTCAAACTCTTAGTAGTTACGTTGGTCCTCTGCAAGGTGGTCGTTCCCCTTGCGAGGCCATTCGTGGTCTATTTCGGGTTCCCCCTAGGGGCACATTAACAAGCTTGAGTATACTTATTTGAACATTTTAGTCATATTTTGAAATCGAGAGTGTTGTGACTACACGATAGTTGCGTATGAGTTATGTTGATCTCATGGGATGTATTTGGGCCCCTTGCAGGGTCATTCAAGAGACTGTATGGTTTTTTTCCTAGGGGCACATTTTCAAGCTTAAGTGTGATTACATAAACTTTTTAGTCCTATTATAAAATTGAGAGTCTCGTGACTACATGGTCCATTCCTACAAGTTATATTTGTCTCGTGCGAGGTGTCCATACCACTCGCGAGGCTATTCAGGAGATGTTCTCAATTTCCTTCCCGAGGAACATTTTCAAGCCTAAGTCAGATTATTTGAAAATTTTAGTCCTCTTTACAAATTGAAAATCTCGTAACTACGCAGTGGGTTACTAGGAGTTACGTTGGTTCCTTCCAAGGTGTTTGTTCCCCTTTCGAGGACTTTTTGGGTAGTTTTGGGTTCCTCCTAGGGGCACATTTTCAAGCCTGAGCCTTTTTATTTAAAAATTCATCCCATTCTAAAACTGGGAGTCTTGTGACTACACGATCGGTTCCCACGATTTACTTTGGTCTCGTGTGAGGTGTTCGTGCCCCTAGTGGGGCCATTCGGGGGGTTATTTTGGATTTTCCCCTAGGGTCACATTTTCAAGTCTAAGTCTGCTTATTTGTCAATTTTAGTCATATTTTAAAATTAGGAGTCCTACGACTACTTAGTTGGTTCTAAGGTGTTACATTTGAAATCCTAACTCTACTTATTTGCAAATTTTAGTTCCAAGCTCAAATTAGGAGTCCTTATACTATGCAATCTGTTCCTATGAGTTATGTTGATCTCGTGTGAGGTGTTCGTTCCCCTCACGGGCTGTTCAGTATCCTTTTTATGTTTTCCCTCATAACACATTTTAATTCCCAAGGATACTTATTTGTAAATTTTAGTCCTATTCTCAGACCCAGAGTCCCGTGACTATGCGATCGGTTCTTATGTGTAACATTGGTCTCGTACGTGGTATTTGTTCCCCTTGTTGGTCCTTAGGGGGTCTGTTAGGGTTTTCACTTAGGGGCACATTTTCAAGCCTAAGTTGGCTTGTTTGACAATTTTAGCCCTATTCTCGACTTGGTCTCCGGTGAATATCCTATCAGTTTCAACAAGTGTCCCCTATGGGGACATTTGAGGGTTGTTCTGCGTTTTCCTCCTAAGAGCACGTTTTCAACACTAAGCTTGTTTATTCGTGAATGATAGTCTTATTCTCAAAATAGGAGTTTCATGCCTATGCGATTGGTCCCTACGAGTTATGTTGGTCCCGTGTGAGGTGTCTATACCCGTTGTAGGGATGTTCGGGGTTTGTTCTGGGTTTTTCCCTCACTGCACATTTTCAAGCCTAAGTTTGATTATTTGCACATTTCAGTCACATTCTCGAACCAAGAGTCCCAAGATTATGTTGTTATTTCCTATGAGTTATGTTGGTCCCACGCACGATGTACGTTCCCTTTCTAGGTTATTCAAAAGCTGTTATTGGTTCCTCCTAGTGATGCATTTTCAAGATTAAGTTTTCTTATTTGTAATTTTTTATCCTATTCTCAAACTAGGAGTCATGTGACTACACGATTAAGACGAACTAGTTACGTTAGTCCCATGCAAGGTGTTTGTGCCTCTCGCAAGGACGATCGTGGGGGTGCTCTGGGTTTACCCTTTAGAGGCACATTTTCAAGCCTAAGTCTATTAGTTGAAAATTTTAATAACACTCTCAAACCGAGAGTCCCGTGATTATGCGGTCGAATCATACGAGTTAGTTGGTCCCGTGTGAGGTGTTCATGTTCCATTCTAGGCTGTTTGTGAGTTGTTCGGGATTTCCCCTAGAGATGCATTTCCAAACATAAGTCTCTTATTTTCAAAGTTTAGTTATATTCTCAAACAGAGAGTCCCGTGATAATGAGGTCAGTCCCTATGAGTTACACTGGTCCCATGTAATGTGTATGTTCCCTTTTCGGGGCCATGGATGTATTCGGGGTTCCCTTATATAGGCATGTTTCTAAGCGATAGTCTGCTTATTTATAAATTTTATTCCTATTCTCAAACCAAGAGTCCCTTAACTACACAAACGGTTCCTATGTGTTACGTTTGTCCCGTATAAGGTGTTCGGGCCACTTGTGGGACTGTTCGGTGGAACATTTAGGTTTTCCTCGAAGGGGTACATTTTTAATCCTAAGTCTGTTTCTTTGACATTTTATCCATATTATCAAACG